>VDFB02193867.1:643266368-643313122 GCA_007258455.2 Sequoia sempervirens | reverse complement strand
TTCTCTAAATCCTTCATGGGACATCCTTGAGAAAGCTGGTAACATAATTCCCATCATAAAGGTGAATGAAATGATAAGATAAATAAATCAGAAAGTAAAAAATCCAATAAAAGATTTTCCAAAACTTGATTGTTTTGTTTGATTTGTTTTGACTAATAAAAGAATTGATTGATGGAGCCTGGTTTCAGAAAGACATGTATCATATAAGACTTAGAGTCAGATGTCATTGATGTGATGTTCCAAGTGTATAAGGTTTGATTGTTTGACATTTCTGGACATACAGGAAGGACCTATCCTCGATAAGAGCATTGTTTTGATGGATATCGGTTCGTGAAGGACTCATCCCACAAGACATGTGTTGATTGCTTTGATGATGTATGTTTCAAGAAGGACAGCACATCCTTTGAAAGAGATTAGAAGTAATTTGTTTCTGATTGTTTCATTTGGAAATTTGTTTGATTTGACTTCTAGACATTGTGCTGGAATTGTTCACCTTCAAATTTCTACAGCTTTTATTGACATATGGTGATGTGTGAAATTGGACTCTGTGACCATAAACCCCAAAGGATCAACACTCCTAGTGTACTTCTGGGCTCAACGATTGATGGCCTTGCCTACGCTATACACGTAGAGACCTTGTAGTTTGACTTGAATTTGACTGACAAGACTGACTACAAATAGAAGACGTGTGTGACAGTGAATGTGAAAAACCCTAATGGACTGACCTAGCTAATGCGGCCTCAGGGGCCCATCGATTGATGGCCTTGCCTACGTTATACATGCAGAGACCTTGTAGTTTGACACGACCAATGACCTTGTCATATAGACATATGGATTGAATCATGAATTTATAAAGACAAACCTAAATGGATTGACCTAATGCCTCGGGGGCACATCAGCAGATGGCCTTGCCTATGTCCAGTCGTAGAGGCAATGTAGTTCGACAAATGAGAAAGACTGACAAGTGCGACTGACTTTGACTCTATTTTTGGATTTTTGACATGTTTTGATTTTTTTGTCATTTTGAAGTTTTCTAATGTTTTTGTGTTTTCTCAGGGCATTTTGTGATGTTTTTGGATTTTTCTATGGTTTTATGTCTTCAACACAACCAATGGAAGAACCAATATGACACACGCCAAGTGTTTTCCCCCAGTCAAGTATAAGACCAATTGATTATGAATAGGGTAAGATGGGGGTTATGAAATGCACTTAATGTCAATCATTCCAAGTTATGGGAATGACTACCACTTATTACGAATGGTGTGTACAAGTGATGGATAGGAAAGAAAAGTGATATGTATAGGGATAGGTAGTATGTACAGGGAATAGGTAGTATATACAAGGATAGGGTGTATGTATAGGGATGAGGACTATGTATAAGGATTAGATTAGAATGATACTAGACAAAGGAGCAAAGTCGACTATACATGAAGCCTGTTTTCTAGGTTTTCACCATGGTACTTATCCAAAGCGCCACCGAATTGGTTTTCACTATTGGACAAATTATTTCTCTTTATTATTTTTTGGATTATCTAATTTTTTTGGTGTTACCAAGACACCTGTTTTCCAAGTTTTCACCTTGGTAATGATTTTTTTTATTTATGATTTTTCTTATATTTTCACTAATTAAGACTAGGCTCTCAGAAGCTATGCGTAGAACTTCTTTAGATGAAGACTATTGACTGGAAAGGACAATGGTTCCCCTTTAAGAGTAGAAAGTTGATACGCTCTTGATCCAAAGGCTTCTATAACAATATAACATCCTAACCATTTTGGTTCAAACTTCCTAGTTTTTCTCTTTCTACTTGATTCTTTGAGTTCTGAATTAAAACCAAGTCACCAATGTCAAAGTTTTTGTTCAAGACCTTCCTGTTATAGCTACGACGAAGGAGATTCAAATATGCTTGGAGATGGTCTAGTGCCTTCTGTCTTAGCTCATCTAGGAATTCTAGCTCATGGAGTCTCGATACTCGGTACTCTTCATCATCAATGTGGCCTTTTAAGGATACCCTCAGGGAAGGAATCTCGACCTCAATAGGAATAATGGCTTTAGAACCAAAGACTAGTGAATAGGGAGTGGCACTTGTGGGAGTACGTATACTTGTATGATAAGCCCATAATGCGGGATTAAGTTGTAAATTCCAATCACGACCAGCATCATTGACAGTCTTCTTAAGGATTCTAATGATAGTTTTGTTAGATTCCTCTTCTTGGCCATTACCTTGTGGGTAGTATGGAGTGGAAAAGTGATGTTGAATATGAAATTCATCATAGAGATGGAAGACTTCTTGATTCTTAAATGGGCAGCCATTATCTATGATTATGGACTGAGGAACACCATATCGATAGATGAAATAGGTCAAGATAAACTTAGAGATCTGTGTGTCGGTAATGTATGTCATAGGAATAGCTTCAATCCATTTCATAAAATACTCAGTGGTAGTATTGATGAATTTGTGGCCATTGGATGATGTGGGATGGATCTTACCTATGAGGTTGAGTCCCCATTGGGTGAAGGGCAATGGTGATGTTATAGGATGAAGTTTCGGTGTTGGTGCATGTATCAAGTCTCCATGAACTTGGCATTGACGACATTTCTTTACAAAGACATATGAGTCCTTTTCCATAGGAGGCCAATAATAACCTAGTCTCATAATCGTTTTGGCTAAGGTAGGACCGCTAGAATGGGAACCACATATACCCTTATGCACCCCATGCAAGGTTGCTTGTGCTTTATTAGAATCAAGACATCTCAATAGGGTATTATCTAAGGCACGTCTATATAGGGTGTCTCTGACGATGGCATATTTGGCCGAATTACAAAGGAATGTTCTACGTTGGTTGTTTGACACACCAATGGGTATGATTTTGGCATGAAGGTAGTCATAGATTTCTTTATACCATGGGGAATTAGGACCAACAATTTCACACACCATTTCAAAATCTGGGATATCGTAGGCTGGAACCAAAAGTTATTCTGCCAAAAACTCAAACTTAGGCATGTTGTTAGGAATGTCTAGAAGTGATGCAATTTTAGCCGTAGCGTCTGTTGCCCTATTTAAAACATGAGGTATCTAATGAAATTTGACTTTGTCAAAGTACTCTTTAAAGCTATCAACCATGTGTTTGTATGGAGCAAGCTTCTCATCCTTAGTCTCATAATCATCATTTACCTATTTGATTACTAGTTGAGAATTGCCATATACCTGTAGGTTCTTAATTTTCCACTTGACTGCCATGCGTAACCCTATCACTAGAACATCATACTCTGCTATGTTGTTAGTACATTGGAATGCAATTCTAAATGATTTCAGGATGGAATCACCCTATGGTGTGATATACAGTATACTAGCCCCTGAGCCATGATTTGTATGTGATCCATCAGAGTATAGTTTCCATGTTGTGTTTGTGTGAATTGTGAATAGAAACTCATCAGGAAAGTTTGCAACTAATGGGTGATTTGCTTGTATTGGTGCGTCAGCTAACTAATCAATAATGACTTGTCCTTTAATAGCCTTTCTTTCTACATAGTGGATATCATACTCACTAAGTATCATAACCCATTTCACCAGCCGCCTTGTTAATGCTTCCTTGCTGAGAAGATATTTCAAAGGATCTATTTTAGAAATCAACATTGTTTGATGGTTAAGCATATAGTACCTTAGTTTTTGGGTAGCAAATACTACTGCAAGATAGGCACATTCAATGGTACTATAGTTGAGCTCATAACCTACCAAAGTCTGACTGATATAATAGACTGCCCTTTCATGACCTTCATCATCATTCTATGCAAGTAATGCTCTAAGTGATGAATGGGTTGCTATAATATAAAGAATCAGTGGTCACCCTTCAATAGGTGGCATTAAGACTGGTGGTGTGAGTAGATATTCTTTAATCAGTTGAAAAGCCTCTCTGCACCTAGCTGTCCATGAAAAGGGTACCCCTTTCTTAAGTAGATGTTGAAAAGGATGTGTCTTATCTACTAACTGCACTATAAATCTTCTAATGGATTGCAGTATTCCTTGTAATGTCCTTAGTTGACTGAGATTAGTTGGCGGGGGCATGTCTATGATTGCTTTCACCTTGGCCAGATCCACTTCAATGCCTCGTCTGGAAATGATATAGCCTAAAAGCTTTCTTGACTTGACTCCAAACACACATTTCTTGGGATTGAGTCTCACTTTATACTTCTCCAGCCTCTTGTCTAAAACCTGTAAATGTTCTACCCTTGTCTTGGATTTAAATATAAGGTCATCAAAATAATCCTCCATAAGAGTGTACTAGATCATGAAGATGGTGGTCATGGCACGTTGATAGGTTGCTCCAGCATTTTTGAGTCCGAAGGGCATAACATTCCAGCAATACATTCCGCAAGGACAAGTGAAAGTTTTCTTAGGTTGGTCTTTAGTTGCAATTCTGATCTGATTATATCCTGAAAATCCATCCATAAGGGACAACATCTCATACCCTATTGTCATGTCCACTATCATGTCAATGTTAGGCAAAGGGAAGTCATCCTTAGGACAAGCCTTGTCGATATCTCTAAAATTATTGCAGATGTGGATGCCCCCTATTGGTTTAGTGACTAGTACAATACTGGAAATCCAATATACATAGTCAATTGATCTAATGAAACCAACGTCTAATAGTTTCTTGAGTTGTGCCTTGAATAGTAAATTTGTGGATGCATTTTCCTCAATTTCTATTTCACTAGTTTGACACCTGGTTGTAAGGGTAAGTGATGTAGAAAAAGTTCAGGATCCAACCTAGGTATGTCTGCATATGACCAGGAAAAATTTATCTCTCTTTGTGCAAAAAAGTTATGGAATTTTGGTTGCTCTTTTGTTGTCAATAATGCTGCAAAATAAACTAATCAAGGATTCTCTTTTGTGCCTATGTTGACTTCGACTGATTCTTCAACGAGCATGGGTGAATTTTCTTGTGCAATGGGGAGAATGTTCAAACCTCCATCCATAGGTGCCTCAGACAGGTTTTCACCTTTGGATGCATCCTTTATTGTTACTTTTTCATCGTCTAAAGGTGCCATTTGATTTTCACCTAGACACTCATCCTTTTTATCTTGTTTATTCTTTTTCTCATTTTTGCGTTTGGGGATTGAACAAATTCCCCAAAATATGCTTTGTTGCCCAAATCAATGGTAAAACTAGCCTTGTGATCACCGCTAGGTATCCCTTCTCGTAATCCGAGAAACTCAACAATTGCTTCGTCATTCTCAAAAATGTCTAAGACGAGTGTATCGTATTGGTCCCAATCAATGAGTTGGGGATAAACTAAGGGCATGTCAGCATCATAGCTATCAAAGTTTAATGGGGTCAAGGTAAGGACTATGTTTTTCATATGGTCACAAAAGTCTTGTACTAAGTCTTGTTTTCTCTTAGGTTTAGATCTAGTGGATTGAGAGGTGGGCCTAATGCCAAGGTTTGGTTATCTGAAACAGATGTATTAGGTTGCTAAGAGGTAGGATCAAGTGTTTCCCAATAGTAGTGTTTAAACCATTCCTCTTTTGTCATATTCTTTGGTGGATAGGAATTCAATGGATTTGGTGAGGATCTTAGCATTAAGTAAAGTTCTCCAAAGAGGTTGTCAAGGTCCATGGAAGAGGTAGAGGATAAGGAATCCCATTCATATTCGTTTGAGTCAGGGGAGTCACAATGGTATTGGTCAGATGGGTCATGGGATGTCTCAATATCTTTTGAAGCACTTACTTCCTTGAGTAAGGGTGATGTGGTATTAGGAACGACAATCTAAATCAGTTGAAACCCCAACCCTAAGCCTTTTGGCCATTGAGAAACAAAGATTGGTTTGATCCTTCCATCTTGATTTAAGCCTAAACTGCTCTATCCATTATATCCCTTGCTCTGCATAATTGTGAAACCTTTTCCATATAGATCTGTAGGAATGTGAGCAAGTGAGAGAGGTTCTTCATAATCCTCTTTATACAGCCAGGAGGTGACATCCTCTGTATTTATGACCTCTTTGCTTAATTCTCCCCATTTAGTGGAAGTTGTTGTGGGAGGAACGTGTATAGTGACCATAGATTGTCTCCTATCTGACATAGGTAAACTATATGACTTAGGAGGAATCAGATGGCTAACACAATAATATGTCTTCATGTAATACTCTCCACAACCCTTTTACTCGATCTCAACCCTAGGAGTGGTAGGAATTGAGGGTGAAATAGATGTTTGAGTGAGTGTGGATGGATCAACATAGGGAAATGGATTGGGTGATGAAGCCTCTTGGTTTACCGGTACTTGGTGTTGGGGGATCTCTTTTAGATTGGTGCAATATTGGAATTGATATGGGTCACCATCTATAGTTATTTCAATGCCATTGTAAGGGAATTTGAGACATTGATGATATGTGGAAGGGACCGCCCTCATGGCATGAATCCATGGTCTGCCTAGGAGAAGGTTATAAGGAAGGGTGAGATCCAAGACCTAGAAGTTTGTCTCCATTATTGTAGGGCCAATTTTGATAGGAAGTGTTACCACCCCCTTTGATTTTCATTCCTCGTCATCATAAAATTTAATGACAATAATTTTGGTTGTATCTACGCATGCTTCTGAGAAACCTAATCCTATAATTAGTTTTAACGTGCACAAATTTAACCCTTCTCCATCTACCAAAACTCGTCTAACTTTGGTGTCATCAACAAGGACTTCAAGATGCAAACAATCATTATGATTCATCTTTTCAGTTGCGTAGTCTTGTTCAGAAAACATGCATGATGGTTATTGGTCAAATAGCTCACCATTTCCTGGAAATGATTGACATCAAGATCATTAGGGACCGTGGTGTTTTGTAAAGCCTTATCTAGAATGGATCGATGCTCAGGAGAGATATGCAATAGTTCCAAAATTGAGATTTGAGTTGGGGTCTTCCCCAACTAGTCAAGTAGGTTATATTGTGACTTGGAAGGCTGTGGTGTTTGCTGCGATGGAGGACCTTGGATAGTGATCTTTGTACTATAAGTGTTGACTAGACACTCAGGATTTGTATTGATAGTAATGGTATTGATATTCTCATGGGTGGCATGAAGGTGATGAATGGTTTTGCCACTATTATAATCATGCTTGATGCTAGCATAGTTGGCTGACATATTGGTCTTAATACTCAAACTAGGAACAATTCCTTTCCCATGGTCATGTAGCGGATCATAAAAGACTTGATGATCAGTGTTTGATGACTTTCGTTTATGTCCACTAACTTCAATTATTCTCCTTTGGACAAGATCCTATATGATATTTTTCAGTTGGTGATAATTTTATACGTTATGTCCCTTAGTTCTATGATAATCACAAAAGGAATTGTCATCCCACCAAACTGGTTTAAATTGTCTTGGATCGTATTTTCTTGGCTCTTGAAGCTGTATAAGATTATGTTGTAATAGTTGCTTGAATACAGACTCAATGGGTTCCCCTAAGGGAGTGAACTCACATTTTTGAAACCTCCTTTCTTGTTGTGGATGTTGAGTATTTTTGACCATGTTGGGAGGTTGATTGACAACATTAAGTGTGTTGACAGAAGTGTTAGGTCCTTGTAATGTGATGATTGGTCCTGCTTGTATAGTTTTAGCATCAACTACCCCATCATTGGTGACTTTTTTGTTGTGAGACCAAAATCTATTTCTGTCATTGGGGGTGTTTCACATGATCAGATTTCCATTGGATGTTGATGTCTTAAGTTTTCCTTTTTCAATGAGATCCTTTTCTATTATAACCCCTTTTTCCACTAGTTCTAAAAAAGATGTACAACAATGTACCCTTAAGTTACTCCTTAGTTTTGCATGAAGGTTTTCCTGGAACATAGTAACTTTTTGTTTTTTAGGTATTTCGCCAGGACACTTGCTAGCTATAGTCCTTCATCTCTACAAGAAAGTGATGAATTTTTCACCTTCATCTTGTGTTGTGTGACACAAGGTTGCTATATTTATCTCGTGGTCTATGTTGAAGGAGAATTGCTCAACAAATTTCTCAACCAGTTAACCCCAAGATCTGATGCCATAGTCTAGACCTAAAAAACCAGTCTAGTGCAATCCCTACAAGACTTCTTGGAAATAGTCTCATAAGATATGTGGGGTCATAAGCCACATCTATGCATATGGTAGAAAATCCCCTTATATGTTCCATTTGATTCCTTTTGCCATTGTACTTAGGGAGATTTGGTATGACATACCCGTGAGGGAAAGGGGTCACGTCCAATGATCTATCAAAGGGGAATGGGCATATGTCCTTTGTTGAAAAGGATTTCTTAGTTGACACTGCCATGTTGTCCATTTTTTTTGTAGTGCATACATTTGTGTTTGTAAGACGTAAACCTAGGTCAATGATGTGCTGGGTAGGTTATGTGGATCTGTGTATGTATTCTAAAATCCAAGGTCTCATGATGGGTTTCAATTGAACATTGGTATATGAGGTGGGTTTGGATTTAGAATGTTGGTAAACGTGTTCTGGTATGGAATCTACATAAATTGGTGTTGACTTGGCATTTTTTTGAATGGATTCTAAGTACCGCTCTGGGAGGAAGGATTTTGATTCAGAATCTATGTAAATTGGTGTTGACTTCGAATCTGGGAGAATGGATTCTGATTTGGAATCTGTCTGAATGGGTTTTGACTTGGAGTATGTGTGAATGGATTATGGCTACTGATCTAAGAGAATGGATTTTGATTCATAATGTATGTGAATGTATTCTAACTGCCGATCTAGGAAGATGGATTCTGATTGCCATATTGGAATGAGGGAATGCCTCTTGTGTTGTGTAATTTGTGGTATAGTACTAGTGGTTTGAACACTAGGTATGGTCGTTGACTGAGGTATGGTACCTGTGATGTGAACACTAGGTATGGTTGTTGATTGTGGTATGGTACTCGTGACACTAACATTTAGTGTAGAAGTTGATGTTTTAGATCTTTTACTCCCAACAAGAGGACCAAAGGGAGTGGACGATGATGTCCCTATAGTGCAATTAAATCCTAATTTCATGCTAGACATACCAAATGGAGACGTATGGATTATTGTACTTTGTGTAAGTATGCCAGATGGTATGGTTGTATTTACCTAAGGTATAGTAGTACTGGTAGTCGTTGTATTTGTCCCTTGTGTAGGTTGAGTTTGTAAGGTGATAATATCGAATCATGTGGGTAATGTAGCACCTTCAGCTAGTAGTTTGGCTACGTATCATTGATGATCGTTTTCTAGGTACTCATCTTCAAAAGAAGAAAACTCAGGGTCCTGCACATGCCGCAACATCTATGCCCTCTACTATAATATGTTCTTGAGTGTTTATAGTGGTGAATTTGTCTAATAAAGTCCTGTGAGATCTTTTGTAGAGTGGATTAACGAATATTTTTGGGTTCAACATCTTTTCTCTCTCTCTTTTCTTAGACCTAGTTTCAACCATGTAAGATGAGCTCAATATGAAAGGAATGCAAAACTACGTCTATGGATAGTATGACTCTAGTCTATGTTTTTTGGGATTTTATGAATGAAAAATAAGGAATGTTCTAGGATGACTCTAGTCTAAAATGACAATATCTAAAGATGCAAAGTCTAAGAAAGCTTCTAAGGTAATTAATTTTGTAAACACGTGATAGGGGTACCAACTACCTAAAGTCTAACCAAGGCATCAATTTAGTTAAGTCAGGAAACCAATGTAGGATGAGGATCAAAGAAAAGTTGAGTTTCCTAAGAAGACTGATGAGCTAGGACTCTCTGTATGACAAAGGATAAGATGATAGGACTAGGTTCAATGACAGATTTTTTTGACGAGCTATGATTTTTACAGAGTGTAGATGGTGAACCTATCCTAAATTTTGTAAGACTAACTTTCCTAGAAGTTTAAATCTAAAGGAAATATGTACTCAAAGATGAAAGTAAAATTCAAAATCGGAATGACTATAGTAATGGCTAAATGATACCTAAATGATGCAAAATTGAGCAAATCCTTTCAAGTTTCTATCCAAGGACAAGTAAGACAAATCAAAGACTGGTATGACAGTGTTGACTAGATAGTGACTGTGAATTCTAATTTTCTAATAATCTGGCAAATGCGTCACAAAATTTATCAAATGTGGTTATGTTTCACAATTGCGGTTTTCTGTCAATTAGTTGTGTGTTTATGGTAAAGTTCAGTGTCTGAATCTGGAAGATGCAGTTTAAGTTTCTCATAGATGTGACTCATAATGAAAGTTGTGACTTAGATTGTAATAGATGTGGTTTTCCTAAACTTATGCACTAGTAAAATTTTTGCGACAGTGGAAAATGTGTCGTTTGAGACTACAGTTGCAGCTCACCTTGTCAGATGCATCACAGAGTATCACAAGTGCAGTTTTTGAAGACATATGTGGTTTTTGACAAAGCAAATGTGAACTAATCTGGTAGATGTGACTCTAAGGTAAACAAATGCGACTCGACAGAACAATTGCGACTTTCTCATGAATAGTTGCGACTATGTTGTATTTTTAATGAATTGAGATATAAAACTGACGCATTTTATATGCTCAAGTTCTGGCAAAGAAAGACAGTCATAAGACAAAGTGTTTTCAATTCAATTTTGGACTCAACGAACATTTAATTTGATAATAGACACGCACATCCTAGGCTACGAAGGACAATATTTACTGAGTTCTCACTTGGGTTTCCCCAACAACGCTTATTCGAGGCAGATGATTAGTAGCTTGACCCCTTTGGCTCCCATCTATGGCTAATTAATGTCATTCAAGCAGCTAAGCTACAATACCCATGAACATCCCATGGCATACCTTCATCTCTACACATGAACCATAAGAATATGAGATGGCTTCATAGGTCTAACCTACTGCACCAGTAAATAGAAGGATTTTGGACACTACAAACAAAGGTGTTTAATTAGGGTATTCTATTCGTAGGGCATGATCCAAGTGATGAGAGTCCCCTTTCGAATCCATCTCTTCAAAACCATATGTGTGATTCTTGGGCTTTCCCCAAGAATCCACTTTTATATACCGGCTGGAAGTCCCTCGGGTTCAGGATTCTACCGGTCTAAGTTGTCTTGGGGTGAGTACTTTTTCCAACTAGAACAGGCCCAAGTTCTAGAGTTGGTAATTGTTTCTCTTACACCTAGGATCACACATATGCATAAGGGGAGATGATACTTCGATGTACCAAATCATGAGGTTAATTACATAATCGTGCTTTCACACCAAACACAATAGACAGTTGTTAATTTTAATCCAAATGAAAGATTTGCTTCACTACCAAACAATTTGTTTCAAAAATTAACTAGAGTCTTCTACATGTGTTCTGTAGAAAGATTCGTTAATATTTTGATATTGATCTTTGACTATCGATCTGCAAAAACTTCGTTAACTCCTCAAGACACATGTTGAAAATAGAAGTTTAGCGAAAATAAAAACATGAAAGGGAACTATAAATTGAAAGTCTAAACCTAAAAATATACCAGTCAGATGCCTCATTTTCTCTTTCAAATGCGTCATAGTATTTTACCAGTTAGTTGCGGCTCATAAAATAATAGATGCATGATTCCTTTTCAGATGCATCATTTTAGTTCACAAATGCGGTCAAAAAAGTTAATTGCATCGTTTCATCAAACTGATGCATCTTCGAATGTCAATTGCGGTGTTTCGTCAAACTGATGTGTCGTTTCATACAAAAACCTACAAAATCAAAATAAAAGTCCACAGATACGTGAAGATGGTTTCTTCACATCGGGTTCACCAAATGTAACGTCCATAAAATGCAAAAGAAATAGATCAGAGCAAACATTCAATGCAATCTAAGAATCTAATGGAATCTAAGTTAAGCAACAAAGAACAAAGGAAAGCCAAAATGCAAATAAACTGAACAATCTCACCCAATATGTACGTAATTCCATGTATCATCTCGATTGACCTTCTCCATTTTTCCATTGTAGTATAATTTCCCTCAGATTTTCAAAAGTTCGTGCAAGTATAGCCTATGATAATGATTTAGCAAAACATAGAAGATTCAAGATAGTTGCTCCAAAAGTCATAAGATTTTGACAGAGATTGGAATGAAGAATGACAGATCAATTTATAGAAAATTGATCATTCGAATGATAGGTCAGGATTGAAAGATCAGCGGACGATTGAGATCGATAGATTAGACATGCATTACAATAACTGTTAGTGGCGACATGAGTGATACAAATTAGAAATAGAATTAAAGATTAAATAAATGATTTAATATTCGAGTTTGGTATTCGAAAATAGAACAATAGTCTTTACATGACAAAGATAAAGATAGGATTAAAGCAAATCTTTGTTCGAATGCACGCATAAGATTTAATTAATTAAATAGGAATATTTAATTAATCTACATGTACACGCAATTGAGTTAGCACTAGATGACTGAATAATTTGACGAAGAGACTACTCGAGACAGCCACTCAGACATTAAATCAAGAGTTAGTTGGGCAATTTAAATAGATCTTTGAGTCAAGTAAGAGTGAATACTTAGATAATTTGCACAATTATCCAAATATAGAGGAATGCGTTAAAATAGAATTTATGAATTAAAGAATTGATTTAATTCAATATTTCATATTCAACGAATAATTAAATAAATAAGATTTATTTAATTTAGTGATGAGGGGATTTAAATGAATAATTAAATAAATAAAGAATTTATTTAATTATAGTTGACATATGATAAAGGTAAATTAAATAAGAATTTATTTAATTTGACAAGAAGGATAAGGTTAATTAGTAACGTAATTAAATAAAAAGCATTTATTTAATTAATCAGATGGAATAAAGAAAAGTGTGAATTAATTAAATAATTAAGATTATTTAATTAATAGAAGAAATTAAGACCTTAAAGAATAATTAAATAATTGACATTATTTAATCATGACCATGGAAGAAATACGAATTATTAAGAATATTGAAGTCGTAGGCTTAAACCAGATTTCAATGTCTACAGATTCAAGAATGGAAATGAAGGTAAATTTCATTTTTGTACATCCTCTAAAGCAACTAAATTCTTTCACATATTTGGTCTGTAGGCAAAATTGAAATTTGCAAAGTTCCTAAAGTTTCAAAAACATAATATTTTAAAATAATTTACATATTTTAAATATTGTCAAATTGAAAGTGCATGGGAATAAATTCATTTTAGGGAAACATCAAATATTTTAAATCTTTATAAATTTTTAACTTTATAAAAGAGACCTTTTCCCTTTCCCGTGAAGGCTCATGCTCATGGCAGCAAAGTCTCATGGGGGACGGGGAAGGGTGTTGGAGGATTTCAAGCAACACAAAATGCTTTATAATCATTGCTAACACTTTATTGGAAAGGTGTTGGAGGTTCTTCTAAGGCATCTTGGGCAGCTTCAAGAAGGAATAGTTACAAAGTAGAAGTGCCATCACAGTTTTGAGTTTCGAGGGATTTTTGGGGGTTCATTTGTGCTCAAATTTGATGATTCATGGTCTGAATTCATCCATTGACCATTCCTAGTGCCTGGGAGGTATTTTTATTCATGTTTGGGATGAATTTTGAGTGTTTGCAGCCATTAAAATGCCCTTTTATTCGGAAAAAATGATCCAGTGTATCACAATTTCTGAGCAGTTTGCACTCATAGTGAAAATGTATTAAAATTGCTTGAGGAAATTTTAATTTTCACCAATAATTTCATTTGATCATATTCAGCTCAAACACACTATGAAGCATCCTTTACCCACCAACCCATGAGGAAGAATTTTGATGTCAGCATTAGTGGTGAGGAAGCGTCGAAAATTTTGTGAGTTGTTCTAAAATTTTAATATTTTGTGAATCCTTCATTAGCAATGCTAATGTTTTAGGCTTTATGAATTTTTCTCGCCAGCCCATGGGTGTGGGGAGGCTTCAAATTGGGCCTATGAAAAAATCAAAGGGCACGGGGAATTTAAAAAAAAAACCATTGCTATTAAAAATCAAAAGTTTCCTTTGTTGGGCGATATAAAATATATGGCAAAGTAAATAAAGGTTTTGGGGTTTCATTTCCTTTATATATAGAAAATTTGAGTATGGGGTGAAAAGTATAAATCATGGGTAAAATTTATTTTTTGCTTGATAAAGTATTCTTTTTACCATTTTAAAAGTTCTAAGTAAAAAATGCCAAATGCTGAAGAGAGGGATATGGGTAAATTTTTTGCCTGAGAAAAATTTTAAATGGGAAAATATTTTAAATGGAATGTTTAAAATATTAGAGGCATGGGTAAAATATTTTTTCCCAATGATGGAATTATTAGCATACATTATTAAAGTAAGAAAACCTTATTTGCTTGAAAGTAACAATGCATAAGGTGCATCGAGGCAAAAGGTAAGAAGAGAAATGTGAAGGATTTCACCATGAAAATATTTTTTTTTTGAATTGTAGATAAAATCAAATGTAAGGTGTGGCGAAGATAAAATATGGAAAAAGTATAAGCTTTCATGGAGGAATAAAATTATTTGCAATTGTAGGGAAAAACAAATGGGTGAAGATTTTTCACGATCAAGGTAAATTTCAGAGTGAAGAACTTTGTCGGTGGCATATAGATATTTTCATTTGAGGGGCATAGTAAATAATGTCATCATGATGAAGAATAATTTTTGTTAGAGGGAAAGTGAATGGAAGATGCATGAACGAAGGTGCAGATTGAAGTTTCTTCAGGAAACAAAAGCAATTACAGATCAATGGAAGATGAAGGATCCAGGTGTCAACTGCAGATGCAGTTTTAGGGTTTCTCCTTCTTCTATATCTTCTTTCTTCTTCTCATTTGTATAGGTTCTGAACTTTTGGTTTAGGGGAAGAAAATAGAGAATGCTTGGTCGGGAGTTGGAGTTTTATTAAATACAGTAAATGAATGTACAAAATTCTATAACAATGTCAATTAGTTTGAGCAAATCAATGAAAATATTACACAAGTTGTCTCCATTTTGTGTTCTCAAATATGACATCGATTAAATATATCAAGGATATGTTGATTTTTCATTGTAATCATTTTTCAGTTGTGTGATTTGTGTATGGGTTTCTTCAAGTAAAGAATTAAATTCTATGTGAAAATATTAGTGGGTTTGAGGGAATGAAATGGAATTTCAAGTACGATTATTCAATCATATGAGAGGTTACATTAATGTAAGGCATTAATTGTTAAAGGACAACTAATTTGAAATAAGCTATTGTTTAAATTTGTATTCATGATCCTAGATTTGACTACATGCCTTACGATTAGGTACTCATCTATGATATTAATGAGATAATTTTTAGAAACAATTATTAATTCAAAATCATTTTAATTTCTATTGTTGGGTTTAAGTTTGGTGTAGGATTATACTTCCCCATTGTTGAGTGAGTGTTGAGATACCAAAAATATAGCCAAATTTGAAGTTGTCAAGACTTTCCTTGGTATATTTTAATTGGGAATTATTTTCTATAAAATGCAATGTCTATGTATACTTGAAATAATTCTCTAGGTATTATGAAGGGAAACCCACCTTGGTCTTGTAGAGCCAGTAGTGTAGGAGATTTTAGTCTTTTTTGATTGAATCTTGTTCATTGGCCAAATCCATCTTTGAGTCTGAACATGAGAAAGTGGATATTCTTTAGGACTCATTGGATTTGTTGAGGTGGGAACTAACACAACCCATCATTAGGATGATTCATAAACTACATATTATGTCACCATTTTTTTTTCTAGCATAAAAAGAAAATTGAAAAATCTTCATTTAGGGTTACATATTGTAATCCATCATAAAGATTACTTAAAAAGTATGATTTGGTATGTTTCTTTTACAAAAACCATTTATGCAATATCTATCTAGAAACTCCTTTGTAACGTCTACTCCAAATTAAAGTAGAAACCATTAATAGCAATTATGAATCCATTAATCCTGTTAAGTTACACATGTAGCATCCTTGGAAGGTAAACTAAGATTGCACCTAATGAATCTTTAGGAAATTGTTGGAAATTTGGCTGTACTTGATGTCAAAAGGGGTCATGGATGTCAAGGTTGTGATCAGAGTAGTGGACCAAGTCATGAAAATTTGGTGATGATTGATGAAGAAAAGAGCATGGTTTTGAAATTATTGCAAAGTTGTCATGAAATGCTACCATGAAACTATAGAGACCACATTTAGAGGTAAAAAAAAAAGAAGGAAACATTGGTTATGGATTTGTCATAAGGATTTAATTTATGTGGTGTACATCATCACTGAGGAAGGAAGAAGCTCAAAAAATATTTTATTATGCCTTCTAGTCGAATTAGGGTTTAGAAGATAAACCATAGGCTCTACAATCATGGTGATGAATAGACTTTATTCTTTTTTCCTGGACTAGTTATTAGTAGTTGCAGGTTGCTTAAGTTATAACTTAAGCCATTGAAGTTGTTTGTGTAAGGAGACCCCATCCCTAGCATTATTGGCCTAGAAAATGTTCAATGACTATAATATTTCCTAAGTCCCATGCAAACTATTTTCCCTTGGCATGATCAATGGTTGTGATCAAGTCTTGAAGATCGACGACCTCCCTGCCATCCCACTGAGATGTGGTGGGTCCTTGTCTAGGCCCTATGCCATTGTAGGCTTGTGACATGTATTTGGTGGAAGCAATTAGGTGTGAGGCAATGAAACTAGATGATGATGTGTGAAGACAAGTGGCAATTAATGATTGGTAAATATTTCAATTCATAATTGTTGTCAATTGCACAACATCGATGAACATGACATATGGTGTTAGACTAGCTCACTAAGATTTTGTGGGCCTGTGTATTTAGCTCATGGGATCGTAGGCTTGTGACACATGTCTTAATGGACCTTACGTGATGCCTGATGTATGCGACAAAGTTTGATGGTGATTATTAAATGGATCTTTAATCTAATGGTCATGTTTTAAAGTTGGACGATGAATGTGAATCGACATATCATTACGCGAAAGCAATAAATTAATGGTTCGGGTTTAAAATTGAGAGTCTTCAATGCTACAAAAGTTTGAATGATGGTTTTGACTACAAACTAGCTCTGTGAATGAATTCAATTGCTGTAACCATTCCATATACCAATTTTTATTGGTGATGGGTTGATTAAATCAATGACATGGATATGTGTTACCATCGATTTTAAGCCCTTTTGAAAAATTGCCTTCCAAATACTTATAAATAAGAAGGGTGTGTTTGTTAGTTTTAAGCTATGTTTTGAACCTATGTCAGATCTTGATTCATTTATCATACCTATGTGTTTTCCCGATGACCATTACTTTAAACTTCACAACTTTGCTTGTGGGACCCAAAGGTTGTAAAAGCGTGATGTTATCAAGAGTTAGATGGGTAAAAATTTGAAAGTGAGAGGATATTTATAGAGTTTTAAGACCTTTGTTGGTCCTGACAAGGTTTTAAAAAATTATTTCTTTTGATAACCATTATTGATTGACTGACGATAATCGTCTCAAAGTGTTTTACAAAAAGACTAACAAGAAAATTGAAATGATAGTTCATTCTTTACGGTGACTTATAAGTACGTTTCTTTAGCCCTAGTGGACTTCGATGCTTTTCTAGAACTTATCTAGAGGAATTTACTAGTACATTTGGGGCTCAACTATTTTTCATTTTTGAGGGTGAAAATAAATGACTAGAAGATTGCTTACAAGAAAATACAGTTTTTCATGCATATTTCCCATGAGCATACAGTTAAAATTGTAAACAGTTTAAGTAAAATAGATAAATATCTCCATGATGCAAATCAATTGAAAAGCCAAAAATAATTATATATTTATTTATATGTGTTGATAAAATTTCATATTACATTACCAAAAAAATGGGGGTAATTTTATAACAAGGGTCTTTAGACATAAAGGGTAAATATGATGACTCAGATGGCCTTGTTCACCTCTTGCATTTGCTCAATCTGTGTAGGGGAGAAAATGTTCTCATTGTATTCCACATAGTGCAGGAATGTATCAATGTTGTTTCTTTCAAGGCCAACACACATCAGAGTAATAACTTGGCTAAACCTCTCATTTCATAGCGTACAATAGATACAGATAGTGCCACCAGTCAACCCCATCTGAGGGTGAATAGAAAGCCCTCTTAAAGCATCTTCAACACTCTACAGGTACCATGGATGAACCAAACACTTAGCAACCCACAAAGCCCATCCAAATAGACCAGAAGTGTGTATGATATTATACAAAAAACACTTGAGAATGGTGGCAGTATGAACATACACGTGTGATAGGAGGTGCTCACCAATCACCTTGTGGATGAATTATTCCTCCACATCACTTTGGATGAGGAAGGCTTCCTTCAGTTGATCCTCCACCAGCCTATGAACATTACTGCATTCATTGCCTCATACTACTATGAAGTGACTCTCCATAACTATGTCACTCGATGAGCTCAACATGCTTGAAGATGTAACTAACATTGTAAAAAATGAATAGAGATGAATACAATTTATAGTGAGAGGGGTAGATTTGTGGCACTTGCTTGAATCAATTAATGTCAAAGTACACACAAATTGATTCAACTTAATTAATTGAATTAAGGCAATGTGATGGAGATCTTGTAAATTGGATTCAACCAGTTCTCAACATTTAAAGAGCTGCATAGAATGATCTAGGTGACATACCAATAGTCACAGGGAAGATAAGGTAGTGATCATTTCACACGAAGTTAGGCCATGCGGTTTTCTTATATTAAGTGATGGTTCATCCTCATGTCCTTTCAATCGGGAAATAGTATGTAATCATAAACATCCCCAAAAACAATAATTAATGAAGAGAATTTTCATAAGCTAATAGAATTAATCAATTTATAGCCAAACTTATTTGACTGCGTAGTGATTAATAAACAAGAAGCCATTCCAAGAAACCTTAACTATTATAGATAAAAATATTTAAATATGTTATACTTTGATAGTGCAAGGGTTTGACATTTTGATCCCCCTTGCACTCTAATGCATGAGTGAGAATCGATCTAAATAAATGATCAAATTTTGTAGTTTCAATTCATTTTTCTATGAATGGTTATTGTCTTTGTGCAATAATTGTGAATAAGATGTTAATGTTTGTGAAAAAGCCTTTGAGCTTTGACAAGCATTTGAACATTCCTTTCCTTTGAGAATGAGTTGTTTTGTCACATTTGATTCATGTTATTTATAGTAAATGGTTGGAATTGTGCTAAGTCAAGTTAAAAAATGTTAGTAATTTGATCTTTGGGTCACAATATAGACTGTTTTCCAATCCTTTCATTTCAAAAGTAGTTAGTTTAATAATTACCCTTCACACTTGTTTCATGGCTATGAATAGGTGTTAGTATTCCTTTCCTACTTTCTAGTAAAAAGCATACCCCAATTTTATATATTTGAAAAATACAAAATTATATCAGAAAAGGGAGTTGTACCTCAACCAAAATTTAGAGGAAGATTATCAATCCAATGATAATCTCTCCAACTATTTGTTGGAAACTTAAGGGTACACAACTGATAGGGGGAATTGAATCAGTTGTCACAAAATTTCAAACTTATTCAACTTATTAACCTTATTCTAAGATCTGATCAATAACAATGAAAGCATAAATGAACAACAGGGTAGAACCACACATAACACCAAGATTTTTATGTGGAAACCCTATTAAGGGAAACACCATGGTGGAGGTCAATCCATAAGATTATACCTAGTTAAAAGTATAAGGAAATATGAATGAGGAATGCACATGCATTCAAGCACATTTCTTAGAGCTCACTGCTCAACTACAAAAGGAAGAAACACTATCTTACAAAAAGGTTCTGATTATATCCATTAGATTTTGAATTAAGAAAATAGCATCTGCTAATGCCTAATTATAGTTTCGATTAAGCTCATGAACACTTCTTCACTCTTTTGCACTCTTCCTCACTCTTCCTCACACTCTGCTCTGCCTTCAAATGATTTAGAACATTATTCACACACACACATAGAAGAAATCCCTTGCACAATATTCATTTCGAATAAAAAATCACTCATATATATTTGTAACAAGAAATTACATCGCTATACGTCGGCTCCAACAAAAGAATAAAAAGAATTAAATAGTCAGCCCAAAACAATAAAGATTATTCATGTGAATCAACCAAGGTTGGCCACAACATAGTGAAGACCGAAAATAACATCCTAAAACATGAACCACTTCAATTAATTACTCCTTGAAGATCCACAACACACTTCAACACCTTGTCAGCCAAGAACATGAAAAGCATGAACACTCATGAGAAAATCTTGAATTGCAAGCACAATGATCAATGCAAACATGTAACACAGATAGAGAATGATATAGAAACATCCAAAATTTTCATGAAACACTAGAGAAGCATCTATAATAACTGAACTAACTAAAATCACATGATCTTCATTTAGGAACACAAACTAAAGTAACCAAAATAATGTCAAAATACAAATCTTCATAACTTGATCAAGTCTTCACATGGATGTCTAAAACTTGATGTGGATAAACTAGATATACTCAACAAGAAACCCTTTAGTCCACAACCTCTGAACACCAACATACTGAGCTCACCGATAGAATGAAATTCACTTCACCACTGACAACATGTAGCACTTTCTATTACAATTTTCTCAATATCCTCGACATATACAGTTTCTAATGCATTAATGCTAATAGTGTTGACATCAATGACAACCACATTTCAGCAACACAACCCTAATATCCAAGAATCTCCCCCTTTGGCATAGATGGAAACACATGATATAAAAAAAAACCATCAACATGATAGCACTTACTCTCCCTTAGGTTTTGACTCTTCTTTCCTCAACTCATCCACACAACTCTTCTCCCCACAAGGTTCTTCTCTCCCAATTTTTTTTTCACATTACTCTTCTCCCACTTTGACATCAATGGAAAAGACATACATTACAAGCTCTAAACCACATATTTGACCACCTAAACATCTGAACATTTGACTACTCCCCTTGAGTAGCAACCACCACAACATCAATCCAGATCAAAATATGATCATGAAATACATAGATTGATGCAAATCAATGCATCTTAGTTCTGATTAGGAGGGTTAATCACCCCTAACTTCCTTCTGAGATACTCAAAAGTATCCTTAGGAAATGACTTGGTAGATATGTATGCAATCTACTCCTTAGTAGGCACATACTCCAATCTGACTTCCTTTTCACTTACTTTCTCTCTCTAAAAGTGAAACTTGATAGATATA
Source organism: Sequoia sempervirens (assembly GCA_007258455.2). Taxonomy (NCBI): domain Eukaryota; kingdom Viridiplantae; phylum Streptophyta; class Pinopsida; order Cupressales; family Cupressaceae; genus Sequoia; species Sequoia sempervirens. Next base: position 643,291,900 of record VDFB02193867.1, on the reverse strand, counting down.
TACTTGGTCTTGGAATGCAACACCAAATTCTTAGAAATGTTAATATCACTTAAGTTATCACAAAATATAACAATAGGCTCATCATACACAACTTTGATATCCTTCAACATCTACTTCATCCATAGTACTTGAGTACAATTATTAGTAGTAGTACTAGTGTATTTTTTCTCTACAGTAGATAAAGAAATAGCATTCTACTTTTTTCTTAACCATGAAATCAACTTCTTTCCCAAGAAAAATACTCCATCACTAGTACTTTTCCTATCATTCACATCTCTTGCCCAATCAACATCAGTAAAAGTACTCAAAGTAAGATCATCATCTTTAGAATACCACAGGCCAAAATCAATTGTCCCCTTCAAGTATATAAAAATCCTCTTCATAGTAGTCACATGAAATTCTTTAGGACCAGCTTAAAATCTTGCAATAATACATACAACATTCATGATATCAGGCCTAGTTTGAGTCAGATAAAGCAATCCACCAATCATTGATCTGTATCTAGTCTAATTTTCATTTAGAGAATCATCATTAGTTGTCGACTTTCATCTAGTCACCACGGGTGTACCAACTGGCTTTGAATATTCCATACCAAATTTCTTCAACAATTCTTTCACATACTTGGACTAAGATATATAGATCCCTTTATCTAACTAAGTAATTTGCAAATCCATGAAGAATTTCATCTCTCTAATCATTGACATCTCAAACTCATTCTACATCTCATCAGCAAACTTCATGCACAAGCTATCATCTCCTCCAAATACAATATCATCAACAAAGGCTTCCACAATCAAATATTTATTATGACCAATCTTGAAATAAAAATTACTATCATCAGTACCTTTGTTAAATCCAATCTTTAGTAAGTACTTATCCATACTAGCATACCATGCTCTAGGGGCTTACTTGAGTCCATACAATGCTTTCTTCAATCAACAAACCATATCTCCCTAATCAGTTAACTGAAATCCATTTGGTTGTTCAACATATACCTCTTCTTCCAACTCACCATTTAGAAAAGCTAGCTTGACATCCATTTGATAAACCTTGTAGTCTTTGTAAGAAGCATAAGCAAGAAACAATCTTATAGCTTCAATTCTAGCAATAGGGGCAAAGGTTTCTTCAAAATCAATACCTTCCAACATCATAGTTCTAGCAACATCTAGAACTATTATCTTCTTCCTTTCCACAACTCCATTTTGTTGACAGGTCCACAGTGTAGATAACTATCTCTTTATCCCATGTTCTTCACAAAAAGAATTAAACTCACCAAAAGTGAATTCACCACCTCTATCTGATCTCATACATTTAATCTTCAGACCTGTCTCTGTCTCAACCATAGCCTTAAAGATCTTAAACTTTTCTAGAGCTTCATATTTCTCCCTTAAGAAAGTAGCCCACATCATTCTTGAATAGTCATCAATAAGCAACATGAAGTAGCTATATCCTTGTAAACTTTTTTCTCTAGCAAGACCACACAAATCAGTATGCACAAGATCCAACAATCCATTTGAATTTTGTTGTTTGCTTCGAAATGAAATTCTTGTTTTTTTTCCTAATTGACATTCCTTGCATATGGCATTAGTAGGTTTCATCAACCTAGGAAGATCTCTCATAGCCTTAGTAGAACTTATCTTGACAATATTATAAAAGTTAACATGACACATTCTCCTATGACACAACTAGCTTTCATCAATTTGAGCAATCAAGAAACTTTTAATAGAAACACTCAGGTGAAAGATATTACCTCTTATTTTTGTACTTGATGCAATTATATTTCTAGAATTTCCCAATATTTTGTACACACCATCCATGAACTAGAGATTGTATCCCTTATCAGCCATCTGTCCAAGACTTAAAAGATTATGCTTCAAACCTTCAAAATATAAGACATCATCAATATTATGCTTGCTATCAAGAGAAATGCATCATCTTCCATGGATCACACTGGCTTTGTCATCACCAAATCTCACAATACCGCCATCATACTTTTCCAAACTCACAAAATTACTTTTATCTCCTTTCATATGATCTCAACAACCACTATCAATTACCCATTCATCTTTCCCTTCAACTCGAGTAGCTAGGGATTTCTCCACATTTGTACAATTAGCAGATTCAGTAGACACTGGATTATTTTCCTTGATAGCAATAAATATAAATTCATCTTCACTTACATTTCCTTTATCAGATTCACCATCTATCACACCTTCATTAACAGCATAGTAACACTTCTTTTGGAATTTAGGCTTGTTATATCTTGGCTTGGAAACTCTCTCAGGACACCTTGATGCAAAATGACCTATCTTATTGCAAGAGAAACATTTAATAGGAAACTTCCCTTTATACTTACCATGTCCTCTGGCTTCTCTTTTCATAATCAGTGCTTCAAGCTCTTCTAGCTCTCTTTCTTCTTCATCGAGCTATTTCATTTTGTCCTCATACTTGAATGTCTTTTTTGATGAACTTTCACTCGAATCATATCTCCATTTATCTCTTCTAGAAGTAGTGGAATTGAATGCAGATTCAACCTTAAGAAGTGCATCACCAAATTCACTCAACTCAAAAGCAGTAAGCTTACCAATCAACATATCTCTAGTAATAGTTGTCATTGTCTAGAGCTCTTCAATAACACTAGCTTTGACTGTGTAAGAATTAGGCAAGGATCTAAGTACTTTGGAAATAATCTCTAATTCGTCTATTTGTCCAACAACACATCTGATACCACACACAAGTTCATTCACTCTTTGCATGAAAGTAGTAACATTTTCATCATCAACCATTCTCAACTTTTCATATTTCCCTTTCAAACTTTGTAGCTTAGAAATCTTCACATTAGCATCAACTTCATACAAGGTCTCCAACTTTTTCCAAATCTCCTAAGTAGTCTTCAAATCCATCACATTTTTCATCTCAATATTAGTCAAAGCACTCAACAACGCTTCCTTAGCCCTGATATTATACTCAACATCCCTAATCTTGGTATGAGTAATAGGACCATTTTGTGGAATAGCATACCTATTACTTGTAATGCTCCAGTAGGGTTCATCAATGCATCTTAGATGGCAGTCCATTCGAGTCTTCCACAAACAATAATTTGTTCCATCAAATCTAGGACTATCCTTCTTATAAGTCACCATCCTGGATCACCTCAAGTTATTAAACTTCTTCCAAGGAACCTGCTCTGATACCAATTGTTGGCAACTTAAGGGCAGACAACTAAAAGGGGGGGTGAATCAGTTGTCACAGAATTTCAAACTTATTCAACCTATTAACCTAATTCTTAGATCTGATCAATAAAAATGAAAGCATAAATGAACAACATATCAGAACCACACATGACACCAAGATTTTTACGTGAAAACCATGTTAAGGGGAAAATAATGGTGGAGGTCAGTCCACAAGATTATACCCTGTTAAAATTGTAAGAAAATATGAATGGGGAATGCACATGAATTCAAGAAAACTACCTAGAGCTAACTACTCAACTACAAAAGGAAGACACACTGTCTTACATAAAGTTTTTGATTATATCCATCAGATTTTGAACTAAGAAAATTGCATCTGCTAATGCTTGACTATAGTTCCAGTTAACCTCATGAACACTTCTTCACTCTTCTTCACACTATCCTATTCCTTTGAATGATTTAGAACATTATTTGAACACACACATAGAAGCACTCCCTTACAAACTCTTCATTTTGAATAAACAATCACTCATATATATATGCAACAAGAAATTACATAGCTATAAGTCAACTCTAACAAAAGAATAAAAGGAAAATAAACAATCGGCCCAAGACATTAAAAATTATTCATGCGAATTAACCAAGGTTAGCCACAACATAGTGAAGACTAGAAATAACATCCTCAAACATGAACCACTTCAATTAATTACTCCTTGAAGATCCAAAACACGCTTCAACACCTTATCGGCTAAGAAAATGAAAAATGTGAACACTCAAGAGAAAATATCGGATCGCAAGCACAATGATCAATATGGACATGCAACATAGATAGAGCACGATCTAGAAACATCCAAAAACATCATGAAACACCAGAGAAGCATATGCAACAACTGGACTAACTAGAATCACATGATCTTCATTTAGGAACACAAACTGAAGTAACATGATCTTCATTTAGGAACACAAACTGAAGTAACAGAAACTAGATATGCTCAACAAGAAACCCTTTAGTCCACAACCTCTAAACACCAATGTATTGAACTCACCAACATAATGAACTTCACTTCACCACTAACAACTTGTAGCACCTTTTATTACAATTTTCTTAATATCCTCAACATATACAACTTCTAATGCATTAATGCTAATAGTGTTGAAATCAATGACAACCACATATCAGAAACACAGCCACAATATCCAATGCTATTGTGAGTTGATTTTGTCCTTCTTGGGTGTTAGAGAGTCAGTTTTGTTCATTTTTTTAAAGGAAAAATATATTCACTAACAGATTTTTGGTGACTCCACTGGGGATCGAACTATGAAATTTTTAATTTTATAAAAAATAGAATCTCCAGTTTATCAAGATATTTTTTCAAACCATTATAAGTCACCTTTATATGATGAGAAAAGATGGTATTGCCATATGAAGGCATATTTCTTGTGCTACAACAAGGATTAGATTTGGTTACTTCAGCACAAGAAGACATCATCTCTCAATTGAATACACTCATGTGGCGGTACAAAAGAAGTGTGATGGAATATATGCATGTGAGTCTTGTGCTTGAAGAAGAGGAAGAGCTCATACTACATTTGCCAAGACCTGTGGTAGAAAGGTTCCTAGGAATTGAAATTGTTCATTATCCTAACACACCACCTCAACCTAATTAGAACCAAAACCCACAACCAACTTGAAGAGCACCACCATGAAATTAATTGAAATTAAAATTATCTCCACTAAGATTGTGACTATGTTTTAAAAAAGAACCCACACATACCAATTGCAATTTATTTTGATAGCCTCTTCATCATCCCAACCCTGGGGAACATGTTTTGGCCCCTTAGCACTATCAAGTTATCCCCCACTTCCCAAAGGGTCTAGGGAACAACTCTTTATATTCATTGGAGAAAATACACAAGATCCCAAAGATCATTTACACACTTTTGCTACTTATTGCACCTCCTTAGGTATTGTCAAAGAAATTATATTCATTCATCCTTTTGTTGCATCTTTGTAAGGATAGGGAACATAATGGTTCATGCAACTCATAGAGGGAAGCATTACTTATTGGAATAATGTCAATGATAGTTTCTTGAGGGATTTAAGATTATGGTCAATATAAGAGCTCTCTTGAGAAATCTTTTTGATATTCAAACAAATGAGAATGAAAGTAATATGAGGTTTATTGGTAGATTCATCAGTATTTTGAATCAGATCCGATGTTCTACTAGGCCCAAACTAATCTAGTAGCTACACTTATGCATGATTTTCCTCTAGAAATTCATTTTATCTTGAGGAGAAGAGATGTATTTGATTTTGAGATGGTAAAAGTTGAACCTGTGAGAATTGAATAAGAATTGGCGAGACATCGTGAATGATTGGGTGGTGGAACCATTACCATTTCGAGTCTCCTTCCAAGGGAGGTTCAAGCAGTGTTTTAAGTAATGATGAATCACCACAAGATGATCTTTTGAATCTAATTCCACCATATCCACTGAGAATTTATGTGACTCACACAACCATAGATGCAAGTGAAGTTTAACTTTAAGGACTAGAGAATGAAGACTTTGATGAATCAAATGGTGATGATGAGTTCTATAGTTGTGATAATGTATTTTCTGATGCTACCATTCAAAAATACATCAAGTGATCTCTCATTCCCAATGCTACTCAAGAAAGGATGGAGATTCGAGAGAATAATTACTTGAAGTCCAAAGTCGCATAAATTCTTGCTTCAAAAGTGGAAAAGAAAAAAGAAGAATTCACTTTAGAGAGTGATACTCAGTGGAGACAACTGAGACGAGAAGTATGTGTTGACAAGAATTGCACAAAAGGATCATTGGACATTCAAATAGAATCACAACTTTTGACAAAGTTCATGTTTGTTTCTAAGATAAGAAGTGAAAATGATTCTAGAGATACATGTGATTCCTAGGTCCTAGTAGAATTTATTCTGACTGATGGGACAACTGCACTTAATAGGAGAATATAAAGACATGTACATAAAATAAGTTGTTATTAACAATCCCATTTTTTTCCAAAAAAGAACATAACCTAAGAAAAATAATGAAGTACTAAATAGTTGAACCTAGTTGTATAATACATTATACAAACATGTCATCATTAATAACTTCAAATTAATAAAACTAAATTACATTCTAGTTTATATTTTATTATTATCATGTCTTATAATTTTCCTTAATTATAAATTTTCAATGTAAATTATATAACATAAACCAATTATAATGTTTTCTTTCTTAATTTAAACATAATATATAAATATTTGTAATATGAAAAGAAAAAACATTAATATAAATATATTAAATATATTTATCTTAAAAAATTATTAAATATCATTTTTAAATATTTTTTTACTTGTAAATTAAATTGTTTATTGTAGAATATTCTTTAAAAATTAATTTATTTATTTATGAAATATTTAAAATTTATTTAAGAACTATTTTTTATTGTGAATAAAAAATATATATTATTATTATTTTTGATATAAATCTACATCCTTATTATTATAAAATATCTCTCAAATATAAATTTAGAAAAAAATTTACAAATTGCATAGAAAAATATGTTAATGATATTAATTAAAAATAAGGAAACTAAAAATAAAATAGTAATAATAGCAATGACACGTGCAAACATTATCATTTTCAAATGTCTTGAAAGCAGATGAAATTCTTTCGAATCCTTCAATGTAAACGGGGGGCAATTGTGTTCAACTTGGGAGAGTATTCTTGTGGGACCTTTGCTAAGATGAAGACTAAATTCAAATTCTAAAATTTGAAGTTACATGTTTCATCTTGCGATCGTCTGAAATTTACAATTTATGTTTACATATTTTAGATTAAATGGGCCTTATCAGAGGGCCCTCTCCCACCGTCTAACAGTACTACCTGAGAGTAACAAGGATCCTTCGCACTTTGAATGGAATACTTTCGGTTAAGCATTTATCATGTGAAGCTCTAGGTATAGAAATGCTTTCAAAATTCTCGTGAGAAGTATAGAAATTTCTGTGAAATTCAAGTTGATTTTTCGGTAGAGCCGAGGATGAAGCTATATATAACGACGCCCTGCCCACTTGTTTCTCATAGTTGAGCTTTCTATTATCCTATTTTCATCCCTTGCTTGGCTGGTTGCTTTCTGTGATCTTTCATCTGTGTCCGACTTGGATTCATGGAATTGATGAGTGGAGATGAAGTAGTCATTGATCAAAATCTTTGGCTTATTCAAATCAAGGAAGGCCTGCAAAGACATGGCGAGCAAGAAGACGAAAAAGAGATTTGTGTATCCATTTTTGGTGTGCCCAAGGAGCTGTTGGCAGTGAAGCCAGAAGCATATATTCCACAGTGCGTCTCCATTGGTCCATATCACCACTGGAGATCCCAACTGTACGAAATGGAGAGATACAAAGTGGCTGCTGCGCAAAGATTTCAGAAGACGCTAACCGGTGATAGCAAGTTTGAATTTGTAGTGGAAGAGGTGAAGAAGTACGACTGGGAGATCAGGAACTGCCACCACAAATATCTTTACTACAACGAGGAAGCCCTTGCATGGCTTATGGCCCTGGACGCAGCGTTCCTGCTCGAGTGCTTGCAGTTCTTCGCCGAATGGGCGGATCAGGCTATTGCGCAAGCGTCATACCAGGTGAAGCGACTGGGCAGAGTTTTAGATCCCTCTCGCAGAAGTGCAACCCACAATGCAATTATGAGAGATCTGATGATGCTCGAGAATCAGTTACCTTTGTTCCTCTTGCAAAAGCTGCTGGAAATGCAGTTGGGTTCTCAAGATAAGGCCGAAGAAAGTCTCTGCAATCTGGTGACTCTCGCCTGTCAAGAATGGTCGCCATTTATGTTGAAGATGCCGGATAGTTCAACGATGCGTATAAAAGAGAGGGGTCACATACTGGAGGTGCTCTACTACTGTATTGTCCCTGCAGCAGCCATGGAAGATACCATTTCTAAGAAGAATGAGAAAGGGAATGTCCCGTTGCCGAAACCAACATACTTAACGCGCGCTCTGGAAGCTTTATGGAAGGCTCTCTCCTCGTTAAAAATCGGCCTTGTTCAACTTATCTCGGCACTCCCTGAGCGTGTCTTGCAAGGAAGGCCTGTCCAGTTGGTGAGTCAGTTGTCCACGAATCTTGTTTCCGCTTTTGAAACTCTTTCTATTAAGCGCAGAGATGAAAAGGATGAGGAAAAAGATGAGGAGAGCGGGTCCTCTACTGAAACTCCTCCTACACGCGACGAACTAGCGATTCCCTCCGTCTCCGTTTTATACTCGGCGGGAGTAAAATTTCTTCCAACGGAGGGAGACGTCACCACAATTCGCTTCGACCAGACCACTGCAACCCTTTATCTTCCCAAATTGAGGTTGGATTCCAACACCGAAGTAGTTCTCAGAAATCTGGTGGCGTTCGAAGCTTCTGCGGCTCCCGGTGCTTTGATCTTCACTCGCTACACTGATTTCATGAACGGCATCATCGACTCGGACGAAGATGTTCGGCTGCTGCGAAAGAGCGGGATTATCTAGAATCACCTGGCAGACGACGGGAAAGTGACAAGCCTGTGGAATGGCTTGGGTAAATGCGTCAAGTTGACGCGAGTTAAATATTTGGACCAAGTGATAGCGGACGTCAACAAGCATTATAACAACAGATGGAGCGTTGCTGCGATGGAGTACGGAAACAAATACATATTTGGTTCATGGCAGCTCCTCACTCTTCTGGCCACGGGGATACTTCTGATTCTGACTTGCTTACAGGGTTTTTGTTCCGTGTATGACTGTAAGCGTTGGTGGAGCTGACACTTATATTTTGCAGACTAAGCAGATTGCAAGAGTTTTATTTTATATAATTAATTACCGATGCTGACTGCCGTTTCGTCCCCTTGATATACGCACCTACATTACTTTCGAAGGACAGTTTCGTTTTTTGAGGCGGGTTGAACTCTCTGCCTTTAGGTCTACTGCTGTCTTCAAGCACTCTGAAATTTTGTGGCTTCTATTGAGTCCAATAGAACTACTCATAGAATATTTGTAATTTTTTTTTTTTTAAGTTCCGATGCTTCCAGATTTTTTTGAGGCAGGTTGAACTGTCTTTTTAAGTATGCTGCTGTTTTCAAGCACTCTATCCTTGCAAAACACATGGGAAATTTTTTGGTGTCTATTGAGTCCAATATAATAGAACCATTCATAAAATATATGTAACTTTTTTCTTTTTTTAAGTTTGTTATTTTCAGTTTTTTTGAGGCAGGTTGACCTGTGCCTTTAGGTTGAACTGTGCCTTTAGATATTTTGCCACTTTTAAATTTACTAGCACTTGCACCTAAAGGAGGTTCAAGGATTACGCCGATAGAAAACTATATGTATGTTAATATGTTAGAGAGTATGTGTTTGTGCATGGATGCACTGCAAATTCTAGTTGCATGTGATCAGATGAAACTGAAGCAATTATTAATAAGTGCTTAAAAATGGCATGAAATAAACTTCGAAAAATTTAGATTCTTTCCTTAAATTAAGTATTATCTAATTATGAAATATTTGTATACAAATTTAAAACATAAAGCAATACAAATGAACAACAAATGTTGTCATAAAATTGACAAAAACCACTCTAAATTGAAATAGGATGTGTCGAATTACTAAATACTTATTTATCTGGCTTTTATGTGATAAGTGTGATTTTAGAGGCTTCTACCTCATATTTTGGAGGCTTTTACCATTAACCAACAACTGTTTGCCATTAAACAATAGCTCAAACTTGTTCTCCGATGACTCAACAATGGTTTGCACACGTGAGATTTGTTTTAAATCTCAAATCTCACACTATATCTTATGTACCAACTAATAAAAATATATTCTATTATTTGTTGTAAATATCAGTAATTTGATAGTTAAACACATAATTAGCATCATAAAGGAAAACGAAATTTGCCAGCTTTGAATAGAGAAATTTTGACAAGATATTACACATGCCAGATCCTATTATTAACCGGGTAAGGTTAAATTTCCTTTAATTCTGTCATTCCAAAAAACTCTGATAATAAGCAAAGTGGCAATTTAAAACATTGCTTCAGAATTTTCATTTTTTACATGGAAGAGAGGATTCTCACTTTCAAATAACCTTTCAAATCTATGTTGAAGGATCTCAAGGTTTGGTTTGATGCCTATTCTTTCCATTTCCTTCAAAAGTTCTCTGCATTGTACCATTCTTCCTTATTTGAAGTATAGCACAATTAAATTACTATAAATATCAACCTTGTTGGTTGTTTAATTAGCTCACCAGATGCAATCAGCCCTTTGTGTAAAATGTCCTCTTTCTTCTGCTATCCTATTGGAAAGATTTCATTATCTCAATCGCTGTATCAAACTGCAAATCAGGAGTCGATATTTGGATGTTGTATCCAATTAAATTAATCACAATTGAAATAAATGAATTTGAATAGTCAGTAGCTAGCCCCTACGATCTGCTCATGGCAATCTGCTTGTGATCCATTAGTTCTGATATGTTTGACCATCAACTGATGGTTGAGGGGTGGAAAGAGCCACCTATGGAGGGCTCAATGTTTCCATCCCTGTTAAAAAATACTACATTGGCAAGCTAGAAAGAATACCTGCTGAACAGATTGAAGCAGAGGAAAATAGTTAGAGCATACTCTTATAGATTTCTTGGAAACAGATAGATGTAGAGGATAATAGTTAAGAGTATATTGTTATATGTTTATTAAAAAACATGTCAGACTCATGAAAAAGGGTTATAGTATTAACCAATGATGTAATTTTACAACAGTCCAATTTTTTTTGGCTTTGTATGTAATATAATTTCTAGAAATATATTTGTTTGCATCTCCAAGTGTTCATCTGTTCTATGAATAAAAGAGTAAATTTGAGATAATTATTGTATCAGATTTATCAAGGGAACCATTATACCCCTGTTTTACATATTGGGTTTTGAAAATTATTCATTTGGAATATTGATAGCCTCAGCATGGTTTTGGAAGATTTTTAATTGAGTTGTTATTATTAGCCCTAAATATTGTACAGCAAGTTCTGTGATATTTACATAAGACTCTAGAGTCTAGAGTGAAGAAAAACCTGTTACTGTTGTTAAGTAAACACAGTTACTGCTTGCATGTAACGAGAATGTTTTGAATGATGCTTAATGTCTTAGGGGATTTGAAGTAGGATAATATTTTGTTATCTATCTCTATGTTTGCTGGTGGTAGATTGAGAGATAATTGGGTCATTGGTCTTAAGTATCTCTGTTAGCTGAGCGATGTCCATTTAAATGACTATGTTTCCACCAAGTGAAGCTGAAGCCAGAGAAACCGCAAGAATTTTACACGTGCCATGATTCCAGGACAACTTTCTTTAGGTTCCTATGATTCTAAAATACTTAAATTGAAAGTGAGAAGGAAAAAATTCAGGCCACTGAGATTGTGGCAAGTTTCATGTGGGAGATTCAAGTCCTTGGACTCTTTGTGGCAAGTTCAATAATCCAGGAGATTCAAGTACTCAGGATCTCTGTCAGTTACCAAGCAGTGATATGTTATGAATTCCCAAGGGATGTTCTTATGGATTTAATCCATGTTGTCTTAGATTTTATTATTTTTAAATTTCTTTTGCGCAAGGATTTTGCACTTTTACTCCACTTAAGTTACTTTTGTGTTTCTGTTAAGGTAGCTTAAATACTTAGCTTCCCCTAGACTCCAAGTTTAGTGGTTTAAAGCAGTCTAACCTATCTCAGGTCTACATGGGTTATTTTAAAAGTTACTGCAATTTCTTAAGCTCTATCTTTGAATCCCCAAGCTCATGACAGATGTCACGATCCCAAACTCAGTTCTTTGTTGACCAAGCCTTAAGATTTAGCATGTAATGTTCTAGATATATTTCCTTTCTTTGCTCAGGCTCCGCTTTGTTTGTGACTTTTCTCTTTTCTTTAGTTTTTGAAGACCTGAGCAGAGTTTGATTTAAGTAAACTTTAGCCTAATTAAGGTTAAGCTCAGTAACCACAGTTGAATGGTCCTCAGATCTTGTTTGAATTATTAAGTTTCATCCTTCATGGAAGCAGAGGATTGAGTTCCTAGGATCACAACAAGTGTTGTGATGGCGGGCTCTTGCAACCTCAGAGTTTATAATACCTTAAAGTTTATTTATTCTGAGAAACATGTGATTAGCCCAGCTTCCACACCCATGTTACTTTTGCTAACTCCATGTATCAGTTCTCAAACCATGTCAATTCACTGTTAACCATGTATTTAAGTTCCCAAGCTAGGGCTTAATTAATTATCTTTAATAATCTCACGCTTCCCAGTTTGACCTTAATTTGACCACAATTATTTTTATCTTACCCTGAGTTTATCAGATTGTCAACACCCCAAGATCACAACATTTTAAAAGGTGAACCGTAAAAGCATTTGAAATCAGGGTTTCCAGGATTGAGATGTGTGGTCTTTGATCACTAAGGTATTGTGCCAGATGTCCTAACCCCAGACTGTTTGAAAATCAAGACTTAAGCTAGTGATTTGTTGCTACAAGACCCCAAAGAATACATGTTTATGTGGGCTTAAGGTTGGTGGCTGTAAAACTATATTCAATCCAAGCCATCTTTTAAAGAACAAAACAAAACAGAGCACTGGGAAAAATGAATCATCTGTGCAATCTGCCTGAGAACTGTTACCATGAATATCTGTTCTGAGAAAAAAAATGTTTAATTTGTTTCAATTTGAATTTGTCCAATTGGATTGGTCTATTTCAGAACTGTATCAGAGGAAGGATCCTTACACACAGCTCATTCCTCTGTCATCATGGATCTGTCTACATGGGCAAGCAAGAGTTGTGTGGGATAAAGATTTTCCCAGACATTTCATTTTCCAACTTCTACCAGCCAAGAACAAGAATTTCAGTGATGCTCTCCAGGTATAACAGAATTGTATTCAGAGTCCTAAAACATCCATAATAACAGTGGAGTGGATCTATGTAAACCCTAGAACATAACACAAGTTTAATGCAGCACAGTAGGAATTAGGTTCCCTTGTAGAATTAGGATTCTAATATATCCTATAATAGCCAATTTTCAACTTGGAGCTATCATGAACAGAAACTGTCATATACTGCTTTCTGAATAATTTTACAGATGCTCTGTTCTTGAAAGCCTATGAAACCAACAAATAGAAAGCTGAATTTCTTCAACAAAGGTTCAAGATCAAAACCATTTGCAGCTCTAAAAGCAGATAAACTATATTTTGTAGCCAAATCCGTGCATTGTGTGACTCCAAAAAAGCAATTGTTGGTTATCTTGTTGACCTGTAAAACATGACAGTCTGAAGAAGTGAAAGGGACATCCATCACACCCACTATCTCATTGTCCTATGGTCAAAAAATTAGCCAAGCATAGCAAGCTATTAACCAGAATTACTCACTTGAACCCTTAACAGGAAATTATTCCCAGAGCCAATCAAACTCCATAAATCTCAGCAAACTGAATTAATTCCTTATATTTAGTATCTTGGAAACCAACCAATACTGTGCAAGTTTACAGGCCAGGCTGTGGCACAAATGCATGAGCAACACTTACCAATAAAAGCCTAAGGCTAAAGGCAAAAGCAATGAGTAAAATTTATCAATAAAAGGCACAAAAAGGATCTTTCTCCACAATACTTTACGTCAAAGAGCTCTCCCCTTTTTGCAGACAGCGATTTCCTACAAACATTCATAAGCTTTATATTTTGGCTAATTCTATATTGATAAAACCTGCATTCTTCACCTTACATGAGTAGTTCAATATGTTTGAGCACTACCATGAGACCATAGTAGCATTACTCAGCTAAAGAACTTGAGCAATTACTGATTGGAAGTTTTCTTGTGGCATTTTGGCATGCTAAAGAAGATGTCAATCAGATCTAGATATTAACTGTTCAAACATGACTTTTTAATTCTTAAAAAAGTCATGTATTAAAAAAATGCATTTTAAAAGCATCCAAACAAAAATTGTGATTTATTAAAAACAAAGTAGGCAATTTGATTCTTCCATTTCCCAAACAAGTGCAAAGGCCTCCCTGAACTTTCCACTAAAGTGTCTACTATGCATTATGGTAGTGTACATTACAACATTTGGTCTATGTCCTGATTCCTTCCACCAAAAGAAAAGGCTCTCCACTACTTCATACATTCGAAGTCTAAGACAACCCAAGGTCATAACAACAGTGTAGTCCTATATTTCCAATTTTAGCTCATCTCTCATTCCAAGCTCTTCTATGAGTTTACCTGCTAAATTATGCCATCTACTGGATTTGGAAGCCTGAACAATGAGCTTGGCATGAATACCATCATCAAGCTTAAATGACGAATCCCTTGCAGCCAGTAAAACATCTCTGGCTTGCATGCATTGGCCTGATTTGATAAAACCTCTAGCAATAGACTCAAGTGTATTCCTGTTACTTTCTAAAACTAAAAACCTGGGAAATTATGCATACCACTCTTAAAGAATTTTCTCTGATGTATTCATGTCATAATGCCATCATTATCCAAATGGAAGCGAGGGAGTCCTTCATTTTCTCTGATCCTTTTCACAGGAGGAGAAACAGAGGAGAAACAGAGGAGAAATTTGAACACACATGCCAATGATATCCTCTTGGTATGTTGGCTGATGATATTCCACTAATTGATGAAGATATTCATTCTCTCTTGCCAGGTTTGCGTTTTCCTAAGCCAAGTGACCTTTCTCTGCCAGAAGCACTTTGAACGATAGCCTAAGCCTCACCTGCATCACCACACATTCACACAAAGAGTTTCTAATACTTGAACAAGATCCTTACTCTATTTTCATGATCATATGGAATTTTTGAAAAATCCAGTTAAAAGGACCATAAACCTAGTACTGCTAAAAACATTAAATTGAAAGAGAAACTATATCGGATCATCTTCTTCAGGCCTCACGCCATCACCAACTCTATCCCTATCCCTCAGTCGCGAGTTCTCCTTTTCAAGAAAAGCGCATTGCTCTCTCACAAAGCATAGATCCACTTTTCAAGGATTGAGACCTCTCTAGATGCTTCAATTATGTAGATAATTATACTCCTGCACTTTCTGAGTGGTTTTTCACACAATCATACAATATTTTAACGTCCCAATGTGGGGCTCTTGATCTTCAGGGCATTTATCCTCTGAAACAGTGACTCTCACTGCAATGGTACTTTTCATGGTACTGCCTATAATTGATTTTTTTCCCTTTAAAAGGAGAGCAAAAAGATTTTACGAGGTTAACTGTTAAGTTCTTGGGGATTTGTAATGTATTGTTTCTCTTTTTCCAGCCACAGGAAAGAGGGATTTGACTATGAGTGTATATATATATCCTAATTAGCTCACTTATCAAACCCCTGCAGTGTTTGAAATTTATTCTGTTCAAAAAATAAATATTATTAAAACTACTCCTTTCTTTTGAACCATGGTAGGTGACTTACATCAAGATTGTCCTTTCAACAATGCCGATGAGAAAAAATGGGTAGAGTTGGAAACTGATGGGAAAAAACGGGCCGAGTTTGCAAGAAATATGTTATGAAACCCTACCAAAGTAGAACCAATCTCCCTACAACAACTGCTTCAATCTATTCATACTAAACGAAGATTATATCTATAAATATCGGGTTTTAGGTTTCCTAGATTCTCGAACTCAAAACAAGATTTTTGCAGCAACATCCTGCAGAGAACTCGAAACAAGATTTTTGCAGCAACATCTAGGAGAATATTTTCTAATTGCCCTGAAAATATGGAGTCCAATACAATAGACTCATAATAAAATATCTATTCCTTTTTATTCTTTTTTAACTTTGCCACTTCAAGATTTTTATCATAGAATAGAAAGAAATATGCGAATCGCGAAAGTTTTTCCTTTAATTTACTTTATCCAGTAATTTTGTTTTCCACGTAAAGGTTGACAATTATCAAGGAAAAAATAGATCCCAGGTAACTCCATTAACCATGGTAACTCCATCAAATTATTCATAGACTACTCATTGGAGGGTGAAAATGTAGATCTTAGGAATAACTCTATTAATAAGGAAAACTTTTATATTTCTATTTTCTATAATTTTTTTAGTAAAAATATTATGTGTTGTTTAATTTTCTAATGATTAAATTTAGATACCTATATTTATTTAGAGTTACTTTTGAATTAATTTTGGTTAAAACTATAATTCCTTATTTTAACAAAGATTAATAAATCTTGATGACTTCATGAGCTAGTTATGTAAATGTTGTGATCTATATTAGTCTTACTTTACAAGTCAATACATTAATAGCTTTTTTGAAATATGGTATATTTAGAATATTTATTGAGGAAAGAAATTTTAATAGATTTTGTAGGTTATTAACTATATAGTTTTTTCAATGATATTCTAATTCTATTTTTTGTCTCAAAAAATTATTGGGTGCAACAAGTTTATTAATAGGGACACAACCAACAATATAGAGTTGGGAGTGTACATTTTCACAAGATAGCCTATTTGTGTCTAGTGAGAATGCAATGGTAAACCTAAGTAGAGGGACCAACTATTTATAGTCAAGACAACATGGCCAATCTATTTGTAGGATAAATGTGGTAAGAATGAACATGAGGATAATGTACATTGATTCAATGGGGCTATATTATATAGAAATTCCATGTGGTAGGAAGAAATTAAAATTCTTAATCAACCTTGAGGCTTCAATAGAGTTATATAGACACCAATAGATTGAAAGAAAATTTTCATGGTAATTATTGTTGAAGGTAAACAATAGTAGTCTAGGTGGTATTAGTAGTCAAATGATGCTCATCCTTGTTGAAGAAAAATTATCACTATCTTATTTAAAATTAAAATAGTATAGCATTGCTATATTGAGTATTCAATTGTATAAGAAAAATGGATTAAAAAACATAAAAAAATATGTACTTGCCAAGGTTGTGAAGTGTCTATGCCTCAAACTCTTGCAAAATCCTAAATAAGAACTCACAAAGATTTACTACACTCCTTTTATGTCACTATTATGTGAATTTTTGTAAATTCAAATTGACTTATGTGGCTAGATAGAATTCCATTTTTTCATGTAGCTATTAGATTGTATGTTTTATAGTAAGAAGTGGATTATACTAGAAAATATTGAATTCCTTGCTCCATGCATAAACCTATTCAATGCTTGCTCTAAACTATTACAATATCATTTTAATATAATTTTATATCTATTCAAATTTTCTTTTGATTGTTATGATTACTATCATAAATAATATCACATACAATAGGTTTTATTTTATAATATGCTAGATATGCAATAACCTAAAGTTACTCAGAAGAATGTATGAGATGGGATTTTTTTTAAGAATAAACTTACTAAGGTTAGTTATACAATACAAATTCCCTCTTATTATTGGGTAAGTGGAAGTTATGATTTCCTTTTTTGGTACAGTGTTTTATTTACGTTAATCATTTTATTTTCAATTGAATGAAACAACATGAAGACATCAACCTCTTCAAAACATTATAATATCTGAACACAAAAATTGAACTACTCCCATATACAACTATTTCATGATTTAAATATATTAACCAAGAGTATTGCATGTTTTATTCTTACATGTTAAATTAAAATTATTTGTAATGTCATTAGAATAATAAAACGAGTTAGGTAATACTCGAATGAAGTTTGAAATGTAGGTGTACTTATATTAGAATAGTTTCAAGAAAGCTTAACCAACTAGAGTTCCAGTGCATCGTATTTCCTACCAAGTGCTAATAGGGTAGTTTTGAGAAACTATGAATTCTCACAAAGAAAAAAACAAAAATGCTTATCATCTTTCTGATTGAGGTAAATAAAATTACACAACTGTCTGCAACTCTTTCTACATGGATGGTTCTATATTTATTATTTTTTCATCTAAAGGCAAGTTTTTGTACCTGGAAAGTAGTGTCACTGGCAATTGCACATGGTGAGAGCTACAAATTACCCTCTTGAATATAATGTTTGTGATAATGTCAACCTGGTGTTTCTATTGTTGTAGAAGGGAAACTTGTAAAGCACACTATCAATGCAACTATAGGCTTCATAAGCAGGCTAGTTTAGACTGTCCAACACAATGTTAAAAATGAAGTAATTAAAATGATGAATCTATGAAACATAATAAGCAAACAATTAAATATTTTATACTTTCAAAGTAAAAAAAAAATCATATATTTGGATCACACTATAATATTGTTAGTTTGATATTTCCAATCTCTTTGAAGACCCCTCTTTTAGGTAATTACAAAATCAATAATCAGCAAATAGTTTTATCTTAACATAAAGTAATGCTAAAATGAAACAATTACACAACCAAATTAGTGAAGCATGGATAACACAAATAAAGGATAATCATATGTACCAATAGTTTGTTGTGTGTTTCTTAGACCTCATTTTCTAGTGCAAATATATTTCTAAATGATCAAAATATTATTATAAACTTTAAAAAGTAGAGCCACCCTAGGAAAATATTACATTAATTAAATGAAACATAATGAGTGTAAGTCAAAATAGTTGATGACTGCAAAAACATTAGTATGCAAAGATGTTATATAACAACTTGTAATGTGAATATGCACAACATGCAATGACTAATCTAATGCATGGGAAACTTTCTCAAAATATTAGAAGTTAAGGTGTAAGATTTGAATAGTTGCATGTAAACAACATGAGATAATTAGTATACATAATTAAAAACATAATGTAGAATTTAGGTACTAGATTCTTCACTTTGAAAGGTAAAAGGATGAGGCTAATAAGTGTTATAAAGTGGTCATATTGGTGTTATCAATGTACAAAGGAAAATGGAAGTAAAAAATAACACCTACATAGTCATTTTATTAAGCCTACTAGCATCACCCTATAACCAATAAGTTTGGTAGTTCATGCATTAAAAATTACTTAAAATAAGCTGCATACCAAAATGTCATCCACAAGGATGGTTTCTAACTTCAACAACATTCTTAATGAATAGAGAAAAAATAAAATAGGGTTTAGAAATTTTTTATGGATAATGAGACAAACTTGAAGAGGGAAACATTCTACCTTTTCTTCTCTTCTTCTTCTTATCAGAGCTTATCTATAGTTTGATTCCTCTTACATAATACAATTGTTGGACTTCTAGAGACCTCAAAGGACTCCTACTCTTATATCTCTTGCATCGCCTTTTAGATAGTCAATGACTTGTATGCCTTCTACACCTATCAAAATAAGAAAACATAAAAAATCTAAGACACATTTGTGAATAGCAACACAACCAATAATTCCCTAAGTTCTTAGACCATGTATTCTAACATTAGTTTCTCAATATAACATTTATTATTACCTCCACTTTGATGTTATGGTAACCCTTGTGTTCTCCATCTTTATCATGTCATGGTTGGCCTTTCCTGATCAATCAACCCAACCACATTTATTTGCACCCATCTCTCACTCTTTCCCATTTATTGGTGTAGACATACAAAATTAGCATCATTCACATTCATCCATTCATCAAGTAAATCAAGTTCATTAAATCCATTCATCAAATAAATCAAGTCTTTTTAATTCAATCTCTAAGGATCATCCATTTAAATTGAATAAATTAACTTTATTTAATTTAAGCCTATCATTACCTCATCTAATTAAATAAATCAATTTTTAATCAAATCCTAACATTTCCATCTTTTGATTAAATTCAATCTCCTCAAGTCATTTATTCAAATTGAATAAATTAACTTTATTTAATTTAAACCTATCATTATCCCTCTTTGATTAAATGAATCCAACCTTTATTTAATTAAATTTGAAATCATCTTTCATCTCCCTTTGATTTAGTTTAAATCCCTAAATCTAAGTCAAATGGGTCAAAATCACCTAATCCTTCACTAAATTAATCTAATCCTGATTAATCTAATCTAATCACCCATTGCATCCTCTAGCTTTTCCCACTTGCACAAATAAAGCATTTTAATTCATTTATAAATTCCTCATTTTCCCTCAACAAGGCATCTTTGGAGAATATTCCTCAAATTTGAATTTGAAAACAAGTTGACTTGTCCCTTCCAACATGGCAATAACTCCCCTCTTACATCTCCCCCACTTGGAATTTAAGTCTCTTTTTCTCCCTCCAACAAGCCAAATTTGAATTTGAAAAGGCCAACTAATCCCATTTATTGGCATATTGACCAAAACTTGCACATTCTCCATCCACTCACAAGGTGACAAGTGGCTCATTCTTATTGGCTAAATCTTTATCCCACATTGCTCTCTTTTGGGCACTCTTTCAACTTGAGATTCTATAAATAGAAGGCTCATTCTTCAACAATCCATCCACAATCTTATGCAAAGTTACTCTCTTCAATTGAGAACTAATTTTGCACACTTCACTCCATCTTCAAGGCATTTTATCATTGATCTTATCAAGGATTGGGAAAGAGTCACTTTGCACAAGTGACACCAATCCACTATGGAATAGGTACATGTCATGCTTTTATGTCTTTTGATGATTCTTGTTATTTGTTGCATTTTGGAGCATGATATGCTATTTTAGAGGAGAATTCATAGATTTGCATGTGTATGAACTAACCCCACTAATGAGTGTTAGAGATTGATCATTTGTAGATTTAGGGGTGCTCATTATGGCACTAGAAGGAGGGCTGAATGTTTGAATGCATTCAATAGGAATGCTACGTCATTTTTTTGTATGCATTTGATGGAAATATTTTGTATTTTTATAGAAAAATAAAATCCTTGTGAATGTTTGTGTCTTGCTTAAGATGTAAAATAAGAATTGAACTTGTAAAAACATAGTAAGGGGAAGCATTTAGTAAATAAATGCAAGATAATAGTTTTCTTTTTGAATGTTGGAATGCATTGAACAATAGTGAGTTTGGCACGTACTATATTTTGAATGTCTAAGGCTGGAATATTAGTTCAGATTAATACTGATTTTTCTTTGCCTGATACTGACTAAAGAAAAATCCATTTGTCAAAGCTACATTTGTCTTACAATAATAATCATCAACCGTGTTTCAAATCGATCACCTTGGCTACTGCATTGAGTTTGAATTATATTAAATCTCTAGCATACATTTATTTTGAATCTTTTATTTCTCTATCACCATATGCTGGTCATTTTTAAAAATATCAGGATTGTTTTGTTGGTTGTTACTATGGACGTCACAATATGCAAATGGTTAAAAATCTAACATACAAAAGCATGGTTAGTGTTTTTAACCAAAACAAACCTTCAACATCCATATGAAATAATACATCATGGTTCAAAAATGCAAACAAATGACATGATAACTAAAGTAAAAGCATATAAAAACATGATGCAAACTCTATCTCATAGTGGATTGGTACTTTTGTGGAAAGAAGCCCTTTCCGAATCCTTGATAAGCTCAAATATGTTGATGATCATGATGATGAGTTGTGCAGATAGATACTCAGATTGTGGATGATTGATATAATGGAGAACTCTCTATTTATAGCCAAGAAGGATAAAAGAATGCCAAACATGGAGGATGTGGGACTAAATATCCACCAATAGGAAGGAGCCACTTGTCAACTTGTGAGAGGTTGAGGAATGAGCACATTTTGGTCAATGTGCCAAAGAGGGGGAGATTTGAAATTTTAATTTGAGAGTTAAATGTTGAGTTTGACCTTTGCAAGAGACATGTAAGACCTCTTAAATGCTTTGTTGGATGTACATGTCAATTTGGGGGGAAAAATTCAAAATTAGAGAATATTCCTCAAAGATGCCATGTTGATGGAAAATGATGAATTAATAAATCAATAAATTGATTTATTTGTGCAAGTGGGAAAAGATAGAGGATGTGATGGGTGATTAGATTAGATTAATCAAGATTAGATTAATTTAGTGAGGGATTAGGTGATTTGAACCATTTGACTTAGATTTAGGGATTTAAACTAAATCAAAGGGAGATGAAAGGTGATTTCAGATTTAATTAAAAAAAGGTTTAATTTATTTAATCAAAGAGGGATAATGATAGGCTTAAATTAAATAAAGTTAATTTATTTAATTTAAATGGATTACCTTAGAGATGAATCAAATAGACTTGATTTATTTGATGAATGGATGAATGTGAATGATGCTAATTTTAGATGTCTACATTTTTCCCCTCTTTGAAGCAATGTACTTGCTGCGTTGGTTCAAAGAAATAAACTTTCCATGATCAAAATTCAAAATTTTTATGAGTTTTTTGGATTCCCCAGTGGAAAGAAGTACACTAGTACATTGCCCCCTCGAGAGATTGAGCGAAAAGATTTGATTTGAGGGTTGATCTCACGATAAAGAGGTTCAAGATGGATTGTTATGACGATGATGCAATTGAGATGGTTTTAAGATGCACAGAATAACCAATCTATATTATCCTAAACAACTTAAAATGATGATGTGATGCATCTGAAATGGATGACATGGATGATGTGATGATGCCTATATGATTATGCAATGGATCTGAGATGATCAATGTTTTCCATTATGTATGATATGAATGATATGTGGTATGCTGATGGTTTGTGGATGCATGATGGATGCATTGGTGATGATGATTAACTATTCATGACGTGATGTTAGTGCGGAGAGGAAGAAATGATAAATGATATGATGACAAGAGGATCCAACAAGCTAAATTTATGAGCGATGATGATGAAAAATGGATGATTTGCTTATCAAGAATTGGGATTTTAAAAGGGACACTTACCTTATGTTTGATAACACGCCAAAGCATGATGAATCAAGGTATAAAGAACCAAGATGGCATTGAACTTAGTGTGATGGAATTTGACTCGAAAAATAGATAGGAGTATTCTTGTTCACACCTGACATATAGAAACCTTGCTAGGATGCACCTAATAAAGCAAGTATTCACCAAGTTATATTACAAGAACGTCCAACAAGTGCAACAGACAAGAGGATAATGGTCGTTTCCCCATTACTTTCTCTCTAAATCGTTTTGAGTAGACATCATTGAGAGGTCATTGGAATGAGCACAATAAGATAAATCAAAAGAAAAGATCAAGTACACAAACAAGTCAATGTTCTTCGTATCTCTAGCCAAAGGGATTTGTTTTGATAGGATAAGAATCCAAAGTGATATCCAAAATGGTACCCATTGTCAGAACGATATATCCTAGGACATGCATTGTATAGGATGATGATGGGTTGATAATTTGATTGATAGGATATTGATATAAGGTTGAATGACATGTTTGAAAATGATCAAGAGTTTGATTTTGTGTTTAATGGTTTGTTTCTTCGATTTTGAATTTGTGTTTGAAGTTTTCTTTTGCTGATTGTTGTGATTGTTTCTGTTTATGTTGTCAAAGGATGAAGGTGATGATCAATTTATTATGATGATTGATTATTTCGATTGAGCGAGATGAGACAGATAGATTTTTTTCAAATATTTGGATGTTTTTTATGTTTTTCGAATGTTTTGAGGATGTTTTTGGTATTTTTTGAGATTTTTACAAATATTTTGATTTTCCAAATTTTCAAATGTTTTTGGATTTTCTAAGATTTTATGAATGTTTTTGGATTTTGATGTCTCGGGGGCTGATCAAAGATTAGCCTTGCCTACATTTAAGCTCAGAGATGGCGTAGTTTGGATTTCCGTGTTTTTGATATTTTTATGGTTTTTTGAGTGTTTTTTGATTTTTTTGATTTTTTTGGATTTTATGATGATTTTGATGATTTGGATATATATGTGTGATGATAGCAGTTCTTTTTTTTGGGATTTTGTTGAAAACCAAGCTAAGGTTGATTGATCGGATCGATGGATTGGTGATGATAACATTGTTAAGGATGCACAACAATGCAAGGATTGTGTTAAGCAACACAAGGATTAAGATGGATATCCCAAGATGATAAGGGATTGATTATGATAACATTGTTGAAGATACATAACAATGCAGGGATAGTGTTAAGAAACACAAGAATATCTCACGATGACTTTTTTTATTGGATTTGATTGATCATGATTGAAGAAGCTTGATTTGGAACAAAAGTTGTTTCAAATGATTGGATGTGACATTTGAAGTGCAACTTAGATGCAACTGATAGTGATTGTTTGGATTGATGTTCGATTAAAGATCAAGCTTGATAAGGAATTTCTTTTAGTCAAAATATGCCATGGGCTAGTGATTTGGATTTTTTCTCACAAGTGGTGGACCAATTTTATTTCATGTTTGACAATGTTCAGATCACCAAATAAGTTGGAAGATATATATCAAGATTGATTCTCAAAGCAAGAAGTAAATATCTGCCCCCAATGTCTAGCAATGTATGGAATTCCATGAATGGATGCTTGGATAGGTGTGTGGACAGATGGATATGGATTATCTTGCGATAAGATAAGGTGTTTAGATACATAATGCTCATTGGATAATGCTTCATGGCTTAGATAATGCTGGGTAGGATACGATCAATGAAAATGACCCATGTCAAGCTATCTACCATAAACAAGCATAAAGTGTGCATCAAACTTTTTCAAGATCAATATAACTTGGATTATGGATGCAAATGGATAAAGATGGATTGGATAAAAGGTTCATGGATGAATGGATTTATTATGGATAAGATGATGGAATGACGACTTTATTATGGATGGGATAAGATGCTTCCTCTTGAACTAGCGTATGCAGATGCTCAATTCTACACATGATGCATGTTTGCCAGGTTTTCATCATGGTACCTATCCAAAGTGCCACTATAGTGGTTTTCACTAGAGGATGATTTTTTTCTTTACTATTTTCAATCCTTTTTCTAATTTTTTTTTTGGATTTTCATATTTTTTTATTTTTTTAAATATTTTAAGCTCATGTTGAACCACCTAGTGGTTTCGATATAGATGATTTTTTCATAATGTGCCATCGTTATCCTGCTTGAAGAAGTTGCTTTGACAAGATATGTGCACTTGAATGCAACTTTTGAGATTCTTGAGCTACTTTATTGATACCAGGGTTAACTTTGTCTCTATGCGAACATCATGATAGAGTGCCTTCAGAATCCTTATGATGAAGTGTCATTGCCAATACCTGGTCAATTTGAGAATTACATATCATGTGTGGAGGGGTGGATGGAGTGTGTTTAGGAATAAGAGATGGATTAGTTGACAGTTTGGAACCTTTGTCTCTCCAAACTTGGGAAGATGAGCAATCATGGGTGGATACGAAAGTGTGCATGGAATTAGGACCAACTCTTTGATACACTTTTTACGTCACTTGAAAAGCTTGCTCTTGCTTTTGTGGACATCTTTGATGGATACTATTCACTTTTTTATTTTTCCCCATAG
>VDFB02193867.1:642927014-643266268 GCA_007258455.2 Sequoia sempervirens | reverse complement strand
TTATTCAACTTATTAACCTTATTCTAAGATTTGATCAATAACAGTGAAAGCATAAATGAACAACAGGTTAGAATCACACATAACACCAAGATTTTTAGGTGGAAACCCTATTAAGGGAAAAACCATGGTGGAGGTCAATCCACAATATTATACCATATTAAAAGTATAAGGAAATATGAATGGGGAATGCACATGCATTTAGGTACACTGCCTAGAGCTCATTGCTCAATTAACAAAAGGAAGACACACTATCTAACAGAAAGGTTATGATTATATCCATTAGATTTTGAATTAAGAAAATAGCATATGCTAATGCCTAATTATAGTTTTGATTAAGCTCATGAACACGTCTTCACTCTTCTTCACTCTTCCTCACACTTCTTCACACTCTGCTCTGCCTTCGAATGATTTAGAACATTATTCACACACACACATACAATAAATCCCTTGCACACTCTTCATTTCAAATAAACAATCGCTCATATATATCTGCAACAAGAAATTACATCGCTATAAGTCGACTCCAACAAAAGAATAAAAAGAATTAAACAGTCATCCCAAAACGATAAAGATTATTCATGTGAATCAACCAAGGTTGGCCACAAGATAGTCAAGATCGAAAATAACATCCCAAAAAATGAACCACTTAAATTAATTACTCCTCAAAGATCCACAACTCACTTCAACACCTTGTCAGCCAAGAACATGAAAAACATGAACAATGAAGAGAAAATATTGGATCGCAAGCACAATGATCAAGGTAGACATGCAACATTGATAGAGAATGATATAGAAACATCCAAAAATATCATGAAACACTATAGAAGCATCCATAATAATTGAACTAACTAAAATCACATGATCTTCATTTAGGAACACAAATAGAAGTAACCAAAAAAATTTCAAAATACAAATCTTCATAACTTGATCAAGTCTTCACATGGATCTCTAAAACTTGACGTGGATAAAATAGATATACTCAATAAGAAACCCTTTAGTCCACAACCTCTGAACACCAACATATTGAACTTACTGATAGAATGAACTTCACTTCACCACTGACAACATGTAGCATTTTTTATTACAATTTTCTCAATATCCTTGACATATATAGTTTCTAATGCATTAATGCTAATAGTGTTAACATCAATGACAATCACATATTAGCAACACAACCATAATATCCAACAATCTCCCCCTTTGGCATCGATGGAAACACATAATGAAAAAAAACCATCAACATGATAGCACTTACTCTCCCTTAGGTTCTAACTCTTCTTTCCTCAACTCGTCCACACAACTCTTCTCACCACAAGGTTCTTCTCTCCCAAATTTTTTTTCACATTACTCTTCTCCCCCTTTGACATCAATGGAAAATACATACATTACAAGCTTTGAACCACATATTTGACCACTGGAACATCTGAACATCTAACTACTCCCCCTCAGTAGCAACCACCACAACATCAATCCATATCAAAATATGATCATGAAATAGATAGATTGATGCAAATCAATGCATCTTATTTCTGATTATGAGGGTTAATCACCCCTAACTTCCCTTTGAGATACTCAAAAGTATCCTTAAGCAACGACTTGGTAAATATGTCTGAAATCTGCTCCTTAGTAGGCACATACTCTAATCCAACTTCCTTTTCACTTACTTTCTCTCTGTAAAAGTGAAACTTGATAGATATATGCTTGGTCTTCGAATGCAACACCAGATTCTTAGAAATGTTAATATCACTTGAGTTATCACAAAATATAACAATAGGATAATCATACAAAACTCTGATATCCTTCAACATCTGCTTCATCCATAGTACTTAAGTACAATTATTAGTAGTAGCAATGTATTTTTCCTCTATAGTAGATAAAGAAATAGCATTCTACTTTTTTATTAACCATGAAATCAACTTCTTTCCCAAGAAAATTACTCCACCACTAGTACTTTTCCTATCATTCACATCTCCTGCCCAATCAACATCAGTAAACGTACTAAAAGTAATATCATCATCTTTAGAATACCACAGGCCAAAATCAACTGTCCCCTTCAAGTATTTGAAAATCCTCTACATAGCAGTCACATGAGATTCTTCAGGACCAGCTTAAAATCTTGCAATAATACATACAACATTCATTATATTAGGCCTAGTTTGAGTCAAATAAAGAAATCCACCAATCATTGATATGTATCTAGTTTGATTCTCCTTCAAAGAATCATCATTAGTTGTCGACTTGCATTTGGTCACTGTGAGTGTACCAACTGGCTTTGAATCTTCCATACCAAATTTCTTCAGCAATTATTTCACATACTTGGACTAAGATATATAGATCCCTTTATCTAACTAAGTAATTTGCAAATCCAAGAATAATTTCATCTCTCTAACCATTGACATCTCAAACTCATTCTGCATCTCATCAACAAAATTCATGCACAAGCTATCATTTCCTCCAAATATGATATCATCAACAAAGACTTCCACAATCAAATATTTATTATGATCAATCTTGAAATACAAATTACTATCATCAGTACCTTTGTTAAATCCAATCTTTAGGAAGTACTTATCCATACTAGGATACCATGCTCTAGGGGCTTGCTTGAGTCCATACAATTCTTTCTTCAATTGACAAACCATATCTTGTTGATCAGTTAACTGAAATCCATTTGGTTCTTCAACATATACCTCTTCTTCAAACTCACCATTTAGAAAAGTTGGCTTGACATCCATTTGATAAACCTTGTAGTCTTTGTAAGCAGCATAAGTAAGAAACAATCTCACAGCTTCAATTCTAGCAATAGGGTCAAAGGTTTCTTCGAAATCAATACCTTCCAACATCATAGTTCTAGCAACATCTAGAACTATTTTGTTCTTCCTTTCTACAACTCCATTTTGTTGAGAGGTCTGTTGTGTAGATAACTGTCTCTTTATCCCATGTTCTTCACAAAAAGAATTAAACTCACCAAAAATGAATTCACCACCTCTATCTGATCTCATGCATTTAATCTTCAGACCTGTCTCTATCTCAACCATAGCCTTAAAGATCTTAAAATTTTCTAGAGCTTCATATTTCTCCCTTAAGAAATTAACCCACATCATTCTTGAATAGTCATCAATAAGCAACATGAAGTACCTATATCCTTGTAAAATTTTGACTCTAACAAGACCACACAAATCAATATGCACAAGATCCAACAATCTATTTGAATTTTGTTGTTTGATTCAAAATGAAATTCTTATTTGTTTTCCTAATTGACATTCCCTGCATATGGCATTAGTAGGTTTCATCAACTTATCTTGACAATATTATCAAAGTTAACATGACACATTCTCCTATGCCACAACTAGCTTTCATCAATTTGAGCAATCAAGCAACTTTTACTAGCAACACTTAGGTGAAAGATATTACCTCTTATTTTTGTACTTGATGCAATCATATTTCTAGAATTTCCCAATATTTTGTACTTACCATCCATGAACTGAAGATTGTATCCCTTAACCATTTGTTCAAGAATTAAAATATTATGCTTCAAACCTTCAAAATATAAGACATCATCAGTGTTATGCTTGCTATCAAGAGAAATGCATCATCTTCCATGGATCACACTAGCTTTGTCATCACCAAATCTCACAACACCACCATCATACTTTTCCAAACTCACAAACTTACTTTTATCTCCTTTCATATGATGACAAAAACCACTATCAATTGCCAATTCATCTTTCTCTTCAACTCGAGCAGCTAGGGCTTTCTCCATATTTGTATAATTAATAGATTCAATAGACACTGGATTATTTTCCTTTATAACAATAAATACAAATTTATCTTCACTTGCATTTCCTTTATCAGATTCATCATCTATCACACCTTCATTAGTAGCATAATAACACTTCTTTTGGAATTTAGGCTTGTTATATCTTGGCTTGGAAACTCTCTTAGGACACCTTGATGAAAAATGACCTATCTTATTGCAAGAGAAACATTTAATAGGAAGCTTCCCTTTATACTTACCTTGTCCTCTAGGTTCTCTTTTCACAATCAGTGCTTCAAGCTCTTCTAGCTCTCTTTCTTCTTCATCGAGTTGTTTCATTTTATCCTCATACTTGAATGTCTTTCTTGATGAACTTTCACTCAGATCATATGTCCATTTATCTCTTCTAGAACTAGTGGAATTGAATGCACATTCAACCTTAGGAAGTGCATCACAAAATTCACTCAACTCAAAAGCAGTAAGCTTACCAATCAACGTATCTCTAGTAATAGTTGTCATAGTTTGGAGCTCTTCAATAGCACTAGCTTTGACTTTGTAAGAATCAAACAAGGATCTGAGTACTTTGGAAACAATCTCTGATTCATCTATATGTCCACCAACACATCTGATACCACACACAAGTTCATTCACTCTTTGCATGAAAGTAGTAACATTTTCATCATCACCCATTCTCAACTTTTCATATTTCCTTTTTAGACTTTGTAGCTTAGCGATCTTCCCATTAGCATCACCTTCATACAAGGTCTCCATTTTTTTCCAAATCTCATAAGTAGTCTTCAGATCCATCACATTTGTCATCTCAATATCAGTCAAAGCACTCAACAACACTTCCTTAGCCTTGATATTATACTCAACATCCCTAATCTCAATAGGAGTAGTAGGACCATTTTGTGGAATAACATACCTATTACTTGTAATGCTCTAGTAGGGTTCACTAATGCATCTTAGATGGCACTCCATTCGATTCTTCCACAAAAATTAATTTGTTCCATCAAATCTAGGACTATCCTTCTTATAAGTTACCATCCTGGATCACCTCAAGTTATTAAACTTCTACCAAGGAACCTCCTCTAATACCAATTGTTGGAAACTTAAGGGAAGACAACTGAAAGGGGGGATGAATTAGTTTTCACATAATTTCAAACTTATTCAACTTATTAACCTAATTCTCAAATCCATTCAATAGAAATGAAAGCATAAATGAACAACATATCAGAACCACACATAACACCAATATTTTTGCGTCAAAACCCTGTTAAGGGAAAAACAACAGTGGAGGTCAGTCCACAAGATTATACCCTATTAAAATTATAAGAAAATATAAATGGGGAATGCACATGCATTCAGGAAAACTACCTAGAGCTCACTACTCAACTACAAAAGGAAGACACACTGTCTTACAAAAAGGTTTTGGTTATATTGATAAGATTTTGAACTGAGAAAATAACATCTGCTAATGCTTGATTATAGTTCTAGTTAAGCTCATGAACACTTCTTCACTCTTCTTCACACTCTGCTATGCCTTTGAATGATTTAGAACATTATTCACAAACACACATAGAAGCACTCCCTTACACACTCTTCATTTCAAATAATCAATCACTCATATATATCTGCAAACAATAAATTACATCACTATAAGTTGGCTGCAACAAAAGAATAAAAAGAATATAAATAGTCGGCCCAAAACATTAAAAATTATTAATGCGAATTAACCAAGGTTAGCCAAAACATAGTGAAGATTGGTAGTAACATCCTCAAACATGAACCACTTCAATTAATTACTCCTTGAAGATCCAAAACATGCTTCAACACCTTGTCAGCTAAGAACATGAAAAATGTGAACACTCAAGAGAAAATCTCAGATCGCGAGCACAATGATCAATATGGACATGCAACACAGATAGAGCACGATCTAGAAACATCCAAAAATATCATGAAACACCAGAAAAGCATACACAACAACTAAAATAACTAAAATCACATGATCTTCATTTAGGAATACAAACTGAAGTAACATAAAAAT
Organism: Sequoia sempervirens; assembly: GCA_007258455.2. NCBI lineage: Eukaryota > Viridiplantae > Streptophyta > Pinopsida > Cupressales > Cupressaceae > Sequoia > Sequoia sempervirens. The sequence goes on along the minus strand of VDFB02193867.1, from coordinate 643,260,464 downwards.
TGTCAAAATACAAATCTTCATAACTTGATCAAGTCTTCACACGGATCTCTGAAACTCGACATGTATAAACTAGATATACTCAACAAGAAACCCTTTAGTCCACAACCTCTAAACACCAACGTACCAAGCTCACCTATAGAATGAACTTCAATTCACCACTAACAACCTGTAGCACTTTTTATTACAATTTTCTTAATATCCTCGACATATACAACTTCTAATGCATTAATGCTAATAGTGTTGACATCAATGACAACCACATATTAGCAACATAGCCACAATATCCAACACTATTGTGAGTTGATTTTGTCCTTCTTGGGTGTTAGAGAGTCAGTTGTGTTCATTTTTGTAAAGGACAAATCTATTCACTAATAGATTTTTGGTGCCTCCACTAGGGATCGAACTAAGGAATTTTTATTTTTATAAAAATAGAATCTCTAGTTTATCAAGATAATTTTGAAAACCATTATAAGTCATCTTTATATGATGAGAAAAGATGGTATGACCATATGAAGGAATATTTCTTGTGTTGCAACAAGCATTAGATTTGGTTACTTCAGCACAAGAAGACATCATCTCTTAGTTGAATACACTCATGTGGCGGTACAAAAGAAGTGTGATGGAATATATGCATGTGAGTCTTGTGCTTGAAGAAGAGGAAGAGCTCATACAACATCTGCCAAGACCTGTGGTAGAAAGGTTCCCAAGAATTGAAATTGTTCATTATCCTAACCCACCACCTCAACCCAATTAGAACCAAAACCCATAGCCAGCTTGAAGAGTGCCACCACGAAATTAATTGAAATCAAAATTATCTCCACTAAGATTGTGACTATGTTTTAAAAAAGAACCCACACATCCTAGTTGCAATTTATTTTGATAGCCTCTTCATCATCTCGACCCTGGGGATCCAGTTTTGGCCCTTTAGCACTATCAAGTTATCCCCCACTTCCCAAAGGGTCTAGGGAACAACTCTCTATATTCGCTGGAGAAAATACACAGAATCCTAAAGATCATTTGCACGCTTTTGCTACTTGTTGCACCTCCTTAGGTATTTCCAAAGAAAATATATTCATTCATCCTTTTGTTGCATCTTTGGAAGGTTAGGGACCATAATGGTTCATGCAACTCATAGAGGGAAGCATTACTTATTGGAATAATGTCAATGATAGTTTTCTTGAGGGATTTAAGATTATGGTCAATATAAGAGCTCTCTTGAGAAATCATTTTGATATTCAAAGAAATGAGACTAAAAGTATTAGGAGGTTTATTGATAGATTCAGCAGGATTTTGAATCAAATCCGATGTTCTACTAGGTCCAATGAAAGTAATCTAGTAGCTACACTTATCCATTCTTTTCCTCTAGAAATTCATTTTATCTTGAGGAGAAGAGGTTTATTTTATTTTGACATGGTAAAAGTTGAAGCTGTGAGAATTGAAGAAGAATTGGAGAGACATCGTGAACGATTGGGTGGTGGAACCATTTCCATTTCAAGTCTCCTTCCAAGGGAGGTTCAAGTAGTGTTTTAAGTAATGATGAATCACCACAAGATGATCTTTTGAATCCAATTCCACCATAGCCACTAAGAATTTATGTGACTCACACAACCATAGATGCAAGTGAAGTTTAACTTTAAGGACTAGAGAATGAAGACCTTGATGAATCAGATGGTGATGATGAGTTCTATGGTTGTGATAATGTATTTTTTGATGCTACCATTCGAAAAGACATCAAGTGATCTCTCATTCCCAATGCTACTCAAGAAAGGATCAAGATTCAAGAGAAAAATTACTTGAAGTCCAAAGTCGCATAGATTCTTGCTTCAAAAGTGTAAAAGAAAAAAGAAGAATTCACTTTAGAGAATGATACTCATTGGAGACAAGTGAGAAGAGAAGTATGTGTTGACAAGAATTGCACAAAAGGATCATTGGACATTCAAATAGAATCACAACTTTCGACAAAGTTCATGTTTGTTTGTAAGCTAAAAAGTGAAAATGATTCTAGAGATACATGTGATTCCTAGGTCGTAGTAGAATTTATTCTTACTGATGGGACAACTGCACTTAATAGGAGAATATAAAGACATGTACATAAAATAAGTTGTTATTAACAATCCCAAATTTTTCCAAAAAAGAACATAACCTAAGAAAAATAATGAAGTACTAAATAGTTGAACCTAATGGTATAATACATTATACAAACATATCATCAGTAATAACTTCAAATTAATAAAACTAAATTACATTCTAGTTTTATATTTTATTATTATCATGTCTTATAATTTTCATTAATTATAAATTTTCAATATAAATTATATAACATAAACCAATTATAATGTTTTCTTTCTTAATTTAAACATAATATATAAATATTTTTAATATAAAAAAAATAAAAAATTAATATAAATATATTTATCTTAAAAAATTATACAATATCATTTTTAAATATTTTTTTACTTATAAATTAAATTGTTTATTGTAGAATATTTTTTAAAAATTAATTAATTTATTTATGAAATATTTAAAATTTATTTTATATTATTTATTTAAGAACTATTTTTTATTGTCGATAAAAAAATATATATTATTATTATTATTTTTGATATAAATCCATATCCTTATTATTATAAAATATCAATCAAATATAAATTTAGAAAAAAAATTAAAAATTGCACAGAAAAAATGTGTTAATGATATTAATTAAAAATAAGGAAACTAAAAATAAAATAGTAATAACAATGACACGTGCAAACATTATCATTTTCAAATGTCTTGAAAGCAGATGAAATTCTTTCAAATCCTTCAATGTAAACGTGGGGCAATTGTGTTCAACTTGGGAGAGTATTCTTGTGGGACCTTGCCCATATAAGTCATTGACAAAGAGTGCTGCTTAACTAACCTATTTGCTAAGATGAAGACTAAATTCAAATTCTAAAATTTGAAGTTACATGTTTCATCTTGCGATCTTCTGAAATTTACAACTTATGTTTACATATTTTAGATTAAATGGGCCTTATCAGAGGGCCCTCTCCCACCGTCTAACAGTACTACCTGAGAGTAACAAGGATCCTTCGCACTTTGAATGGAATACTTTCGGTTAAGCATTTATCATGTGAAGCTCTAGGTAGAGAAATGCTTTCAAAATTCTCGTGAGAAGTATAGAAATTTCTGTGAAATTCAAGTTGATTTTTCGGTAGAGCCGAGGATGAAGCTATATATAACGACCCCCTGCCCACTTGTTTCTCATAGTTGAGCTTTCGATTATCCTATTTTCAACCCTTGCTTGGCTGGTTGCTTTCTGTGATCTTTCATCTGTGTCCGACTTGGATTCATGGAATTGATGAGTGGAGATGAAGTAGTCATTGATCAAGATCTTTGGGTTATTCAAATCAAGGAAGGCCTGCAAAGACATGGCGAGCAAGAAAACGAAAAAGAGATTTGTGTATCCATTTTTGGTGTGCCCAAGGAGCTGTTGGCAGTGAAGCCAGAAGCATATATTCCACAGTGCGTCTCCATTGGTCCATATCACCACTGGAGATCCCAACTGTACGAAATGGAGAGATACAAAGTGGCTGCTGCGCGAAGATTTCAGAAGACGCTAACCGGTAATAGCAAGTTTGAATTTGTAGTGGAAGAGGTGAAGAAGTACGACTCGGAGATTAGGAACTGCTACCACAAATATCTTTACTACAACGAGGAAGCCCTTGCATGGCTTATGGCCCTGGACGCAGCGTTCCTGCTCGAGTTCTTGCAGTTCTGCGCCGAATGGGCGGATCAGGCTGTTGCGCAAGCGTCATACCAGGTGAAGCAACTGGGCAGAGTTTTAGACCCCTCTCGCAGAAGTGCAACCCACAACGCAATTATGAGAGATCTGATGATGCTCGAGAATCAGTTACCTTTGTTCCTCTTGCAAAAGCTGCTGGAAATGCAGTTGGGTTCTCAAGATAAGGCCGAAGAAAGTCTCTGCAATCTGGTGACTCGCGCCTGTCAAGAATGGTCGCCAGTTATGTTGAAGATGCCGGATAGTTCAAGGATGCGTATAAAAGAGAGGGGTCACATACTGGAGGTGCTCTACTACTGTATTGTCCCTGCAGCAGCCATGAAAGATACCATTTCTAAGAAGAATGAGAACGGGAATGTCCCGTTGCCGAAACCAACATACTTAACGCGCGCTCTGGAAGCTTTATGGAAGGCTCTCTCCTCGTTAAAAATCGGCCTTGTTCAACTTATCTCTGCACTACCTGAGCGTGTATTGCAAGGAAGGCCTGTCCGGTTGGTGAGTCAGTTGTCCACGAATCTTGTTTCCGCTTTTGAAACTCTTTCTATTAAGCGCAAGGATGAAAACGATGAGGAAATAGATGAGGAGAGCGGGTCCTCTACTGAAACTCCTCCTACACGCGACGAACTAGCGATTCCCTCCGTCTCCGATTTAAACTCGGCGGGAGTAAAATTTCTTCCAACGGAGGGAGACGTCACCACAATTCGCTTCGACCAGACCACTGCAACCCTTTATCTTCCCAAATTGAGGTTGGATTCCAACACCGAAGTAGTTCTCAGAAATCTGGTGGCGTTCGAAGCTTCGGCGGCTCCCGGTGCTTTAATCTTCACTCGCTACACTGATTTCATGAACGGCATCATCGACTCGGACGAAGATGTTCGGCTGCTGAGAAAGAGCGGGATTATCTACAATCACCTGGCAGACGACGGGAAAGTAGCAAGCCTGTGGAACGGCTTGGATAAATGCATCAAATTGACGCGAGTTAAATATTTGGACCAAGTGATAGCGGACGTCAACAAGCATTATAACAACAGATGGAGCGTTGCTGCGAAGGAGTACGGAAACAAATACATATTTGGTTCATGGCAGCTTCTCACTGTTCTGGCCACGGGGATACTTCTGATTCTGACTTGCTTACAGGCTTTTTGTTCCGTGTATGACTGTAAGAGTTGGGGGAGCTGACACTTATATTTTGCAGACTGAGCAGATTGCAAGAGTTTTATTTTATATAACTAGCGCTTGCACCTCAACGAGGAGCAATGGTTACGCCGATAGCAAGATATACTTGAGCAATATATTGAAGGGCAAGGGTAAAAATCGTAAGAAAACGTAAATTTGAATCTACAAAATGTATACATTTGAATCAAATATTCCCCACAAATATAATGCATGTAGTTAATTTTTAATTAACTATAATATAAGTGTAGCTTTATGCATCACTATATACTAGAGTAAAAAGTTGTAAGCATGTCCAATCACCTTATCTAAAGACCACAATCAATGGATAGTCAGTAAAGCAATGTGAACACTAAGATGATTTAAGTCATTTTGCATTTCTTCTAGAGCCGTCAAACAAGTAAGCTGATTTAAATCATTTTGCATCTCTTTTAGAACCATCAAACATGTGAGATGATTTAAATCGTTTTGCATCTCTTTTAGAACAAGTAGAGATGACGATCTATAAATCAGTTCTATTCAGTTCAAAAAGGGAACACCTTCCACATAATAATTAAAGAACCCTTTCAAGTGTTAAAATTCAATTTCAATAGGACTTTGCGAGGACAAAGACAAACATAGAGATTATACGTAGATATAAGTAGGTGGCTCTTGGTGTAAAAGTCATATAAATAAACTATAAAATTGATTTTCTTTTACTATAATATAAGGATACTTTAAAAAAAAAGAAACCAATTCTTGTAGATAATTTCAAGAAACATGCTTGTGGCAAGTTCTACGAAAACATTTCAACTTACTGGGTGATGTTGTCAGCTTTATGGGGAAGTCAATAAGACTTTGCACAACATCAATGGGGAAAACTCAATCCATTGATGTGGAACTGAATAGACACCGTAGATGTGACATCTCGGCCCTTGATAAGACATTGGTAAGCCAACAAACTTTTAACCGTAAGAAACACAATAATGAAGGTGGTTGTTTGTCAAGAGAGAAGAAACCAAAAACTAAGAATGTTAAATACTTGGAACTTATTGCGAATGTGCATATAATGTGCTAGTTTATTCTAAACCCACATAATGCTTCATGTATAATATATTTGAACTACAATATTCTTTTGGGATGAAGTGCATTGTTTAATTAGGTTCCGATGTGCAGAGAGAATCTCTCTACTTAGCCTAAAGAATGTGTTGGTTGTTTATGGTGGTGATATCGTAAAATATAGTTTGTTTGTTTTTGTTTTGTTTTGGTTTGGTTTTTAAAGGACTTGTTTGATTAGGGGATGGCGTGATAAAACCCAATAGGGGCACAAAAAACTATTTCAATGCCATTGGATACTTGGATGGTCATCTAGATTTAGACCACAATGTTGAAGAATTTATCCCAATGGGAAGTAGATATTGGATGGATATATGTATGATGGCTTCAAAAATAGCATATGAAAACGAGTATGTTTTCAACACATATTACTACCTAGAATTGCTGAGTGAATCCCATGATAAATTTTATTGCAATCTCTGCACCCAACTCTGGAAATATTTTGAATAATTTTAACTAAAATAAAATACAATAAAACTCTAAATGAATTTTTTTCTTTTCCTTAAAAATTACACTAATTTACATTCTAATTGTTTAAGATTTTACACTAACCATCTCCAACAGTGTTGCTATAGTGTGTAATGTGATGTTAAATTTTCCACCCAATACTTTTTCCCACATTTTTCATTAAACCCAAGATATGAATTTTCCATTTGTTGAATAAGTTTTTGTTATTGCATCCAACGAACCATTGTTATCCCAATATTCTCAAATTGTCATTTAACCTTAAATAATTATCTTATCAACCAAAATAATAACAATATCTTTTACTCCCTCTTTTAACATAATAATGTTATTATTCTTTTTTTTTTCTTTTTTTTTTCTAAGAGATACATACATAGCACCATCAATACATAATATTATATTAACAATATTCTAAACATGATAAGAATGTTGTTAAACTTGTTGTTACTTATTTCTCTTAAGATAGTGTCCATTTATTTATTTATCTATTTTTATAACTCTAACATAATTCAGAAATCTATCCCAATATAATATTTACCTTTAATGACTTACAGTTAAATTCGCTATATAATTTACCATGACAACCAAATAAATATACCCACTTAAATCATCCATAAAGACGTGTGGATAATTAAAAGCAATAAAAGATTATATTGCTAGGATAATTTGAGATGGTTCCATCTTTAAATCTAACACCATCCTTGTTTATAAGATTTGTACTTCTATTATTAACCATTTGAATAGTATTATTTTTTTAGGAACATTAATAGTAGCATTATTGATAACTATGTCATTAATTTTATTATGCTAACCTTAATAAGGTATCTAACCAATCATTACCTCCCTCACTAATATTGTTACAATTGCCCCTATAAAAAAACTATCTTTAATGATAAAATTTCTCCTAATATTTAGCTCATGAATTTTTATTTTTATTTTTTAATTTTTTATTCAAGGGGTAAACGCTTTTGACCCGGAGCTATGAACCGGAATACAACCACTCAACAATACCACCCCAATGGGGTTTGAACCATGATGGCAAGAACAACAATGCCACCTTTAAACCATCACACCATGCCACTATTGGCGGCTCATGAATTATTAACATCACTCCTTATAAAACATTAATATTATGGCAACAATTTTATTTATTCTTTTTTTTTTTTTGGCATTGATAATAAATTTTATGTGTCATTCTAATCTAAGCTAAGACATTTAAATGATGTCATAGAATCAAAATAAAATAAGTAAACATTACAACTTAAGTGCCCAATTTTATTCCCTTATATATACGCAAATATCTCCTTATTATTTATTGACGTTATTATCTATTTAAAACATTTTATTTTCACTTTTACTTGGATTAAACAAACATTCAAAATGATAAATCCATACTTAGTAATGGAATGGGTTATCACTCTTCTTTTCTTTTGAATTCCCCGCTTTATAAATAAGGGACTATTGTAGAATTTAAAACTTCTATATGTTAGAGAGAATAACATCTCAATTTTTTTTAATTTCCCTATCAAATTAAATAAAATTCAATATAATTTAAATTTAAAAATTATTAATCACTTCTAACTTGTAATAATATTGTGATCTTAATGTGAAACTTTAAAATAAATTATACTTAACAAATTAACCTTGGTAAAACTCATAACTTAAATTTATAACTTTTAGTTTAAATGTTGTGAATATCTCCTCCATTTAAATTATTTTATTGCTATATAGTACCCAATACCAAAATACATATAGTCTTCCTCTATTTTTTTAATATTTTTATTTATTTTATATGTATAAAGATAGATATATATTACTCTTATTGAGAGTTTAAGCATTCCTTGAAGATAACACTAAATATTTCAACTAAGAAACTCAAGGAAATTATTTAAAATACTTATGCAACGAGATTGCTTTATTTCATTTATTTCTTTGCTGAAAATGTCAAAAGTCTTAATCATCCTTTTTAACTTGCATTCTTTTCTCTTCTACTTGTACATTATTTGGGTGATTCAAGGAGTGACATAATGGAGAAATGTGTTTGGACCTTTTTTTCTCTGTATATATTTATTTGTTTCAGCTATAGAGGATATTATAGGTCTGTTATTTTTTTTTTTTTATTTTTTTTTTAAGATATTTGAGGGAGGGGTGGAGGATTGTATGGCCATACAAAGATGAACAATTTCTCTTTTTTTTTTCCTTTTTTACCAAAATTCATACACAGTAATTTAATGACTATTAAGCAATACTCCAACAGTCTGTATCTACAATAAATCACATAGAATGCCACTGTAAAGCACATACATAATTACCATAAATTCAAACAGATAGAATTGCCGCCTCTCTCACCCACTTAACTAAAGAACCAGAGGAGCATAGGTTGGTCTAGGAAATTTGCATAGAGAGAGGATGTTGAGTTATTCCATCATTGATGACTCGTCGATACTACACCCCAGCTCAATATATTAAAAATAAAAGCTCAATTCCCAACACAGTGATTAGATTTACTGCATGGTTTTATGGCGAATAGGTTCATACTAACACAAGATATAGCCTATCAATCACGTAAGTGATAGGAAATAAATGCCTTTCATATTTTGCATGAACAACGGTTGATTATATGAGATCTCTAGAGTAAAATTTATTTTGGTGGTTTGAGTTATGATGCTTTGACAGCTGGGCCTCCAATTTACCCTGCCATTCTGCCCATCGATGTCGTATGCTCATCCCAACCTGGTCAATCTTGCTTGCCCAAATAATACTAATTATCTTATTCGCTCGATTGAGAAGCTCAATATTAGCTAAAACTAGACCCAATCCTACTTCATCATTTAAATAGTTCTTTTTCCTTTAGTTAAATAAAATTAGCGGGTCAAGCAAGTGCTTTCCTTTTGAGATAAGTAACATTTAAATGCCTGTAACTGTGATCTTAATATATGTTATGAGCTGCATATGTAAGTTCTCCTGCTACCATTAGACAATAATTACCCCCTTCATTTTTGTGAATAAGATGATGTTTTTTCTTTAACTAATATGAACCCCTCCGAGGCATAACTTCACAAATTTTATCAAAAATTTTATCAAAGAAACAAGAAGAAAAAAAAACCTCAACTAAACCCTTGGAAACCTAACATTTTTTAATCTCACAAACAAACCACAATTTAGCTCGCTTGGGCGTCAAAGAAATGGAATCCTCAATTATCTTCTAGAACCGTACCCATCAAAAGCAGGTAGATTTTCTAAAATTGCTTTGTGCAGGGCTTCATTAAGTTCATCTTTGGAAAGTACATCTCTTTCCCAAAAAATGTATACCGTGCATACAAATTAGGCAAGCTATAGGTCCATAGCAACATCACAATAGATATCAGGATTCTTCTTTAATGGCTCCAAAATTTTCACCTCATCCCTTAGACTGAATAAAACAAACCCCAAACTTCCCAGAGGTTGGAACTCCATGCCTACCGACAAAGATAAAAAAATTTAAAAAGGCACAACATGATGCATTTGGATCTTTACAAGAAAATAAATAACACAGTGGCATCTCATCCTCCATTCGTTCCTCGGATCCATCAGAAACCTTGCATGGATGGCTCTAATTCTACTTGTTGATATCTAAACTATAAAAATACAAAAAAAAATTGAATGCTCACATCATGAATAATTATTTTGTATATTAATTTCTCTCCCAAATAGGTTTTCAAGGAATAACAAAGACAACATATAATAAAACAAACCAAAAGTTTGGATCACAATTACAAATTTCAACAATGCTTTGCTCAAATCTTTTATAGCTTACTTTATGGTGGGAGCTTCTGTGCTTTTTCAATCTTGTATTTTCTGTTATTTTTTCCATTTTCAACAACATGACCAAGGAAAAAACTTCATTGCTCAAAGAGTAAATGTTCAAATGCCCCTATATACTTCATAGCTCAATGAAGCTTAAATCGTCTACTAAGACCCACTGAAATCCTACTAAGTAGCTTTCGAAAAGGCTCTCAAGCCACCATGACTCCATATCCTCTAGAAGTAAAATTATTAAGAATGTTGAAGATTTGGGAATGGAAAAAGACTAATAGTTTGATTGATGGCTTTGAAAATATCTGAAAGTCCCTATATCCAACCTAATCCTCTCAACACTTGTGCTAGGCATTGGCTTTTAATAATGACAGCCATCACCAATTTCAACTGGGCTTGGATCACAAGGTCTCTTAGGGCCAAATAGTTAAATGTGAAGGCATCTATTAAAGAAGAATCAATCTTCTAGCTGACGATTTATACACCATAAAAACAATATCACATTGCTACACCTAGTGAAACACACGAGGCTTCCTCCTAAGCCCACAAACTAGAAGAAATAAAAAAAGGCTCGACTAATTTAAAGCTAGTTGTCATGCAACAACAAGTCAAGTTGCAAGTAGCTGGTCCAGCCATGAGAAACATCCCCTTAGATTTCTCTAATACTCTAGTTCCCCTAAAGGCTAGCCCTGACATGGAGGGTTTCAAACCAAATGTTCTTTTGAGCAAATTTCCAGGTGTTTGTATGATATTAGTGATAGAGGCCCACATGTATGTGAAACCATCTCATTGAAAAAAAAATCATGGTAAAGGTCTTTGGCTCTCTGTCGGTACAGGGGAAAATGCATTCGTTGACAAAGAAAAACAAGGTGCTAACAAAGGTTTCAAAATTGGATAGGATTTTGGATGTTGCTTAGCTTTCACTTCTATGTTTATGTTTTCAATTTTGTTATTTCTCATTGAGAAAGGGTATGCCCTTTATTATTAATAGTTATAGTTCCAATAATCATGGATTTGGACTTCAGTTTCTGTTGGTTTTTACCAACTTTCTCAAACTATGTCTTATGGCTTAGATACTTTGATAATATTTTTTTGGAACAAGCAATTTCATCATATACATCATATGGGTTTCTTGACGAATCCATTAACTTAGTTATTGCAAAAATCTAGAAATTTGCTAAATCTGCTACTTTGTAATGCTTTCTCTATTTTTTCAAGTTCTCTAATAGCATACATTTCAAGTTTTTTCCATTTCAAAAACATTAATATGGTTCTCATAAATGAAAGATATAATTTTTAGTCAATTCATTTTATGTTCATTCTTGTTGACATTTATCTATCCCCCTCACTCCAATTCTTTTCCATTTGGTTAATCATTGCTTACATGATACACAAATTGATTTATATTTTCAAGTAGTCAATATGTTTACTGCTAACCAATTGTCAAAATTCGATCATACTGTCAGTTTCAATTCCACTGAAGACCCTAATTTAGCAAGCATGGTTGATGTTTTAATCAGAAGGCATCATTGTAACAAACAGAAACTAAATTTGGGTATCAATGATATTGGTTCAGTTATAATTACATGATGCAAGTGCTAACTGACAAGAATATGATATAAAACTATGACCTTCATTTGGGCATCAATAATTTTCTCTCATTTGGACATGTGACCTTTTTCGCTTAGTAATTCTCGGGTGAATTTATGGGATGCCTAATTGAGGAGGTGTGCAAACAGATTTCCACCACATTTTTAAGATGTTTAAACATAGTTAAGGCTCTCTTGTATGCCATAAATGTTACACCAGAAGTTTGCCACATATTCTTATAAGCGTGTTCCCTTGCCATTACACCACAACATCTTGGAGCTTTGGAATTATATTTTGACTATAACCACAAATGTCATTCTATTCTCTAAATTTGAGCATAGTTACTCAACCTACTATCAAGGCCATCAAGTTTTTTGGGCAGCTAGGCCCTACGAGGGTTCTATGAAATCCCTGTTTTGTCAACTAAAATTCAAACAGAAAACAAATATACCTGGAAGTCAATAAGGCCAAGGCATCATGTGGGATGACATAGCCTGTTCAATTTACTTCCACAAAATGAGTCCATTGTTGCCCCAACAAAGATGCGATATGAGGATATGTCCCAGCTCCATAGAAGGCATGCTGACAGCTACTTCCTTGAGGCACTTGCTCACTTCAACTGCCCACAGAACAGGGGTGTCTCTCTAAAAGGATATATCTCACTACTACCCTATTCTGCCATGCACCCTCTATTACAGCTTCTATATTGGGGCGCCATTTCTTAAAGGATCCATAGAGAGGAGATTTAAAGACAATAATCATCATGATAAACAAATTTGGAGGTAAATATACTATTTAAGATGGAGTACCGAGAAGCTGTAACCAAGGGAGTGAAGCATCCCCTGAAAAAATTGAAAAAAGAGAAAATAAAAAATTCAAAGTGGGCACTACATCAAATAAACCTTGTAACAAATTACTGACCTGTAAGATCTATCTTAAATATGAGATTGCTTTTATAATAGATATGGGTATTGCTGCTAAAACCCGTCAATAGAAATATTGATGCTTACTAGAAGATGCACCAGATGATTTGGACATTTTATTATACAAATTTCATGATAAATTTCACAAATACCCACTACACAAAAATGAATTTAGGATGCATTCACACCATCAAAGAAGCACAGAAACAAGAAGTATACAATTTTTTTGTCATGAAGAAAGATATGATTCTGGTGAAAAGGCTTAGACAATGAGAAAGGAGGTCATGGCTGCATTTTGGTGCGATCGCCTTGTATGCTTTAGATGACCTCCTAAACCCGGCCATCATGAAGCCAATGACCCCTCTGATGAGAGAAACAATGTGCCTGTCGAAGGAGAATCCGTCAACTCCCTTCAAGAACCAACAGTTACTCAGATCGCACTCTAACTCAGACTTGGAAAAATCGTTACTTTGGTGTCGAAGGAAGAGCTTTGAAATCACAATGCAGAAAGTACAGTGGCAGGTGGATCCATCTTAAACCTAGTTCAAATTTATTACCTCCAGTGAATTTGGTCACTTCTTAAATGTCTGACAACACATAGAGAGCCCAAGAATGCAGACCCATTCGTGCTGACACGAAGGACAAATGGCCACACCCGGTGACTGCGTAGCAGGGTGCACAACGTACGCCGGGAATTTCTCACTGGAACAGTCCACCGGCATCAAACAATAGACTTTTCTGGTTGGAATTTCCACCTATAATAGCCTATTGGCTAATTAATTAGAATGCAGACCCATTCGTGCTGACACGAAGGACAAATGGCCACACCCGGTGACTGCGTAGCAGGGTGCACAACGTACGCCGGGAATTTCTCACTGGAACAGTCCACCGGCATCAAACAATAGACTTTTCTGGTTGGAATTTCCACCTATAATAGCCTATTGGCTAATTAATTACGTCTTGTGCCATTTCATCCCTTTGATATATGGACCTACATTGATAATTTTGTTTTTTTTTAGGTGGGTTGAACTATCTGCCTTTTAGGTCTACTGTTGTCTTGAAGTAATCTAAAATTTTTTGGCTTCTTTTGAGACCAATAGAACTACTCATAGAATATTTGCAATTTTATGTTTATTAAAGTTTAGGTCTTTCAGTTTTTTTGAGCAAGTTGAGCTGTCTTTTTGAGTATCTTGTTGTTTTTCAAAGCACTCTATCCTTGAAAACTTACATAGAATTTTTAGTTTCTAACCAGGTCAATATAATGGAACCATTCATAATACAAATATATGTAACTTTTATTTTTTTTAAGTTTGTTGCTTTTCCAGTTACTGATGAGTTGAACAATGCCTCTAGGTATTTTCAGCCACTTTCAAATATATTAACATTACAAAACACTTTTGAAAGTTTGTGATGCCCTATGGAGTCCAATACAATAGACTCATAATAAAATATCTATTCCTTTTTATTCTTTTTTAACTTTGCCACTTCAAGATTTTTATCATAGAATAGAAAGAAATATGCGAATCGCGAAAGTTTTTCCTTTAATTTACTTTATCCAGTAATTTTGTTTTCCACGTAAAGGTTGACAATTATCAAGGAAAAAATAGATCCCAGGTAACTCCATTAACCATGGTAACTCCATCAAATTATTCATAGACTACTCATTGGAGGGTGAAAATGTAGATCTTAGGAATAACTCTATTAATAAGGAAAACTTTTATATTTCTATTTTCTATAATTTTTTTAGTAAAAATATTATGTGTTGTTTAATTTTCTAATGATTAAATTTAGATACCTATATTTATTTAGAGTTACTTTTGAATTAATTTTGGTTAAAACTATAATTCCTTATTTTAACAAAGATTAATAAATCTTGATGACTTCATGAGCTAGTTATGTAAATGTTGTGATCTATATTAGTCTTACTTTACAAGTCAATACATTAATAGCTTTTTTGAAATATGGTATATTTAGAATATTTATTGAGGAAAGAAATTTTAATAGATTTTGTAGGTTATTAACTATATAGTTTTTTCAATGATATTCTAATTCTATTTTTTGTCTCAAAAAATTATTGGGTGCAACAAGTTTATTAATAGGGACACAACCAACAATATAGAGTTGGGAGTGTACATTTTCACAAGATAGCCTATTTGTGTCTAGTGAGAATGCAATGGTAAACCTAAGTAGAGGGACCAACTATTTATAGTCAAGACAACATGGCCAATCTATTTGTAGGATAAATGTGGTAAGAATGAACATGAGGATAATGTACATTGATTCAATGGGGCTATATTATATAGAAATTCCATGTGGTAGGAAGAAATTAAAATTCTTAATCAACCTTGAGGCTTCAATAGAGTTATATAGACACCAATAGATTGAAAGAAAATTTTCATGGTAATTATTGTTGAAGGTAAACAATAGTAGTCTAGGTGGTATTAGTAGTCAAATGATGCTCATCCTTGTTGAAGAAAAATTATCACTATCTTATTTAAAATTAAAATAGTATAGCATTGCTATATTGAGTATTCAATTGTATAAGAAAAATGGATTAAAAAACATAAAAAAATATGTACTTGCCAAGGTTGTGAAGTGTCTATGCCTCAAACTCTTGCAAAATCCTAAATAAGAACTCACAAAGATTTACTACACTCCTTTTATGTCACTATTATGTGAATTTTTGTAAATTCAAATTGACTTATGTGGCTAGATAGAATTCCATTTTTTCATGTAGCTATTAGATTGTATGTTTTATAGTAAGAAGTGGATTATACTAGAAAATATTGAATTCCTTGCTCCATGCATAAACCTATTCAATGCTTGCTCTAAACTATTACAATATCATTTTAATATAATTTTATATCTATTCAAATTTTCTTTTGATTGTTATGATTACTATCATAAATAATATCACATACAATAGGTTTTATTTTATAATATGCTAGATATGCAATAACCTAAAGTTACTCAGAAGAATGTATGAGATGGGATTTTTTTTAAGAATAAACTTACTAAGGTTAGTTATACAATACAAATTCCCTCTTATTATTGGGTAAGTGGAAGTTATGATTTCCTTTTTTGGTACAGTGTTTTATTTACGTTAATCATTTTATTTTCAATTGAATGAAACAACATGAAGACATCAACCTCTTCAAAACATTATAATATCTGAACACAAAAATTGAACTACTCCCATATACAACTATTTCATGATTTAAATATATTAACCAAGAGTATTGCATGTTTTATTCTTACATGTTAAATTAAAATTATTTGTAATGTCATTAGAATAATAAAACGAGTTAGGTAATACTCGAATGAAGTTTGAAATGTAGGTGTACTTATATTAGAATAGTTTCAAGAAAGCTTAACCAACTAGAGTTCCAGTGCATCGTATTTCCTACCAAGTGCTAATAGGGTAGTTTTGAGAAACTATGAATTCTCACAAAGAAAAAAACAAAAATGCTTATCATCTTTCTGATTGAGGTAAATAAAATTACACAACTGTCTGCAACTCTTTCTACATGGATGGTTCTATATTTATTATTTTTTCATCTAAAGGCAAGTTTTTGTACCTGGAAAGTAGTGTCACTGGCAATTGCACATGGTGAGAGCTACAAATTACCCTCTTGAATATAATGTTTGTGATAATGTCAACCTGGTGTTTCTATTGTTGTAGAAGGGAAACTTGTAAAGCACACTATCAATGCAACTATAGGCTTCATAAGCAGGCTAGTTTAGACTGTCCAACACAATGTTAAAAATGAAGTAATTAAAATGATGAATCTATGAAACATAATAAGCAAACAATTAAATATTTTATACTTTCAAAGTAAAAAAAAAATCATATATTTGGATCACACTATAATATTGTTAGTTTGATATTTCCAATCTCTTTGAAGACCCCTCTTTTAGGTAATTACAAAATCAATAATCAGCAAATAGTTTTATCTTAACATAAAGTAATGCTAAAATGAAACAATTACACAACCAAATTAGTGAAGCATGGATAACACAAATAAAGGATAATCATATGTACCAATAGTTTGTTGTGTGTTTCTTAGACCTCATTTTCTAGTGCAAATATATTTCTAAATGATCAAAATATTATTATAAACTTTAAAAAGTAGAGCCACCCTAGGAAAATATTACATTAATTAAATGAAACATAATGAGTGTAAGTCAAAATAGTTGATGACTGCAAAAACATTAGTATGCAAAGATGTTATATAACAACTTGTAATGTGAATATGCACAACATGCAATGACTAATCTAATGCATGGGAAACTTTCTCAAAATATTAGAAGTTAAGGTGTAAGATTTGAATAGTTGCATGTAAACAACATGAGATAATTAGTATACATAATTAAAAACATAATGTAGAATTTAGGTACTAGATTCTTCACTTTGAAAGGTAAAAGGATGAGGCTAATAAGTGTTATAAAGTGGTCATATTGGTGTTATCAATGTACAAAGGAAAATGGAAGTAAAAAATAACACCTACATAGTCATTTTATTAAGCCTACTAGCATCACCCTATAACCAATAAGTTTGGTAGTTCATGCATTAAAAATTACTTAAAATAAGCTGCATACCAAAATGTCATCCACAAGGATGGTTTCTAACTTCAACAACATTCTTAATGAATAGAGAAAAAATAAAATAGGGTTTAGAAATTTTTTATGGATAATGAGACAAACTTGAAGAGGGAAACATTCTACCTTTTCTTCTCTTCTTCTTCTTATCAGAGCTTATCTATAGTTTGATTCCTCTTACATAATACAATTGTTGGACTTCTAGAGACCTCAAAGGACTCCTACTCTTATATCTCTTGCATCGCCTTTTAGATAGTCAATGACTTGTATGCCTTCTACACCTATCAAAATAAGAAAACATAAAAAATCTAAGACACATTTGTGAATAGCAACACAACCAATAATTCCCTAAGTTCTTAGACCATGTATTCTAACATTAGTTTCTCAATATAACATTTATTATTACCTCCACTTTGATGTTATGGTAACCCTTGTGTTCTCCATCTTTATCATGTCATGGTTGGCCTTTCCTGATCAATCAACCCAACCACATTTATTTGCACCCATCTCTCACTCTTTCCCATTTATTGGTGTAGACATACAAAATTAGCATCATTCACATTCATCCATTCATCAAGTAAATCAAGTTCATTAAATCCATTCATCAAATAAATCAAGTCTTTTTAATTCAATCTCTAAGGATCATCCATTTAAATTGAATAAATTAACTTTATTTAATTTAAGCCTATCATTACCTCATCTAATTAAATAAATCAATTTTTAATCAAATCCTAACATTTCCATCTTTTGATTAAATTCAATCTCCTCAAGTCATTTATTCAAATTGAATAAATTAACTTTATTTAATTTAAACCTATCATTATCCCTCTTTGATTAAATGAATCCAACCTTTATTTAATTAAATTTGAAATCATCTTTCATCTCCCTTTGATTTAGTTTAAATCCCTAAATCTAAGTCAAATGGGTCAAAATCACCTAATCCTTCACTAAATTAATCTAATCCTGATTAATCTAATCTAATCACCCATTGCATCCTCTAGCTTTTCCCACTTGCACAAATAAAGCATTTTAATTCATTTATAAATTCCTCATTTTCCCTCAACAAGGCATCTTTGGAGAATATTCCTCAAATTTGAATTTGAAAACAAGTTGACTTGTCCCTTCCAACATGGCAATAACTCCCCTCTTACATCTCCCCCACTTGGAATTTAAGTCTCTTTTTCTCCCTCCAACAAGCCAAATTTGAATTTGAAAAGGCCAACTAATCCCATTTATTGGCATATTGACCAAAACTTGCACATTCTCCATCCACTCACAAGGTGACAAGTGGCTCATTCTTATTGGCTAAATCTTTATCCCACATTGCTCTCTTTTGGGCACTCTTTCAACTTGAGATTCTATAAATAGAAGGCTCATTCTTCAACAATCCATCCACAATCTTATGCAAAGTTACTCTCTTCAATTGAGAACTAATTTTGCACACTTCACTCCATCTTCAAGGCATTTTATCATTGATCTTATCAAGGATTGGGAAAGAGTCACTTTGCACAAGTGACACCAATCCACTATGGAATAGGTACATGTCATGCTTTTATGTCTTTTGATGATTCTTGTTATTTGTTGCATTTTGGAGCATGATATGCTATTTTAGAGGAGAATTCATAGATTTGCATGTGTATGAACTAACCCCACTAATGAGTGTTAGAGATTGATCATTTGTAGATTTAGGGGTGCTCATTATGGCACTAGAAGGAGGGCTGAATGTTTGAATGCATTCAATAGGAATGCTACGTCATTTTTTTGTATGCATTTGATGGAAATATTTTGTATTTTTATAGAAAAATAAAATCCTTGTGAATGTTTGTGTCTTGCTTAAGATGTAAAATAAGAATTGAACTTGTAAAAACATAGTAAGGGGAAGCATTTAGTAAATAAATGCAAGATAATAGTTTTCTTTTTGAATGTTGGAATGCATTGAACAATAGTGAGTTTGGCACGTACTATATTTTGAATGTCTAAGGCTGGAATATTAGTTCAGATTAATACTGATTTTTCTTTGCCTGATACTGACTAAAGAAAAATCCATTTGTCAAAGCTACATTTGTCTTACAATAATAATCATCAACCGTGTTTCAAATCGATCACCTTGGCTACTGCATTGAGTTTGAATTATATTAAATCTCTAGCATACATTTATTTTGAATCTTTTATTTCTCTATCACCATATGCTGGTCATTTTTAAAAATATCAGGATTGTTTTGTTGGTTGTTACTATGGACGTCACAATATGCAAATGGTTAAAAATCTAACATACAAAAGCATGGTTAGTGTTTTTAACCAAAACAAACCTTCAACATCCATATGAAATAATACATCATGGTTCAAAAATGCAAACAAATGACATGATAACTAAAGTAAAAGCATATAAAAACATGATGCAAACTCTATCTCATAGTGGATTGGTACTTTTGTGGAAAGAAGCCCTTTCCGAATCCTTGATAAGCTCAAATATGTTGATGATCATGATGATGAGTTGTGCAGATAGATACTCAGATTGTGGATGATTGATATAATGGAGAACTCTCTATTTATAGCCAAGAAGGATAAAAGAATGCCAAACATGGAGGATGTGGGACTAAATATCCACCAATAGGAAGGAGCCACTTGTCAACTTGTGAGAGGTTGAGGAATGAGCACATTTTGGTCAATGTGCCAAAGAGGGGGAGATTTGAAATTTTAATTTGAGAGTTAAATGTTGAGTTTGACCTTTGCAAGAGACATGTAAGACCTCTTAAATGCTTTGTTGGATGTACATGTCAATTTGGGGGGAAAAATTCAAAATTAGAGAATATTCCTCAAAGATGCCATGTTGATGGAAAATGATGAATTAATAAATCAATAAATTGATTTATTTGTGCAAGTGGGAAAAGATAGAGGATGTGATGGGTGATTAGATTAGATTAATCAAGATTAGATTAATTTAGTGAGGGATTAGGTGATTTGAACCATTTGACTTAGATTTAGGGATTTAAACTAAATCAAAGGGAGATGAAAGGTGATTTCAGATTTAATTAAAAAAAGGTTTAATTTATTTAATCAAAGAGGGATAATGATAGGCTTAAATTAAATAAAGTTAATTTATTTAATTTAAATGGATTACCTTAGAGATGAATCAAATAGACTTGATTTATTTGATGAATGGATGAATGTGAATGATGCTAATTTTAGATGTCTACATTTTTCCCCTCTTTGAAGCAATGTACTTGCTGCGTTGGTTCAAAGAAATAAACTTTCCATGATCAAAATTCAAAATTTTTATGAGTTTTTTGGATTCCCCAGTGGAAAGAAGTACACTAGTACATTGCCCCCTCGAGAGATTGAGCGAAAAGATTTGATTTGAGGGTTGATCTCACGATAAAGAGGTTCAAGATGGATTGTTATGACGATGATGCAATTGAGATGGTTTTAAGATGCACAGAATAACCAATCTATATTATCCTAAACAACTTAAAATGATGATGTGATGCATCTGAAATGGATGACATGGATGATGTGATGATGCCTATATGATTATGCAATGGATCTGAGATGATCAATGTTTTCCATTATGTATGATATGAATGATATGTGGTATGCTGATGGTTTGTGGATGCATGATGGATGCATTGGTGATGATGATTAACTATTCATGACGTGATGTTAGTGCGGAGAGGAAGAAATGATAAATGATATGATGACAAGAGGATCCAACAAGCTAAATTTATGAGCGATGATGATGAAAAATGGATGATTTGCTTATCAAGAATTGGGATTTTAAAAGGGACACTTACCTTATGTTTGATAACACGCCAAAGCATGATGAATCAAGGTATAAAGAACCAAGATGGCATTGAACTTAGTGTGATGGAATTTGACTCGAAAAATAGATAGGAGTATTCTTGTTCACACCTGACATATAGAAACCTTGCTAGGATGCACCTAATAAAGCAAGTATTCACCAAGTTATATTACAAGAACGTCCAACAAGTGCAACAGACAAGAGGATAATGGTCGTTTCCCCATTACTTTCTCTCTAAATCGTTTTGAGTAGACATCATTGAGAGGTCATTGGAATGAGCACAATAAGATAAATCAAAAGAAAAGATCAAGTACACAAACAAGTCAATGTTCTTCGTATCTCTAGCCAAAGGGATTTGTTTTGATAGGATAAGAATCCAAAGTGATATCCAAAATGGTACCCATTGTCAGAACGATATATCCTAGGACATGCATTGTATAGGATGATGATGGGTTGATAATTTGATTGATAGGATATTGATATAAGGTTGAATGACATGTTTGAAAATGATCAAGAGTTTGATTTTGTGTTTAATGGTTTGTTTCTTCGATTTTGAATTTGTGTTTGAAGTTTTCTTTTGCTGATTGTTGTGATTGTTTCTGTTTATGTTGTCAAAGGATGAAGGTGATGATCAATTTATTATGATGATTGATTATTTCGATTGAGCGAGATGAGACAGATAGATTTTTTTCAAATATTTGGATGTTTTTTATGTTTTTCGAATGTTTTGAGGATGTTTTTGGTATTTTTTGAGATTTTTACAAATATTTTGATTTTCCAAATTTTCAAATGTTTTTGGATTTTCTAAGATTTTATGAATGTTTTTGGATTTTGATGTCTCGGGGGCTGATCAAAGATTAGCCTTGCCTACATTTAAGCTCAGAGATGGCGTAGTTTGGATTTCCGTGTTTTTGATATTTTTATGGTTTTTTGAGTGTTTTTTGATTTTTTTGATTTTTTTGGATTTTATGATGATTTTGATGATTTGGATATATATGTGTGATGATAGCAGTTCTTTTTTTTGGGATTTTGTTGAAAACCAAGCTAAGGTTGATTGATCGGATCGATGGATTGGTGATGATAACATTGTTAAGGATGCACAACAATGCAAGGATTGTGTTAAGCAACACAAGGATTAAGATGGATATCCCAAGATGATAAGGGATTGATTATGATAACATTGTTGAAGATACATAACAATGCAGGGATAGTGTTAAGAAACACAAGAATATCTCACGATGACTTTTTTTATTGGATTTGATTGATCATGATTGAAGAAGCTTGATTTGGAACAAAAGTTGTTTCAAATGATTGGATGTGACATTTGAAGTGCAACTTAGATGCAACTGATAGTGATTGTTTGGATTGATGTTCGATTAAAGATCAAGCTTGATAAGGAATTTCTTTTAGTCAAAATATGCCATGGGCTAGTGATTTGGATTTTTTCTCACAAGTGGTGGACCAATTTTATTTCATGTTTGACAATGTTCAGATCACCAAATAAGTTGGAAGATATATATCAAGATTGATTCTCAAAGCAAGAAGTAAATATCTGCCCCCAATGTCTAGCAATGTATGGAATTCCATGAATGGATGCTTGGATAGGTGTGTGGACAGATGGATATGGATTATCTTGCGATAAGATAAGGTGTTTAGATACATAATGCTCATTGGATAATGCTTCATGGCTTAGATAATGCTGGGTAGGATACGATCAATGAAAATGACCCATGTCAAGCTATCTACCATAAACAAGCATAAAGTGTGCATCAAACTTTTTCAAGATCAATATAACTTGGATTATGGATGCAAATGGATAAAGATGGATTGGATAAAAGGTTCATGGATGAATGGATTTATTATGGATAAGATGATGGAATGACGACTTTATTATGGATGGGATAAGATGCTTCCTCTTGAACTAGCGTATGCAGATGCTCAATTCTACACATGATGCATGTTTGCCAGGTTTTCATCATGGTACCTATCCAAAGTGCCACTATAGTGGTTTTCACTAGAGGATGATTTTTTTCTTTACTATTTTCAATCCTTTTTCTAATTTTTTTTTTGGATTTTCATATTTTTTTATTTTTTTAAATATTTTAAGCTCATGTTGAACCACCTAGTGGTTTCGATATAGATGATTTTTTCATAATGTGCCATCGTTATCCTGCTTGAAGAAGTTGCTTTGACAAGATATGTGCACTTGAATGCAACTTTTGAGATTCTTGAGCTACTTTATTGATACCAGGGTTAACTTTGTCTCTATGCGAACATCATGATAGAGTGCCTTCAGAATCCTTATGATGAAGTGTCATTGCCAATACCTGGTCAATTTGAGAATTACATATCATGTGTGGAGGGGTGGATGGAGTGTGTTTAGGAATAAGAGATGGATTAGTTGACAGTTTGGAACCTTTGTCTCTCCAAACTTGGGAAGATGAGCAATCATGGGTGGATACGAAAGTGTGCATGGAATTAGGACCAACTCTTTGATACACTTTTTACGTCACTTGAAAAGCTTGCTCTTGCTTTTGTGGACATCTTTGATGGATACTATTCACTTTTTTATTTTTCCCCATAGGTTCTTTGACTAATGGAGTTTGATAGGGGTAATTTTCTTTGTATTCTTTGGTATCGATTTGTATTTGATTTGTTCGATATGCTTCTTAGCTTCTTTTTATTTGATAACATAATTTGTGCTTTGATTCAAAACCCTCTTTTGATGTTGGTCCCAATTTGTGGATGGGGTGATGGGTGGATGAAGATTCGTGACATGCTTGGTTGTAATAATTGCATCAGTTTCATCATAAGGATTATTTGTGCTCCCTATGTTGATGTTTGCTTGATACATAGTTTCCCCTAGTATGGTGGTAGTGGCACCTTCGTTCCTTGATTATGCTTGTTTTGAGGGTTCCTGTTTAGAATGCATTATCTGATAATCGACCACTACATATACTGCTCTACTAAATCTAAAATATCTTGTTATGTCTGACCTACTTCCTTGAGTGGATAATGTTGGATATCTTCATACATGATTTCTTTAGTCTAGATTTTGTATATATATGATCCTGATGTTGACAACTCTGTTTGAATGTAGGAATCAATAACCTGCTCTTTTTGTGTAATAATATCAAGAGTAAAGGAATCTTTTTCTGAATGAAGATCACCTATGTTTCCATGTGCAGAAAGAATCTCATGGGTAGATGGAGAAGTATGTGCTACATGGATATGATCATCTTGTATAGATCGAATAGTTTCCATTAGAATATTGTAGTATCTTAGAGATATGAATTTTTGATCTTGAATGACTTCGAAATTGCTTTTGACATGCTTTGGATCAAGTTCTTGACATGGGTCAGCTTCAAAGGGTGGATTGCTAATAAAGGGTTCCTAGATGTCTTTATTAGGAATGGGAAGTGGCTCAATATCCTCTTGATCTTTGAGTGGACTTGGATCAAGTGTTGAGTTGAGGATTCCTACATTATTTGTAACCCTGAGGTCAAAGGGGGTCAAAAATTCTTGGAAGGAACCATTGCTAGACCTTTCTGAAATATTTTGATCTTGCTTTAGAATAAATTCTTGAGATATGTCCTCTAACTCATAAGGTGATGTAAAGACATTTTTAATATTCTCATTGGTCAATGGATCATGCATTATGTCAATAGAATCAAATAATTCTAACACTCCTTGAAATGGATCACTAGAAAGTGTCTCTTGATGTCTGTTGAGTTGGTCATCAGATGAGGTGGAAACATCTTCAATGTGCTCATTGATGGATAGGTCTTGAACATTGTTTTCAATAATTACGACAGAGAGATTGTGAATGTCTTCAACCATAGGGTCAAGTGATGTTGACATTTGTTGAATTGGGTCATTGTTGGGTATTGTTGATGGATCATGATTTAAAAGTGACCCTTGATGTATGTTGTTTGGATTGTTGTAGGAGGTAGAAACATCTTTATCGATAGATAGATTTTGATAATTGTTTTCAAAAATTGCTGCATGTTGGAACTGTAAAATTCTGATGATTTTACATCATGTTCATACTCATAATTCTCCAAATAAGTCCTACCATGAGCATATTTTATCCATATTTGGCTATGTAGTCCCATAAAATCATCTAGGTCTGAATATTTCACATTATGGTCCATATCGGCATAAGATTATCAAGGTCTCGCTAATCCATATTGCATTTTCTACTAATAAACTTTTTTGCAGATTATCGGTAGTACCTTATGAATGTCACACTTATTGGAATTCATCTGCAGATGTCTTTAGGTAGGACACTAGTCATTGTCTCGATGACAGAGGAAGTTTCATATTGGCAAGAATGATTTCATCGGGGTGAGGTCTCACCGAATGGGTCGTGTCTCACCGACCAGTGCACGAGAAAGAACACATTGGCAGGAGATTCATCGTTAGAGTGAACTCATAGTGAACCCTTTATGTCTCACTGACTAGTGCACAGAACGAGCAAACATTTTGGCCAAATCACAAGTCTTTGGGGTGTAGTCTTGCCGAATACATTATGTCCCGCTGACCGACACACGTGGAAGTATATTAGCCAAGCTAAAGGTATTTGGAGTGAGGTCTTGGTGAGTGCATCAGGTCTCACCGAGAAAGCATAATGGGACTCTACCAAGGGTTATCGACATAAGGTCTTGTAGTCTCGCCTACCCATTTTGTCACGCTGACATTTTGTTGCATCGGTGTGAGAATGATATTGTCACATCAACCCACATGTCACACCGATGAGGATATGCATATTGGTAAGACTAAAGTGCATCAAAGTAGGGTCTTATTGAAGGTGTTTAGTCTTGCCAACACAAGAGAGGGATTATATCAAAGAACTATCAGGAGGAAGTCATGTAGTCCTGCCGACCTATAAGTCTCACCGAATTGAGTAATTTGGACGAAAGGGTTCGATGAGACATTTGCCATCGGTATGAGTCTTTTCAAAGATTCATAGTCTTTCTGATGAAATTTATTTCATCGGTGAAAAACTTGAAGGTAACACCGAGATATGGTTTCATCGACGAAAAGGTGGTTACATTTCAGCGACTAAAAAATTACCACACGGTGCATCTTGGTGAGACATAGGCGATCTGTGGGACATCTCCCCGACTCAAAATTGTCACAGTGACACACAAGATGAAAGCGATGACTTTTGGTTGGACATTGGCCTTTAGTATGACTACGAGATGTCTCAACGAATGTCTCAAAGATTGTTAATTGAAGTTCGAATATAGTTGCCCGCCAACATGGAATACGAACCATTATGCCTTTTTAGATGCAGATGTATAAATATTCATTCTCAATTGTAAAGAGAAATAATAAATTAGATTAGAGATATAGTAGGTAAATTTGAGATGGATCCAGTAGAGTAAAATTCTCAGAACAAAGACTATGATGTATGATTTCAAAATGGAGATATCAATGAAAATCAGTTGATTTGGTGGCTCATTTCTGGTGTCAATTGTCTGTTGTGCTTATTAAAAGTATTACTAAGTTTTCTCCAAGATTGATGCTTTCTGGTTGTTTAAATTGATATAAGAAGTTTATATTCAATTTATCAGTGCACATTTGATGTATCTATGTGGTTGATTGATTGGTTCTTTCAAGAAGAGATTAAATCCTTTTAATTGACCATAGTAATCAGGAGAGTTCATCTGGATTATTAAGAATAACTTGGTAGTCACAGTTTTGCATGTTTAAATACAAGTTATAAACAAAACATATGCCAAACAATATGAGTATTTTCTAGAAATAAGTTTCCCATTTCTATTTCATTTGAATTCACATACCCAATAAGGCACTAGTCTCTGCATTTCACCATTCAGATTCGTTCATTTTCTTTACATCTGTTAACTGAGCATATTAGGTTTTTATATTGTATACAATATATACAAAATTTAATCTTATTTGTCCACTCCCATTTTCCATTGTGGGTAAAAAAACTTCAAGGAAGATGAGCACAATTAATTCTATTTCATTCATATAGGTACACCCACCAAGGTTTAGCAGCACCTGAAGAGTAGAAGGTCTAAAGCATATGACCTTGTCTATTACCCTAAAACGTATCAAGAGTTTGGCATCCTCTTTAGGCATTCCGCTTGCATTTTTGAGAGCTAACAAATTGGTGACTCTGCTAGGGACAAATCAATTCAAAATCAAGGCCTTAATCATAGAGTCAGAAACCTTGTACAAACTCCACTAGGAATAAGAAATATACAATATTTTCTCACTTTCAAGAAAGTGAGTAACAACTCTGATAAATCATTGCAACATGAATGGAAGAAGATCTCAATACAGGAGAGGTCATACTTGAGCTCCTGCTGGAAGCAGTAAGTGGACATACAAGGATGATAGGGTTGATAAGGGTAAAAGGATAAGTGAGGACATGTGCATGATGAACAAAGACAAATCATCAATACCAGATGGTGAAACATATGACTGTTATGATGCATGGAAAGATAATGCGAGTGTAGATCCTTGTACCCTGGAAGATCAAAGAAATCCTTTTTACGATCCTCAAAAATAGGCTGAGTTTAGAGTTGAATTTGAGGCCGAATGAATCAAAATTCAACATGAATATGATCAAAAAATGGAAAGTAATTATAATGGACCCACTGATCTTGAAACTCCTCAAGAAGATTATGAATCTTTAACTTATGAAGAAGTAAAAGCATAGTTTGCATCTCAAAGAAAGGAAAGAGAAGAATAGGAGAAAGCCCACATGATACAAGCAATCAAAGAATTCAAATTGCAGAAAGCTCATAACAATACTTAGACAGCTGGTTGCCCAAAATATGTACCACCTCATAAGCAAGGTAATCATAGTGCAAGGCCTTCTGATCCATCAGGGGTCCCTCACCATCAAATAGGGAATTAGTACACACAAACAAATCACCCACCTCATATTCCCACACAATATATAAATGTACAGCCACCTCATGGTCAACATTATGTGCCACATCATAATACACAATACAATAATCCAATGTACTACTATCCACCTAACCCTCCCCCTCACCAGTATATGACAATGATCAGATAGTTTGATTTAGCAGGGTTTCAATTATGCCCTTACCCTATGGATGGCAGTTGGAGAGGTCTAGTGCCTAGGTTTACAAAGAGTAGTGTATTTTTTGTTGAAGACCATTTAAGGAGTTTCAATGCATTCATTCAAGATTTGGATGTACCTTATGAAGATTTACATATGAGGCTATTCATGATGTCATTTATTTAAGAAGCTAAAGATTTGTTCAATAGCCTAACAACAACCTCTATTGATTATCTCTGAATATTTCAGGACCGATTCCTTGAGCAATATGGAAATCAAAGTGCACCTGATGTTGTTCTTCATGAATTGATGGGAATTCAGAAAAATCAGAATGACTCAATTTATAATTTCAACTAAAGATTCAATAAACTATAGAATAAAATACCTCCTAGATCAAAATTGCTAGACTCTATGGTATTGAGTGTTTATTTCAATGCGTTCGATCCTAAAACAGGGTATGAACTGAGAAATAGGTTCCCAAGAGACTTGGCTAAAGCCTAGAAGACAACATTAACAATTGAAAACAATAGGAGAGCTGTTGGGATAATTAATAAAAGATGCAATCATAGAGCTCCTCAACAAACTAATAATTATCAATACAAACAAGAGAACACATACAGAAATGAAAGGCCTAGGTTACATGACATGCCCTATAACACAAACTCGAAAGATGGAAAACCTATAACAGATAGGCCTAGAAACAAGGAGAATCTCGATCCATTATGGAAGAAGGGAACATACATGGTGAATAACAATTATTTTTGTGAAATTTGTAATATGCCACATTCCCCAGATTATTGTGTTGTAGCCCAAAGAATGCAAGAGGAAGGAATGTTGATGGGAAACGATGGAGAAGATCACACAGTATATTTGACTTCAAATACTTTTCATCGAGTTGAGGAGAGGTACTCATCTTCAGAGGAAGATGGATATGAGTACGATGTTTCAAATCAAAGGTACAATGTCCACATGGCTGAACAACAAATTCTTTTTGATTCTGAGGATGATTATGCAGAACCACATTCTGATGATATTTCTACTGAGGGAAGCATGAGGAAACTCACTGAAGAAGAGATAGAGAGATTAACTATTGCTATAGTTGAAGAAGCAAAGAGTAAGTATTGGTTGATAAACATGACAGTAAATGAGAAGGAAGGTGTCCCCAGGGGAATCTTTATGAAGGATCAAAAGGCGACACAAGGAGCTTCAAAGAAAATAGAAAATAAATAAAATGATAAAAATGAACAGAAGCCTGTCCAAAAGGAGGAAGCAAAGGAATTGCACAAAGAAACACAAAAGACTGATCAGCCAAGTAAAAGAGAAAAAGAGGATAACAAAGGAGAAACATCAGAACAAAAGAAAATGATTAAGGCAAAGGGTTCTTCTTTTGACTTCACTTAGGCTTTTATCTCAGGTAAAGATGTCTGTTTCACTACTTGAGATGATGAAAATTAAGGAATACAGAGACAGTGTTGTTCAATTAATAACAAATGGAAATGAAAAACATATAAATTCTTAAAATAAGATGGCTGCTAAAAATAAACAAGAGAAGGTGAATATCCTAGAATTTTTCCTTAATAGTGCATTATTGAATCCCCCACAAGTTGATCCTTTTTTCACTACATTACTAATAAATAACAAATTGTTGAGAAATTGCATGATAGACTCTTGCGCTGCCATGAATATTATGCTAGTAGGAGTAATGAAATAGCTTCGTATGTGGGTGGATACTACTGGAGGGAAGTGCTATGCAATGGATAACAGACCTATTCCTATGGTGGGTATAATGAAAGATGTTGAAATCAAGCTTTCTGCTTATCCTCAGGTGGCCTACAACATTGATATAATAGTAATTGATACCCCTCCTTAGTTTGGGATGCTCTTATCAAGAAAGTGGACAGCAGCAGTTGGTGGAAATGTCTAGTTTGATCTGTCTTATGCAACAATTCCAATGAATGGTCAGGAAGTGAAGTTGTATAGAGAGCCACAGATGAACCAGGTTGTTGACTGTGTACCACAAGATCAAATCAGCTATTTTTTGTGATGTCAATCTTGGGAATTTTAAGATAGAACCAGCCCAGCCTAAATTGACCAATAGTGATCCAATTGAAAAGCATGTGGCTCAAAGCTGCAATGAAGTGTGGAAAATGTATTTTGATGGAGCTTGTCGCCAAGAGGGTAATGGAGCTGGGATTGTGTTTGTTTCACCTAAAGGTATTACAATTAAGTATTTACTCCTATTAACGTTTGAATGTACAAACAATGTGGCAGAATATGAAGCTTTAATAATAGGTTTGAATATAGCTATGAAACATAAAATCAAGTTGTTGGCTATCCTATGGGATTTTGAGTTGGTTGTTTGACAAATTAAGTCCAAGTATGCAGCAAAACATAAAAGAATGAAACAATACAGGAATGTTGTATGGGACATAATTGAGTTGTTTGATGCCTTCTCAATTGAGTGGATTGATAGGTCAAAGAACATAATGGATGATTTTTTAGCAAATGTGGCGCTGAAAAGGGATGACATTACATCAGCTGGAGTATCACAAATTGAGTTCAAGACAAGGCCTACTATGCCTGATAACATATATAGTTGGCAGGTCTTTAATAATGATGCTGACCTTTTGAAATTCCTCCACTACATAGATCAATATGAAGCACAAGAAATTGATTTCAATGCCTTTGTTGAAGAAGTGGATGGGAAGCAAACAATATTTAGGAAGGAGATCTTACAACTTAAAACAAATAAGCTTCCTAAAGGGCTAGTGGCATTGGAGAGGGTGTACGATGGAAATGATCAGTCCCTCATGAAGCAAGCACTAGTCAAAAGGGAAGATATAGAAGAGATTGACTTAGGAACTGAAATTGCACCAAGAAATGTGTACATCGGGAAGAAAATAAGCCCTACAATTAGAAGAATGTTGATAGAGTTGCTGACAAAATATAAACATGTGTTTGCCTGGTCTTATGAAGAACTAAAAGCATACATGGAAGATTTGTTTCAGTATGAAATACAATTGAACCCAGATGCTAAGCCATTTAGAAAAAAGCAAAGACCCATAAATCCAACATTGGAGCGTAAAATGCAGGAAGAATTTGCAAAGCTCAAAGATGGTGGAATCATTAAACCAATTAGGCACTCAATGTGGGTTTCAAACTTGGTCTCTATGAGGAAGAAAAACAGTGATATCAGATTATGTGTAGATTTCATAAACCTAAACATGGCATCCCTCAAAGATAATTATCCTCTACCCAATATGGAGGCTATATTGCATAAGGTAATAGGGTGTGAGCTGTTGTCTATGATGGATGGGTTCTTAGGCTATAACCAGGTTAAAGTCAACGAATTTGAGCAATATAAGATGACATTTACAACTCCTTGGGGGACATATGTATACATGAGAATGCCATTTGGTCTTACAAACATAGGAGCAACCTTCCAAAGAGCTATGGATGTAGCATTTGCAGATTTGATCAATGTTATCATGGTGGTGTATCAGGATGACCTCAATGCTTACTCAAAGAAGGCTAAAGATCATGTACAACATCTGGAGAAGGTATTTATTAAAGCCTTAGAATATGGTATTAGCTTGAACCCTAAGAAGTGTGATTTTGTAGTCACAGAAGGTAAGCTCTTGGGACATATTGTTTCCAAAGAAGGGATTACGATAAATCCTAAAAGGGTTGAGGCCATTGATAAAATTCCTGTCCCTAAAACTGTTAAGGCTATATAGTCATTCTTTAGACAGATTAATTTTGTTAGGAGATTCGTTTCTAACTTTGCTAAGATCATTAGACCCATATCAAAAAATTTGAAGAAAGGACAAAAGGTAGAGTGGATTGCAAAGGCCTTGGAAGCTTTTATATCCATTAAAAGAGCCATCAAGGAAGCTCCTATCCTTAAATCTCTAGATTTTGCAAAGCCATTTCAGATATTTTCATTCACTTCAATGCACAGTATTGCTGCTCTTATGTTACAGAAGAATGAGGATGGTTATGAACAGCGTGTGCCTTTCTTTAGTAGGTCATTGCAGGGGTTTGAATTAAAGTATGATATAATGGAAAAATAGGCATTTGCATTAGTGAAAGCTATAAAAGTTTTTAGGCCATATCTTGTTGGAGCAAAGGTTGTTGCTTACGTCCCTCATGCAGCTATCAAGGACATTCTGACACAGTCTAAAGTTACAGGAAAAAGATGCAGATGGATTAATAAAATCCAAGAGTTTGACATGGAGATACAAATCACTAAATTGGTAAGAGGTTAGGACTTGGCTAAGTTGATGGTGGAAGAAAACATTGAAGCAAGTCAAATTTGCAATGTTGAAGAAGAGATTGCAATTGTGAGCATTGAGCATACTTCATGGTATGTAGATATCATGCATTACCTTAAATACATGAAGTTTCCAGAGGAATTGAGTGACAGCGAAATAATAACTTTGAAGTTGTAGGCATCTAAGTATGTCTTCATGGATGGAGATCTGTTTTGGAAAAATAGGGATGGTATACTATTGTTATGTATGGATGAATAACAAGCCAGGCATGTCTTGAGTGAAATGCATGAAGGGGTTTGTGGAGGACATTATTCAACAAAGACAACTGCATATAAAATTCTCAGGGTAGGTTATTACTGGCCAAAGGTTTTTAATGAATCTTTTACATATGTAAGAAAATGTGAGGCCTCCCAAAAATTCTCTAAAAAATTGAAGTATCAAGGAGCTTTGCCACTTCGACCCTTGTAGGTTGATGCCCCTTTTCATCAATGGGGAATCGATTTCATTGGAGAGATACAAGAAAAATCAAGTGGAGGACATAAATGGATACTGGTGGCCACTGATTATTTTACCAAATGGGTAGAAGCAATCCCAACTAAACAGGCTACAAGTAAAGTGGTGACAAATTTTCTAATGGAGAACATTATTACCAGATTCGGTACACCACTAAGACTGATTACTGACAATGGGATGTGTTTCAGATCAGATGAATTTTGAAACTTCTATAGCATGTATGGCATTACCATTTCTTATGCAGCTCCTTACCATCCACAAGCCAATGGTCAAGCTGACTCTAGTAATAAAAGTCTTCTGAAGATTATAAGGAGGATGCTAGGTCAAAACAAGAAGGCATGGGATTCAAAATTGAGATTAGTTGTTTTGGCTAATAGAATCACTGTAAAGAAGGTAGTTGAAAAATCCCCATTTGAATTGGTGTATGGAAGACAAGCCGGATGCCTTTACCAAACTTGTTACCAATTTATGAGTTTATTCTTTAGGAGGATATAGACATTCCAGAACCTATGGAGGAGAGAATGGAACAACTGGCTGAATTGGATGAGATAAGACAAGGAGCTCAAAATCAAAACATAAAGTTACAAACATAGATGAAGTATCTATTTGATAAAAAAGGAAAAAGATAGAAAATTTGAGGAAAGTGATTTGGTACTGATGTGGAATGCAAGGTGTCAAGAGAAGGGAAAACATGGGAAATTTGAAGCCTTGTGGCTAGGACCTTTTGTGGTTGTTGGAAAGAGAGGTGAAGATTCATATTATCTATAGAACATGGCTGGTGAAGATGAGGAATTGCCTGTACATGGGCAATTTCTGAAGCATTTTTTCTCTTGAACAAGACATAGGATTAAGGGTTGCCAGTTCATGGACAATCCTTAACAATCCTCTCAAAATTCTATCTTTCATGCATAGTAGTCTAGGAAATAAAAGGAATAGGACTTCCCAGTACATGGACAATCCTGATTTTCCTTCTTTCAAAATATTTTTTTTCCATGTATAGTAGTGTAGGGTCATATTCATTTCCATTCATTTTGTCTTGCTTACATAAATCCATCACCTTGAGTTTGGTTTTCTCACCTAGAAATTTAGATCCTTGCAATGATCTCACAACCATTCATCCCCAGATGGTGCCACTATTGGAACTGTAAAATTCTGATGATTTTACATGTTGTTCATACTCATAATTCTCCAAATAAGGCCTACCATGAGCAAATTTTCCCCATATTTGGTCATTTAGTCCCATAAAATCATCTAGGTCTTAATATTTCACATTATGGTCCATATCGACATAAGATTATCAAGGTCTCCCTGATCCATATTGCATTTTCTGCTAATATACTTTTGTTGTAGATTATCGACAGGACCTCAGGAATGTCACGCCGATTGGAATTCATCTGCAGTTGTCTTTTAGCAGGACACTAGTCATTGTCTCGGTGATAGAGGAAGTTTCATATCAGCAATAATGATTTCACCAGGGTGAGGTCTCACCGAATGAGTCATGTCTCACTGACCAGTGCACGAGAAAGAACACATCTACAAGAGATTCATCATCGAAGTGAATTCATAGCAAACCCTTTATGTCTCACTGACTAACGCGTAGAATGAACAAACATTTCAGAAAAATCACAAGTCTTCAGGGTGTGGTCTTGTCGAATACATTATGTCTCGTTGACCAATGCATGTGGAAGTATATCAGCCAAGCTAAAGGTATTCAGAGTGAGGTCTTGGCAAGTGCATTGGGTCTCGCTGACAAAGCATAATGGGACTCTACCAAGGGTTATCAGCATAAGGTCTTCCAGTCTCGCCGATCCATTTGGTCATGTAGAAATTTTGTTGCATCGGTGTGAGAATGATATTGTCACAATGACCCATATGTCAGGCTGATGAGGATATGCATATCGGTAAGACTAAAGTTCATCAGAGTAGGGTCTTACCGAAAGTGTTTGGTCTTGTCGACATAGCGGAGGGATTATATCAAAGAACTATTGGGAGGAAGTCATGTAGTCCTACCGACCTATAAGTCTCACTGAATTGAGTAATCTAGAGGAATGGGTTCGGCAAGACATTTGGCATCGGTATGAGTCTTTTCGAAGATTCATAGTCTTGCTGATGAAATTTATTTCATCAGTAAGATTAATTTCATTGGTGAGAAACTTGAAGGTCATGGCAAGATATGGTTTCATTGGCAAAAAGGTGGTTATGTTTCATCAACCAAAAAATTGCCACGGGGTGCATCTCGGTGAGACAGGAAATTTGTGGGACATCTCCCTAACTTAGAATTGTCACAGCAACACACAAGATGAAAGAGATGAATTTCGGTTGGACATTGGCCTTTGATATGACTACGGGATGTCTCAGTGAATGTCTCAAATATTGTTAATTGAAGTTCAAATACATTTTCCCACCAACATGGAATACAAAGCATTGTGCCTTTTTGGATGCAGATGTATAAATATTCATTCTCAATTGTAAAGAGAAATAAGAAATTAGATTAGAGATACACTAGGTAAATTTGAGATGGATCTAATAGGGTAAAATTCTCAGAACAAAGACTATGATGTATGATTTCAAAATGGAGATTTTAATGGAAATCAGTTGATGTGGCGGCTCATTTCTAGTGTCAAATGTCTGTTGTGCTTATTAAAAGTATTACTAAGTTGTCTCCAAGATTGATTCTTTCTGGTTTTTTAAATTGATATAACAAGTTTATATTCACTTTATCAGTGCGCATTTGTTGTATCTGTGTTGTTGATTGATTGGTTCTTTCAAGGAGAGATTAAATCCTTTTAATTGACCATAGTTATCAGGAGAGTTCATCTGGATTATTAAGAAGAACTTGGTAGTCACAGTCTTACATTTTTATACAAGTTATAAACAAAACATATGCCAAACAATTTGAGTATTTTCCAAAAACAAGTTGCCCATTTTTATTTCATTTGAATCTGCATACCCAATAAGGAACTAGTCTCTTCATTTCACCATTTAGATTCGTTCATTTTGTTTACATCTGTTAACTGAAGATATTAGGTTTTTATATTGTATACAATTTATACGAAATTTAATCTTATTTGTCCACTCCCACTTTCCATTGTGGGAAAAAAAATTCAAGGAAGATAAGCACAATTAAGTCTATTTCATTCATATAGATACACCCACCAAGGTCTAGCAGCACCTGAAGAGTTTAAGGTCTAAAGCATCTGACCTTGTCTGTTACCCTAAAATGTATCAAGAGTTTGGCAGCCTCTTGAGGCATTTCGCCTGTGTTTTTGAGAGCTAACATGATAGAGAGATTATGAATGATATCACTAGTGGTTGAATCTTCATCATTGTCCGAACAGTGATTATCTTTTGATCAATGAGGTCTTGGATGAGATTTTTGATTTGAATAGAACTTGATGTTGCGTGTCCCTTTGTTTTGTGAAAGTCACAATGGTGCTCCTCGTTATACCCTGGTGGTTTAACTAGGGGTTCTTGATAGTTCCCATATATAGTGAGCTTGATGATATTTTCTTGTACCAATTGTTGCAGGACTGATTTGATTGTTCTCCCAAGTGGTGTGTATTTCTGTTAGTTCCCTTGTGAGATTTGTACTTTAAATTGACCTTGTGGTGATTGATTTTGGAGATGTGGTGATTGATCTTTGAGATGTGCGGGTTAGATTTGTTGATGTGGTCGATCTTGATATCTAACGTCTTGACATTGGAGATATTTTTCTTGACGTGGTTGTGGACACAACTCAATGCTTTGATGACATGGATTAACCAATGGAAGAGTGTATTGATTTTGGAGTGAAGATATCTCTTGGATCAATAATTCAACTAGTTTGGAATGTGAAGCAAGTTGCTCTAGTGAAATTTGATCTTGATTTTGAATTTGACTCCCTTGATTTGGATTTTGTTCAAGTAGATTTGGGATGTACACTTGTGGTGTTCACATGGGATCATCAAAAAATTGATTTTGGACAATGTTCTGATTTGGGATGGTGTTCAAATTTGGCATTATAGGTTGAAATTGAACATTGTCTTGATTTAGGTAACTTTGATTTTGGATGGTGTTACCTAGTCTTAGAGTCATTAACATCTTATTTGGACTTTGAACGACATTTGTAAACATATCTATCCAAAAAATTTCCAAGTGTGGATTTGAAATGTTCATGTTTGGAAAACTTGTGCTTGGTATATTCACATTTGGCATGTATGGATTTGGTGGGATGATGTTGTTCGTTTGAAGACTCATGCCTTGATTTTTCAGTTGATAGATTTGTAGGTTTGGGCTCGGATTTAAATCTATCATCGAGAAAGGTGTTCCAAAATTTTGACTGGGTATACTCATATTTGTTGTATCATTGTGGTTTGTAAGAGATAATGATCCCATGTATGGATTGTATAAATGTGAGTTTTGATAATCGATTGGCATTGTGAGGATTTGAGAGTTGGGTTGGTTCATATTTCTCATGATGTATGGATCATCTTTATATTCCATGTTTTTCTTGTGTTGAAGTCTAGTTTGGACCGTAAAATAAGGATCAATTTTCAAGAATGTGGGAAGTGAACCTCTAATTCTTTGGATTGATCTAAACTCTAGGTACAACTAAGAAAGTCTGTATTTTAAGGATCAAAAGGATGGTGATGAGATACGAAATATGGATGATTAGTGAATGATTGGAACTCTTAGGGAACCTTGAAAAGGATTCTAAACTTTAGGACTTGGATTGATGTTTTGATTTGATTTGGATAGTGAACTCACAAACTCTAAGAGGTTGGATGTTGTCCTAGAGTAAATTTATCCATAAGATTCTAATTTGACTAAATGTGTAAAGAAGGATTCATCTAGACACACCTAACCAAACAAGGTGATTTTGATTTGATTTGATTTTGGATTTTTGACAATGAACTCATAAACCACAAGATCTTGGATCTTATCAAGGGATAGATTTGTTCACAAAGACCGATAATTTGACTAAATATGTGGAGAAGGATTCATCTACACACATCTAATCAAACAAAATGATTTTGATTAGGTTCAAATGATTTTCCCAAAGTTTAGCATGAGGGATTTTTCAAGATTTCCAAGAATTATTTATGAGATGATTTTGATTTGATGCTTGGGGGATGGATGAAAGTTTTGATTTTGATCCTAAGAGACTTAGAGAGACTTTGTTTACTAGACCAAGATATTGAAGAACATACTTTTCTTTAAGAGTAGTTCAAACCAAAAGACCAATGTTTTATTGAAAGATAATAAAAAGATAAAAAACATGTGTGGGGTCCAATTTGTTATCTTTGCTTACTTATTTTTACCACAAACACACTTCTTTCTTAGTTTTCAAATTGAATGTCTATGTCTCAATTCCTTTTCATTCCATAAGGTCCATTATGTGAAAATTAATGTTTCAAGAGAGTAGTTTCCTATTGTTGACTTTGGAATGAACAAATCAAGATGTAGGTCTCAGTGTTTATAAGCCTTCTAGGGATAAGAACCTCTAGGGACAAGTAGTAACATGAGGACTTTTCAAGGGTATTTTTTCTTCTCGAAGAATTTGAAATTCTAATGATTTGCTGAATGTTGGTTTCGATATTTTGGATCCGAGCACTATGTTTTCAAACTGACTCACAAGCAATATAACATCCTAGCTCAATTTGTACATTTTTCTTGGTGGGCTTGCCTCATGCCCTTCATAGTAGAGGAGATGATTTTACATGCAACCAAGGAAAAATATAAAGGTATGTTAAGAATGAAATCTTAACCTTTATATTTTAACCAAGATCGGACATGGCAAGTAACTTCTTGGAATCTATGTTCCAATGCACCACTATGATAAAATCATTGGATGGAATGGTTGGCTACTACAAACAAGGTTCTTAATGACAGGACATCGGGGACATGGCACCTTGTGAGCATCCAACAAGCTAGTAAAGGATTTAATCAATCCTACTAGGGGTGCTTATACTTTTTACGGTAGTACCCTGTTCTGAAAGACACTATACGACTAAGGCCTACATACCATGAGGACTTGATAGTTTAGTCTTATCTATTTATATACCAGCCTGAATGAAAAACTAGTTTGAGTCACCTTCGAGTTCTCCTTTTGTATGTGTCTCTTAGGAAGTCCCCTCTAAAGGTAAGCAACAGTGATCAGGATCATCTGTAGTTCCTATAGACCTTCGTTTAGAAACAAAGGGAGAACACACGTGATATACCCAACTCAAACTCACATGATTTATTCAATTTTAGCTCCCAAAATCAAGTGTGGAGGTGATCACTTTATCCCACCCTAAGACCATCAAAAATCCTTTTGATTCTCAAGATCCCCATGAGGCGTAAGAGAAATGCATACATTTTTTCGATGGTGCTAGTTAGAGTAAGTAATCAAAAAAAAAAAGTTGCACAAGTTCATTTTTAAGTCCACAAATCAATGATTTTGATTCGTTTTAAAGCACCAAAAGAAATGTGAAAACTTTCCTTGTTCAATTATTAACTATGAAAACTTTAGTAAGTTTTTTCCTAAAGTTCATTTTAAGTTCCTTGTCACAAAAAATGAAATCTTTCAAGATTTTTTATTTTTAGAATCCAAAAATTAAGTTGGTTCAAAACATAAAACTAAAGTGTATAACGAAAGTCTTAAGCATTCAAAAACTCCTTTTTGATTTTGAGTTTTAAGGCTTCAATCCTCTTTGCCTCCAATATTTGTTGAAGATCGCCTCTTGCAAGCTCCTTGTGCAAATGAAAAGCCCTCATTTTTGGCTTGTCCTTTACACCTTTGTTTTCCTTCATTTTATTCTCTTTCCTTTCACTTTCCTTTTTTTTTTTCCTTTATACATGCTTAGCACAAAAGGAAAAGGTATGTATATCGATCACAACATGGTAAAATAATTCCTTGAGATGAGAATTAGTGTCTATGAATCAATTGAAGAAAAAAATTGACGGCTATTGATGATTTAGTCTCATCAAGATCAGCTAAAGGTTATGCCTACACAGGTAAAAAATCATCACATGAGAAACATAGAGGATAAAAGTGCATTAATGCGTAACAAAAAACTGTAGCAGCCTAGACAAGGCATTCAAATTGTTTGAAATAAATCCTTTGAGACATTGATCCAGCTTGGAGTTAATAATATATCATGAAGCAGCTTGATTAATTGACGTAGTTACTTTGTTTCCACTGATA
Source organism: Sequoia sempervirens (assembly GCA_007258455.2). Lineage (NCBI taxonomy): Eukaryota > Viridiplantae > Streptophyta > Pinopsida > Cupressales > Cupressaceae > Sequoia > Sequoia sempervirens. Next base: position 643,220,223 of record VDFB02193867.1, on the reverse strand, counting down.
GATTGATTTAGAAAATGACGTGCAGGTGAAGTAGAGGAGTCTGAGTGTCTCATTGTCTTGTATCACTACTGGAAGGAATAGTGATAAAGACATCCTCCTTTACATAGTAATATCTGTCTTCATTTAGTGCTGACACCGAAAGACATTAAGAAAAATCTAGATGTAGACAAATATGAGACTATTGTTTACCCATTTCTAAGGATTTAAAATGCAGACAAGACACCAATGCGCACTAAAATATAAAAGATAGTAACATAAACCAATAGAAATTAATGGCAATTTGGTAGTGGAATTATTCAACCTCTAAAACATAGAGATCACTCAAAATGTAGTACTAGTAATATACCACCGTCAAACACAAGGTTTAAAATGTACAAATCACTATCAAATGCCATAATACCTCTGTTAAGTCAAAAGAAATAACGCAACAATGCTAGCTTAATAGTACAATGAAAGTGAAAAATAAAGTTGGAGAGGGCAGAGACAAGTAAAGAGTACACTATGCACCTTCATCTCATTTATTATAAAAAAGTGATTACTAATAATTTGCTAGCCTGATTTCCAGCGAAGTGTTCAATAGTCAAAGTTGTGATTGTAGTTAGAGGCCGCGAGGTTATTGGGGCGAGCCGTCATTATATTCCCAACTGCTGCTAAGCTCTCACCCATTCCATTCCATTATTGTTTTTTCATATCTCACGCATTTGAGGATTTGATAGAAGGATCTCATCTTCTTCAGCTAATTTATTAACCTAATTTCTAGCGACGTGGTCAGCAGTCAAAGTTGTGATTGCACAGTGCGCTCTTTCCCTCTAAGACTCTTTTTATTTAGCATTAAATGCAAACATTTTTGTTATTTAAGCACTTGAATCACTTAATGCAAATAAGCCCTATTCAAGAGTTTAGATGAAATTATTACACCTCTAAGACTTAATGTCGTTGATTGGTTCCAGTTGGAGCATTGAGTAACCACATATGCCAAGAGTTGGCGTAAAAACAATGACATCAAGCATTGAGTATCCAGTTGTTTTTCAGTAAAGACTATCTTGGGATGTTATGGAATTGGGTGTAGCCTCTAAGACTTGGGATACTATTGTCATAATAGTCTATTAGCCTTATCATAGATTCAAGTACTCATCTGAACTCAAGAGATTCAAGTGCTCATCTTTGCAAGAGTGTGTGTTTATTCAATGTACCAATGCACAAATTTGAGAAGCCTGCGAGCCAGACAAACAAGGCGCACCTATAAAAACAACTACCAAATGTACTAATTCAATGCCTATTGACCTTCACTTCTCCCATTTGGTGAGTTACAACAAGTAAACATAAATTTTAGAAAATGATTATTAAATTAAAGATTATAGCTAAGATCCTAATACAATAGGTAGCTTTCATATTCAGGATCATACTGATAAGAGTATTTTAAAAGATTGTGTTGATGCATTCTCATAAAATTTCATTAGGGACTTCAGATATATTAAAGCAAGGTTTGGGAGGGTTAGGTCCCTCTTCACAAAGTCGTTATGGATTCTTTGGGAAGCAGAAGTGCAAAGCAGAGGAAAAGTATCCACAAAAGACAAACAACAAGAAGGAGGAAGATTAATGACTTGATTATAGAATGTGAACCTTTCAACATAATGCCTAAAAGAGACACACAATACGCTAGGCTCTTTAGAAACACAATATGCTATGCTATTCTTTACATTAAGTCTATGATATCCAATCAATAATCTTGGCATTCAATACTCAATAAATGATGATGGTTAGTATCCAATGACACTTTGGTCCTCTATGCATCTTTATCCCTTCATTTCGAATATCATCATTAAAATGAACATGCAATCAAGAATCACAAGTCAAACCTATAGCTCCATCAGTAGTGAGAATATATATTACGTTGAATGTTTATTTTCTTATTATAAGGGAAGAATACAAAAAGTATGATCTCTTTGGAAGTCACTTGATCTATAAATTCAAGTTACACTATATAGTTATATCTCTAAATCTTCACATTTTCATGAGCTCAAAATCTAAATTACCAGAAATGGCATAGGGAATAATGACACTAAGAAAATATCGAAAGCAACATACCCTTGCCACCATGCCCCTATCGTGAGTTCTTTTTCTTTTGATCCAAGGCGTGGTGAAAAAATAGCCACTATACTTTGATTTTCTTGGACCGAATCAAAAGGAAAAGCATGTGCTAATATGTGGCATACATTTAGAGTGATTCATTAGCTTTTTTTTTTAAGAAAAAATGTAAATCATATCAATTAAACACAAATCGTGAACAAATAAATCACAACACAACCCCGCCCTCCTACTAGTGCCATTTTATGGACGTCAAAATTTGCAAATGGTTAGAAACCTAACATACAAAAGCATGGTTAGTGTTTTTAACCAAAACAAACCTTCAACATCCATATGAAATAATATATCATGGTTCAAAAATGCAAGAAAATGACAAGATAACTAAAGTAAAAGCATATAAAAACATGATGCAAACTCTATCTCATAGTGGATTGGTGCTTTTGTGGAAAGAAGCCCTTTCCCAATACTTGATAAGCTCCAATATGTTGATGATCAAGATGATGAGTTGTGGAGATAGATACTTAGATTGTGGAGGATTGATACAATAGAGAAGCTCTCTATTTATAGCCAAGAAGGATAAAATAATGCCAGACATGGAGGATGTCGGACTAAATATCCACCAATAGGAAGGATCCACTTGTCAACTTGTGAGAGGTTGAGGAATGAGCACATTTTGGTCAATGTGCCAAAGAGGGGGAGATTTGAAATTTGAATTTGAGAGTTAAATGTTGAGTTTGACCTTTGCAAGAGACATGTAAGAGACATGTAAGACCTCTTAAATGCTTTGTTGGATGTACATGTCAATTTGAGGGGTGATTTCAAACTTAGAGAATATTCCTCAAAGATGCCATGTTGATGGAAAATGATGAATTAATAAATCAATAAATTGATTTATTTGTGCAAGTGGGAAAAGCTAGAGGATTTGATGGGTTATTAGATTAGATTAATCAGGATTAGATTAGTTTAGTGAGGGATTAGGTGATTTGACCAATTTGACTTAGATTTAGGGATTTAAACTAAATCAAAGGGAGATGAAAGATGATTTCAGATTTAATTAAATAAAGGTTTGATTTATTTAATCAAAGAGGGATAATGATAGGCTTAAATTAAATAAAGTTAATTTATTCAATTGAAATGAATGGCCTTAGAGATAATTCAAATAGTCTTGATTTATTTGATGAATGGATGAATGTGAATGATGCTAATTTCGTATATCTACAATTACATAATTACAAAATAGTATTATAAGCTGATTCCCACAAACTAACTATCCCCCCTCTGTTGAGAAGTAAGTTAGAAAATGTAGAGACAATTCATTATGGGAAAAGCATAGCCAGAGCCCGTATGTTTGAGATCAATATCCATATATTGGAGGAAAATATCATCGACCCATACCTTCTACTCCTCGCATGTCATAGTAAGCTCTGTTGGTGTGTTGTGGCAAGCACACAAAGTTAGGTTCCTTTATGATTTTTTCAATTCATGATTTTTAGTGTTCGTTTCCTTGATCAATTGTGAAGGATGATAATGATAACCAAACAAAATGATTGTTGTAAAGTTTAAATTGACCTAGCTATTCTCTTTAAAGTACGATACAAATTTTGGCCGTGCAACAAGTTGATTATAGGTGTACATGTTAGCTAATATTCCTCAAATATTTTCTTTCCATTGGTTTATAAGCTGAACATTTGGTAAAACAATTAAAGCATTCAGTAGCGTCCTTTTTTTCCTATGAAATGATCTGTTGTGAATTGAAGTTGTTACATCTTATTAGGCAATGGTCATATCTTATTGAGTAATGGTCAATGACTATGCTATATCAAATTGTAACCATTTCCAAAAATCATGTACCTCACAATTTGGAGTAATAGCATTTGGAATAAACTTTCTATCCTTTGTTCTTTGATTAGAATATTTCCTCTATTACGTAGCTTTTAGATCTTAAAGAAATCTATTTTTACGCCTATTCTACAATATGTTATTTAGTTGGTGGAAATTGTTTGTAGGAGTCTAGGTTAGAGGAGGATAGGATGACTATAATTTCACCAGTTCTTTGTGAAAGTTGAGACCAAACATAGCCTATGGTGTATTAGTGTGTGGCTGTCAAAAAGTCTCTGTCTGATGTTTGTGTGGCTTTAAATTAAAAGTTTTTATAGATTTGAAAACTTTTAAAAACATTTATATTCCTACTCATTATGCAAAGTTGTGTCTTTGATTTCCCATATAATTCTTGTTTTATCCATGTACGCCTTCAATTAATGTTGTTGTTTGTGCAGGGATGAAAATTGTGCACAAGGTCGATGGAAGTGATGATTTGGTAGGGAGTCTTGTCTTTCATTTATCGTAACTAAATTATTTCACAAAATTTGTCTCGAATGAACCAAATGTCTAGAAAGTCTATGCTGGTGGTTATGGATCTTGAATGAGTTCGAAATGTATTATTGGAGAAAATTAAGAATGGAACAAGTTAATAGATAATAATTGCTATTATCAGAATTTATAATGTACAACCTATGTCTCTAGAATGTGTGCCATTTAGGAAACTTGTTTGTTGCATAAAAAGGGAATATAAAGTATTTTTTTTAGGCATTAAAATTTGAAGGTACATTATCTATTCCAATGGCGTGTTTCCATTATCGAAAGGCTGGATGAAATCAAGTGAAAACTGCTTATAAAAGCTTGCTTTGAAATTTGAACATAAAGACAAAAAAAAGAATAATAAATAAATAAATGAATCATAGTGGTATGGTATCATAAAAGAGTAAGTACTTTCTTTGCAAGGTTGCTTTTGTGATAAATTGACATTTTGAGATCATGTAGCTTTCTTAAAATTTGATTTTTTTAAATTTTCTTTGGGCTATAACTATTGTTTCTCTTTAAATGTTGTATCTATGAAATGCTAAGGCAATACTTTTGAGGACTTTACTTTTGGATTGGAAATTTTAGTTTTCTAAGATCAATGTTGTATATGGTCTATTCTGATCTTAAAACATAGTAATGATTTTGAGGAAAATCTGAGTTATTTTCTTACTTTGCATAATAGGTTGACATTGGAATCAAGTGGTGGAGTCAAGCGAAAGAAAGTAAGAGTGGAGTTGAAGGATATTGGACATTGAAACTATAAATTCACAAAGCATTTTTTAATGCTTGGAGATTTTCTCTTATGCCTTAATTTTCTTTTTGAGACTAACTCATTTGTTTTTGGGTTTTATAAGGAACATAGCAAAAGCTTTCATTCTTTTGCAACAAGGAACTTAAAATGAACTTTAGGAAAATTTTACTAAAGTTGGTTTTTAGAGTTAACAATTGAACAAGGCAAGTTTTCACATTTCTTTTGGTGCTTTAAAAAATGAATCAAAATCATTGCTTTGTGGACTTAAAATGAACTTGTGCAACTTTGTTTTGTGATTATTTACTCAAATTAATACCATCAAAAAGACATATGCACTTCTCTCATGCCTCACTGTGATCTTGAGAATCAAAAGGTTTTTTTATGGTCTTAGGGTGGGATAAAGTGATCACCTCTACACTTCATTTTGGGTATAAAATTGGACAAAACATTGTGCAAGTGTGAGTAAAATTATTGCATGTGTTCTCCCTTTGTTTCTAAATGAAGGTTTATTGAACTATGAATATTTTTACTCTCTTATTTTTATCTTAGAGGGCCTACCTTTGGGAAAAAGTAATCACCCAAGGGAACGAATCAACTGGTAACACTCTAAAGCCAAGAGTATTTCCAACCATAATATAAATGTGGGTATCGAAATAAATGCCAATATCACACGGTTGACTCCAACAAGAAGGGAAGAAATTATCTCTCACCACACTGGGTCAACTCCTACAAATGGAAAGTCTGAACTAAAACCCTTTTTGTAGAAAGGCCAAAATCCCTATCTATTTGTTGGGGAAAGAATGGTCATTCTAAAGCTGCCCCACACTTTTATGGTCTTTAGTAGAAATGGAAAGCATTCCATGGGAGTTTCATGGGTTTTAATGCTTTCCTTCCCTGTATAAGTGAGTTTCATGGAGGGGAGCCAGTGGGGTCAAGCATCTAACCATTCACTAAATATAAGAATAGTTGGACTTGTCCAAGTGGGGACTCAAAAAGTATTGTCTTTCACATCCATAGGATTGTGCTTATTCTTTGTTACAAAATGCTTTGCTTGTTCGAAAACATTGGAAACAAACACTTAACATCATCATCAAAATTTCAAACCTTTTATGAGGAAAATACAATTGACCCAATTCATGTGTTATTGCTTGCCCTTGGGATTCTCATAATTAGAGGTTTCTAAACACTTGGATTTACATCTCAATTTTCCTACTAAAGTTAAACAATAGGTAACCCTTGCCTTGACTTCATCAAACTTTCACATAACATACTTTGTGGGATTCAAAGAAATTGAGACATTGGACATTTAGTTTGGAAATCTAATCAAAGAAGTGTTTGTGGTAAAACAAAGTCATTAAGCAAAGATAACAAAATTTTCTCTCACATGTGTTAATTCCTCGTGATTTCCAGGAAAGTCAAAATCCTAAAACGAAAGTCCTTGAGCCAAAGTTCAAAATTTAGGAGTCACACTCAAAAGGTCATCAAGAAATACATTAGGAAGTGCAATCAAAAGCAACATATCAAAATAAGAAAAAAATTCACAAGGTTCTATAGACTCATTCCTTTGAACAATTGAGAAATGTATGCTTAGTTTGAACCACTTCTTGGTTGAGAGGTCCTTAGGAGTATTATGTGTTCTTCAATATTGAGGTCTAGTAAACAAGTGTCTTTTTGGGTACATCCTAGGATTAAAATCAAACCTTCATCCATCTTTGAACATCAAAACCAAAAATCATGTCATCAACAACTCTTCAAAAATATTGGAAAAAATCCTTCATGTTAAACTTTGGGAAAAGCATTTGAAATCAATCCAAAATCACTTTGTTTGATTGAATTTGTGTAGATGCATCCTTCTTCACATGTTTGATCAAATTATCAAAACCTATGAACAAATTCATCCCTTGATAACATTGAACATATTTGGATTTAGGAGTTCATTATTAATATCATCTTGTTTCGATAGGAGTGTTTAGATGAATCCTTCTTCTCACACCTAGAAAAGTTATGATCTTGTGAATGATTTAACTCTAGGACAACATCCAACCTCTTAGAGTTTATAAGTCCACCAAAATCTGAATCCAAAACAAATCAATCTTAAATCAAGTCCTAAAGTTTAACATACCCTTCAAGATTCTCTTAAGAATTCCAATCATCCATCAAACATTCATCTTACATCCATATCATTAACACCCTTTGATCCTTAAATCATCCTAAAATTTCTCTTTTGTACCTAAAGTTAGATCAATCCAAAGAATTAGAGAATTCACCTTCCACATTCTTGAAGATTGATCCCTATTTTATGGTGCAAACTAGATCACAACACAAGAGGAACATGGCAGCCAACAAAGAAACATCTACTTCGAGTTACTTAAGTAAAACCACTCTTGAAATGAATCCCATTGGGTCTGGTAGTCTCATGGTTAACCTTCCTCCATGTTTGCAAGACCATCAAGAGGAAGGTGTCCAAATGGAGGATCTTACCAATAATCCCTTTGGAATGTCAGATGAAGAAATCAATGAAACAATTCAAAATTTGGAGAACCATAATATTATCATCATCATGATGAGAATCAATCCCTCACTATACATGCTCGAATTAGCAAAGTAATTCCCCTCTTATTTCTATGTGAGCACTATTGTTGAACCATATTTTGGAGTCATGCCTCCAATCTCATCTACCATCCCCATTTCATTTACCCCCTCATTTCAAAACATCACTCAAAAAATCCCACAAATAACATCATCCATTGCTCCAATGCAACCCATTGTTAACAAAGGAAGTGCATTTCTCAATGCATTGCAAACACATCCTCTCATAAACAATTAGGACTTGGATGCAAACACCATCTTGGGACAAACCATACCATTGTATACATATGATCCTCTCACCTTTCATGATCCAAATGACCCATCATCATCATTTTATGCAACACCCCAAACCTCTCTCCCCATAACCTCGCAAGAACAGGGTGACATGTTCGAACCAGGGGGCATTTTCAACACTGCACCATTCCCACAAGAGATCAAATCTCTCACATTTCCACCACTTCTACAATTACCATCATCATCCAAACCACTTCTTGGCTTAGGGATTCCCCCTTTACCAAATATCAATTAAACCAACATCACAAACACCAATCAAAGCATCATGCCAAACTCTCAAAACTTGTCATCAACATTGCAACAACAGATGACAACTACACAAGAAATAACCACCATTGTATCATCAACCACCCCCCTAACATTTCAAAACATGATCTCTCAAGGACCAACCACATCGATTGCACCATCTACAAATCAAACCCCAATCACCAACATGATGGCGACTCTCACCTCTACAACAAGCACCATTCTGAATCCACCACCACCTCCACCACCAAGCTCCAATAAGTCAAGCCAAAACAGTATGGTGTTGCAAGTCACTCAACAAGATGCTTATCAAAAGGCATTCCTACAAGTACTAAAGCAACAAGCCACACAATTAGCTACTCATCAAGTTGTGCAATTAGTTGCTCAGCAAGCCGCTCAAGTGACACAAGATGCTTAAGCTGCCCAAATCACACAACAAGTGCAGTAGGCTACATAAACCCAAGCCTTATTGCAGCAACAACAAAAAGAAGTACTCAAGCTGTACAAGCTCAAGCACAAGTTCAGGCCCAAGCTCAAGTGCACGCTCAATCCAAAGCCCAATATCAAGTACAACAAGCACAAGCACAAGCACAGTATCTTGCATGACAACACTCAGCGTAACAACAAAAATATCAGCAAGTGCTAAAGCAATATCAAGAAAAACAAGAAGCAACCCAATTAGTAGCTCAACAACAAGCACAACAACAAGCTCAGCAATAGGCACTAATAGTACAACTACAATAGGAACAAGAACAAGTGTTGTTGAAAGCATACATGGCTCAACAACATATGAAAACATCATCCATTAACATACCAAACAATCCACCCATCCCACCGACAATCGAACCACCTCAGAACACTTTCATCCCACCCCTTGATCTACAAAATGATGTGAAAACACAAATCAGATTGCTCTTACAACAAGTGCTCGACCTTCAATTAAGGTGAACCATGAAAACACCCAGCAACTTGTGCCCTTATCCATTTGACAAAAGCCTTGTAATGAAAACATTCCTAAAGGGATTTGAGATCCCCAAATTCAATAAGTATCATGGGATGGGAAACACTAAATATCACATTAGGGAATTCCAGGTTCATTGCATGGAAGTCATGTATGACAATACCTATCTTATGTGGCTATTTCCTAGGAGTTTGGCTGGCCATGCCATGGAATGGTTCTCTCGCCTAACTATAGGTATCAAGACATTCCAAGAAATCATAGATGCATTCATCAAAAAATATGCATGCAATATCACCATGGATGTCAGTCTTGAAGAAGTACAACTCTAAAACAAGGTAAGAATGAATCATTTGCTTCATTCCTACAACAATGGCGATCCAAGTCCAATTGGAGCAAATGGGTCATGCCCGAGGAACAACAAGTGTGCACTATCATATACAACCTTGACAGCCTCTTGGCATTCCATCTATAAGTTCAAGGGATCGCCACATATGACCAGTTGATTTCCAAGGCGCTCAACATTGAACGAGCCCTTATGACACAATGTGGAGGATCAACTTCATACCCTGAACAATAGAAAAATCGTCCACCCACCAATTACAATGACAAACCTCGCATATGGGAAAGAAACAAAAATATTACCAACAATGGTGTCGTTGATGCCAAAGCTATCATCAGTGCCCCTTGGAAAAACACACCCACACCAAAACAACAAAACCAAAACCATCATAAAAACAACCATAACGTGAACACAACATCACATCAAACAAAAAATCAAGTGATCAATAACATCAATGATCAAAGGGGACCGCCCGAGTGAAACAAGAATTCCATCAAGCAAAAGTACACTGCTCTTGGGGAACCACTTAAAGTCATCATGAAGAAACTGATAAACAAAAACATCATCAAGATTCCCACCTATGAGAAGTACTAAGAACCAGATGTTAAACCTCCTTGGTATAATGAAAATCAGCTCTGTGACTTCCACAAAATCAAAGGGTACACCACTAAAAATTGCATGAGGTTAAAGAACATAGTCCAAGACCTCATTGATCAAAGAATTATAAATGTGGAACAACCAATAGGAAACCAGAACCTCAAAATATACATGAATCCGATGCCTAACCATAACAATAAAGGGAATAATAACACTGATAATGGGAAAGGAACCTTCTAAAATATGACTCATCTGTATGAAACTATCGTCACTTCCCTAGATGAACACTATGTAGTAATCACTATCAAAGGAGCTCAAGCTGATTGTGGAGTCACCACAAGAGGTAGAAAATTTACTATCGCAGGATCATCTCAACCAAATAGAACTTTCATATCTAGTTCAAGATTCGTTCCCAATGGTTACAATATATTTGATCAGCTAAAAAGAACACCAACAAAAATCTCCATCATGGAGTTATTAAAAATCTCATCTGCCCATAAGAAAATCCTTGAGGAAGCATTGGCTTCATCCACCATCCCCACAGATCTTGATGTAGAACAATTCCAAGCTATGGTCGAAAATATCATTACCCAATCTCCTTACATTTTTTGACAAAGATTTTCCCACTCAACCATCTCATAACCATGCACTCCACTTAGAGGTCCTAGTACAAAAAAGTAAAGTCAAGCGATTCTTGGTGGATGGAGGCATAGGCTTGAATATTTGTTCCTTCAAGCTCATTAAACAATTAAAAATCTCAAAGGATTCCATCGAAAAAGGAAAAGGTATTACAATAAGAGCATATGATGATCAATAAAGAGTTTCCCAAGGCACAATTAGAATCCCTATCCAAGTAGGGCTAGCTATCATGGAAACCACCTGTTAGGTCCTCGAACTTGACGTGCCTTATAACATTCTCCTAGGATGTCCATGGATCCATGCAATGCAAGCAGTAACATAAACTTTCCATGAATGTGTCAGATTCACATATGAAGGACAAGAGGTCACCATCCATGGAGATCCTAAACCATTCTCCTATTGCAAGAACTTTGAGGAAAAATACTACAAAAATACCTCAAGTACCTAAAAATGATAAGGACCATCAACACCATACATTGATCTAGCCACTCTCACTTCCACTTCTTTGACAGAGACACCCACCACTCCCACCATCCCCACCATCTCTGATATCAAAGTAATCATCTAGGATAATGGTTGCATAAACTACATGATTCCCAAAAATGCTTTTGTGGTAGGAGAGTTACCACAATCTCCCAGATCATAAGGACATCGACAATTAAATAAAGCCTCCACATCTCAAACATCCCCTGAAGAATCCCAACTTCAGAAGTTGTGGAGATCTCCAACAAGAAGTCATAGAGGAGGACCCATCTCATCTCCTATACTAAGATAGGAGACCAACAACCGATCTACCAATCAATGACAGAAGCAAAGGTTTGCAAATGATGCTTGTAATAGGCTATGACATAAACTAGAGACTTGGGAAAAATGGCAATGGGCTTATAATACCTATCATTCCAGAGATGTGAATGAGAAATCTTGGCCTCGGATGGACCCCTTCAAGTATAACTATACATTGCAGAAGTCCTCCAATTAGAAAGGTCAATAATCCTCCTCAGCTATCTGCAACCAAACTTCGCTTACCCGTATCTATAGGTTGCATCTTAGAAAACTTCACATTTGACATAACCGACGTCTATAGTAGTCATGATGATGAGGATCCCAGAACCAACCTACCTAGGCTCTTCGAGGATAACACCCTTCTCATTATTAGCACCTTATCCTTTGAGTTAGATCATCAAAATCATGAAATTAGTCTAGTCTACCCCCAACTCATCGATTATGACCAATAAGGACCACCAATTCTTGACATATTCAAAAATGATGAGGTGCTTTCAGAATTCATGGGACTATGGGATAACATTCCATGTGGGGATCACAAAGCAGAGTTAATCATTGAGCTAGATACACAAGCCTATTATGGGGAAATGATTGAATCCCTCAGTCGCAAAAGTGAGAAACTAAGAATAATATCTAAGTCCTTGAGTGAAAACCATAGTGTGGCACTCTTCAACATGAAAAAAGTAAAAAGAAAGGATGCATCCAATGATGAAATCCTCTCCGAGGCACCTAAGGATGGGGGATTCAATCTTCCTTTTAGAGCTCTTCACCAGGAAAAATTAGTAGTCCTAGCAGAAAAGTGCAATCCAGTTAATCTAGGAATAGAGGAGACCCCGTACATCACATTCTCTATAGAGTCATTACTATCAGAGGAACAAGAGCTCCTAGCAGCCTTCTTGAGAGAAAGACAATTTAATTTTGCATGGAGCTATGCATACATGCCAAGGCTCGATCCATAAATTGTAGTTCAACACCTAGCAGTATACTCTGAAGCAAAGTCCGTTAGACAATAGCTCAGGAAAATGCACCCTCAGATCGCCCTGTTAGTCAAAATGGAAGTAAAGAAGCTATTAGATGTATGATTCATTCAACCAATAGATTATCCAAAATGGGTGTCAAACATGGTTCCTATGTTAAAACTTGATGGGGGCATCAGAATCTACACATATTTTAGGGACTTGAAAAAGGAATATCCAAAAGATGATTTACCATTTCCCAACATTGACATGATCATAGACATGAAGATGGGACATGAAATGCTTTCCTTGATGGATGGTTTTGTAGGATACAACCAGATAATGATTGCTAAAGAAGACCAACACAAAACAGCCTTCACTTGTCCATGGGGGACATACTACTAGAATATGATGCCATTTGGCTTGAAGAATGCAGGAGAAACATACCAAAGAGACATGACATTAATATTCCATGACATGGTTCATAAAACTATTGAAGATTATGTCAATGACATACTAGAAAAATCCAGAAAGAAGAAGGATCACATAGCAACCTTAAGTTCCATTTTTGATAGGCTAGAGGAATACAAGGTCTAATTAAATCCAAAGAAGTGCGTCTTTGGCGTACAATCAGGAAAGTTTTCAGGATACATAGTATCAATGAGAGGTATTGAGGTAGACCCTTCTAAGGTAAAAGCAACCCTTGAGATGGAGGCACCCAAAACATTGAAACAATTGAGAGGTCTACAAGGCAGGCTTTAGTCCATCTGAAGGTTCATAGCACATCTGGAAAATAAACATAATCCATATTCTCACCTACTTCACAAGGGAGTAGCATACAAATGGGATAACAAGTGTGAAGAATCCTTCAATAAGATCAAATAATATCTACTTACACCACCAATCCTAATTCCACCAATCCCAAGAAAGCCATTAATTATGTATGTGTCAGCAACAACAGTATCCCTTGGAGCTCTCCTAGCTCAACACGATGAAAACAGGATAGAAATAGCTATATATTATATTAGCATAACAATGGTTGGGCATGAGTTAAACAAAAAGGCATGTTTAGCAGTAGTGTTTACTTTATAGAAATTCAGACATTACATTTTGGGACACAAAATAAAACTCATCGCCAAAATCGACCCTCTCAAGTACTTACTATCCAAGGCAATGCTCACTAGAAGAATGGCTAAATGGGTCATGAAACTATTAGAATATGACATTGAATATGTAGAGTGGAAAGAAATTAAATGCCAAGTCATCATAGATCAACTTGTAGAAGCACCAATCTATTTAGTAGAATCCTCTCATCTTAGAGTTTCTAGATGAGTCCATCTTCAATATCAACACAACTGACCATTGGAAACTTTACTTTGATGGCTCATACACGCAACATGGATTAGGATCTAGTGTCTTCTTTATCAACCCACAAGGGGACTACATGCCAAGGTCCTATAAATTCTCATTTCCCTACACTAATAACATTGTAAAATATGAGGCTTTAACCATAGGTCTTATAATAGCAGTCTAGTGGCACATCATGGCCCTCAGAGTATACAGAGACTCTCAGTTGATAATAAACCAAGTGAACGGTGAGTACTAGACTAAGGATGATAAGCTCACTCCATACAAGAAACTGGTGGAGACTCTAAAGGAATCCTTTATCAAGATCACATTTGAGTAGATACCTAAAGCCAACAACACAGCAAGAGATGCCATGGCAACGATTGGATCCTTACCAGACATCCCCCATAATGTCCCAAAATATGAATTCTTGGTAGAGAAACTTCTCGTGCCCGCATTCGAGGTACCAGAATCAAAATTTGTGTGTGAAATCGTTGGTCCCAGTAATCCCTAGTACCACGACATTTATACCTACCTGTGAATAGGTGTCATACCTGTTGACTTACCCTTAACCTTAAAATGAACCTTTGTCAAAAAGGCATCCTGATTCATAATCCTAGGAGATACCCTATATTGTAGGAGCATAGAAGGAACCTTATTAGGCTTTTTAAATGTCGAGGAGGCATTGACCACTTTAACTGAAGTACATAATGGTATTTGTGGTTCACACTCGAGTGTAATGACCCTAGCCAAGAAATTGCTAAGGATAGGGTATTATTGGCCTACAATGGAAAGAGAGGCACATAACTATGTCAGAAGGTGTCTACAATGTGAGTAGCATGGGGACCTCATCCATGCTCCAGCTCAAGAACTTCATCCTATCATCATACCATGGCCCTTTTTGTAGTGGGTACTTGAGCTCATTGAAAAAATCACTCACACTTCATCTAACAGCCACAAGTTCATCATAACCACCATTGAGTACTTTACCAAGTGGGTAGAAGGAATACCCATGACATATATAACCAGGAAGTAGTTATCAAAGTTCATCCTAAACTATCTCAGTTACCATTATGGTGTCCCTCAAGCCATTATCTCACATAATGGGTCACCATTTAAGAATCAGGATGTCCGTGACTTGTGTGAAAATTTCAAAATCTAACATTGCTTCTCCACCCCATACTATCCCCAGGGCAATGGCCAAGCAGAAGCCACAAATAGAACCATTTTAAAATCCTCAAGAAAACAGTCAATGACGCAAGTCATAACTAGTATTTGCAGCTCAATCATGCCCTGTAGGTCTACTGAACTAAAATCTACACACCCACCAGTGCCACCCCCTTCTCCCTGGTCTATAGATTAGAAGCAGTACTCCCCATTGAGATTGATCTCCTGTCACTAAGAATATCATTGCAAAAACCTCAACATGGATGAAGAGTACTAAGTATCAAGACTGAATGAGTTGTAGCTACTAGATGAAAGGTGTATAGATGCTTTGAATCATTTTCAATCCTATCAAAACAGACTCAAGAGGATCTATAACAAAAAAATCAGAAGCAGAACATTCCAAGTTGGAGAACTAGTATAAAGGAGAATCAAAAGAACATCCCAAATCCAAACAATATAGGAAAATTTGAACCCAATTGGTTGGGACCATTTTTTATCACAACAAGCTATAATTTAGGGGCATATTAGTTATCGTCACCCGAAGGGGAAACTCTGCAAGAGCCCATGAACAAATCTCACCTCAAAAATTTTTATGCCTAATATTTCAAGGTATAGAACCAAAATATCAAAAAATTCAGAAAATGTCTAGAAAAAATGGTTACCCTAATGAAAACTTGGCAAACATGTGTCTTGGTGACAACAAAAAAAAAAAAAAGAAAGGAAAAAGGATCAAAAATAGTAAAGAGAAAAATCATCCTTTGGTGAAAACCACTTCGGTGTCACTTTGGACAAGTACCTTGGTGAAAACCTGGCAAACAAGTGCCTTGTGTAAATAAGTACTTTACATCCACCAAGATCTTTACAGCTTGTTCTGCATCATCCATCCATTATGTTTCCATCATCCATCACATTTAGACCTCCATCCATCACCCGTCCATTTCACATCCACTTCATAGCTTGGTCTTGTGTTCGTAGCATTATACCTCCTAGTACTACTCGACCTATTCCCTAGGTCACTTTGTCCTGTCTTTATCGAAGTAGTCTATGGCATCACATTGGGGGAATGTTCTCATCGGATCGGATTCATGTATATTCTTGAAGTCCTAAAATCTCATAAAATCCAAAAACATCAGAAAATCACAAGATCTAAAAACATCAAAAAATAACAAAATCCAAAAACATTCAAAATATATAAAAATCCTAAAATAGGTCAAAAAGTCAAAAATAAAGTCATCTTCTCAAACTATAGGTCTCTGAGCCTTAAATGTAGGCAAGGTTGATCTTTGATCATCCCTCAAGACACTTAGGTCAGTCCTTAAAAATTTTGTCATAATAAACTGGCATTGCATTATGTATATCTTCATATGTAAATCAGTCAAGTCATCAGTGGAACTACGTGGTCTCTGTGTGTATAACATAGGCAAGGATAATCTTTTGATCAGCCCCCGAGGCCCCTAGGATAGGTCCTTAGGTTAGTCTCTTGGTCAAAATCTCATAAAACCCCAAAAACAATAGAAAATCAAAAAAATCAAAAATTTGAAAATCTTGAAAAATACCAAAAACAGCCTCAAAACATTGTAAAACTCCAAAAACATCCAAATATTTGAAAAAATACATACGTCTCATCTCGCTTTCACCTGCAATAGACACCACTCATAATAAATTATTTTCATCCTCAACCTTTGGTGAAACAATTAGAAACAAGTCTAGCAAGTGAAAAGTGAAAACTCAAAACGTCAAGTCTCAAGTTTAAGTTAGTACGTAAACAAGTTGGTCAACAATTTGTGTCAATAGACTATCATCTAATCAATCCCATATCAATCATCTAATAACATCATGGCCTAGGATGTATCCTTCCTACAATGGGAATTATTTATCAGAAAGAGAACTTTGGATAAACGAAATGACATGTTGCCATCCACTAACATGTCCTAGGATGCATCCTTCCTACAATGGGCATTATCTTTTGGCAATAGTTTTGGTTCTTATCCTTAGAAACACATTTCCTTTTGGTTAGCAGTATTGAAGAACGTCAGCTTGTTTTTTTACTTAATCTTTGTCTTTTAACTTATCTCTTTGCGCTCATTCCAATAACCTCTCGATGATGTCTAAACAAATGGATTTAGAGAGATAGGAATGGGGCAATGATCACTACCTTTTTTCTGCTATGTTTTTTGGATGTTATTGTAATATAACTTAGCGAATACTTGCTTTGTTAGATATGTATGGAGGATTTTTTAGACAACTTCTTGACTATTTCATTGATAGGTTATACCTTTTTGTGTTTTGGTCCAAGATGTTTGAAACTTCTAAAGTGCATCCTAGCAAGGTTTTTGTATGTCAAGTGTGAACAAGAATACTCCTATCTATTTGTTGAGTCAAAGTCCATCGCACTAAGTACAATGCCATCCTGGTCCTTTATACCTTGATGCATTTTGCTTATGCATGTTATCAAACATAAGGTAAGTGGCCTTTTTAAAATCCCAATTCTTGATAAGCAAATCATCCATTTCTCATAAATTTGGCTTGTTGGATCCTCATTTCTCATTTCTTCATCTCTACACTAACATCACGTCATGAATAGTTAATCATCATCACCAGTGCATCCATCTTGCATCCACAAACCATCAACATTATGCACATCATCTCACATGCATTTTCATCATCATAATATAGATCTGTTAGTCTAAGCATCTCATAAATCATACATTTGCATAAAACACCTATTGCATAATCATATAGGCATCATCACATCGCATTATCATTTAAGTTGTTTAGGATAATATAGATTGGCTATTCTAAGTATCTTAAAACCATCTCATTTGCATCATCATCATAACCATCCATTTTGAATCTCTTTATCATGAAATCGACCCTCAAATCAAATCTTTTCACTCGATCTCTCGAGCGGGCAATGTACTAGTGTACTTCTTTCCACAGGGGCATAGAATTTTTTTGAATTTTGATCGCAGCAAGTTTATTCTTTGAATCCATTCATCAAATAAATTAGGTCTTTTTAATTCAATCCCTAAGGATTTTCCATTTAAATTGAATAAATTAACTTTATGTAATTTAAACCTATCATTACCTCATCTGATTAAATAAATCAATTTTTAATCAAATCATAACATTTCCATCTTTTGATTAAATTCAATCTCCCAAGGTCATTTATTTAAATTGAATAAATTAAATTTATTTAATTTAAGCCTATCATTATCCCTCTTTGATTAAATAAATCAAACCTTTATTTAATTAAATCTGAAATCATCTTTCATCTCCTTTTGATTTAGTTTTTAAAATCCCTAAATCTAAGTCAAATGGGTCAAAATCACCTAATCCTTCACTAGATTAATCTAATCTAACCACCCACCACATCCTCTAGCTTTTCCCACTTGCACAAATAAAGCATTTTAATTCATTTATAAATTCCTCATTTTCCCTCAACAAGGCATCTTTGGAGAATATTCCTCAAGTTTGAATTTGAAAACAATTTGACTTGTCCCTTCCAACATGGAAATAACTCCCCTCTTACATGTCCCCCACTTGGAATTTAAGTCTCTTTTTCTCCCTCCAACAAGCCAAATTTGAATTTGAAAAGGCAACCTAATCCCATTTATTGACACATTGACCAAAACTTGCACAACCTCCATCCACTCACAAGGTGACAAATGGCTCCTTCTTATTGGCTAAATCTTTATCCCACATTTCTCTTTTGGGCACTCTTTGAACTTGAGATTCTATAAGTAGAAGGCCCATTCTTGAATAGTCCATCGACAATATTATGCAAAGTTACTCTCTTCAATTGAGAACTAATTTTTCCCACTTCACTCCATCTTCAAGGCATTTTATCATTGAGCTTGTCAAGGATTGGAAAAGGGTCACTTTGAACAAGTGACACCAATCCACTATGGAATAGGTACATGTCATGATTTTATATGTCTTTTGATCATTCTTGTTATTTGTTGCAATTTGGAGCATGATATGTTATTTCATAGGAATATTCATAGATTTGCATGTGTATGAACTAACTCCACTAATGAGTGTTCGAGATTGATCATTTTCAGACTTAGGGGTTCTCAATTGATTCATTCTATTTTTAGTTTCTACCCATATTTAGTTCCCAAATATATTTTGGGAAACCTATCTAATTAGTTATTGCTTCCAAACATTATTTTCTTTCTAACAAGTGGCAACAACTTGACATTTTAGTGTATATGTAGTGTTGGCAAGTGATGCATGAGTTTCATTTCCATGCAAGGATGTGGACAAAAAATTCAAGACACCAAGAACTAATTGGTGATATTATATCAACTGAAAGTTTCATCTACATTCATCTTACCTGTATTTCATAGCTAATTCCATTATGTTTCCCCATTCTCAAAAGCCGCCATATTGGAATTATGGGATATAGAAAAAATTAACCATGAAAGATTCAAGAATGGAAATGAAGGTAAATATTAGTTTTTTATATCCTCTAAAGTTACTAAATTCTTTCACACCTACGATAGATTGAGCAAAACATTATCTATTTATCAACATAGTATCTTATAGAAGTTTAATGCATTCCCTAACACTCAAATCCATTTTCGTGGGGTCGGCCATAAATTATTTCCAAAATGTTCCGCAGTCACTAATATTGATACTTCCAATTCCATTTATTAAATGAATTGTCTTCAATTCTGGTAATGGTTTAGAGAAAAATCAACAAACTCAAAATATTATAAGGATTAAGGATTTTATTTCTTTGATTAACCCCATCTTCTGCTACAAAAAATAAAATCAATCACAACAAAAGGATGCACATTTGATTTACACTTTACCCATATACCCTTATATATGATTGGTGTCTTATTACAAGAAACCACTTGCAATAGGCGCTACTTACAAAATGTCACATTTATCTTCTTTTATCTAGTCCAAGATTGTGGACTTCTAGAAATTGTTGCAAAAGAGGGTTCTAGGTAAAATCCATGTTATAAGGATTTGAAAACTAAAATTTCTTGCAACCCATCATCATGATGATTCACAAAGTCAATCTTGTGCGACCTTTTTTTTTGGCACAAAAAGAAAATAGAAAAATCTACATTTAGGGTTAAATTTTGTAATCCATCATCAAGATTACTGAAAAAGTATGATTTGGTATGTTTCTTTTACAAAAAATCATTTATTCAGTTTCTATCCAAAAATCCCTTTTGCAATATGTACTCCAACTTAAAGCAAAAACCATTAATAGCAATTATGATTCCATTAATACTGTTAAGTTACACATAGGAACTTTGGAAGGTAAAGTACGATTATGCACAAAGAATCTTGAGGCAAAGACTATAGATGAGCTTTAATTGGCAAAGTGACACACACCTATGATGAGATCATGAATAAGGGGAAGGATTTTTGTCCCTCATACTTCTCTTGCTATGCCTATGACTAAAAGGCGATGGTGACTGCTTGCTCTGTTTGTAAATAACAGGTGATGGAGATTGCCTTCTCTTGTATTATGGAGACCTTGAAATTGTTTGAGGCATATTTCCTCTCTTAAATATTAATCTTCCTTCCTGTCGTCATCCTACAGACCAGCCATGTCTCCTTTGCATGTAAATAGTGCTACAATGTTAATGGCCAACTGTCAGGAAAAATTTGATAAGGTGGAGCTTGTAACTCATGTCTTCTTCCTAACAATCTTTCACCTACAAATAATTTTTGTGTGCTCTCTCTTGCCTTGAAATGCTACATTGGCCTTTGAAAACCTTTAGATAGAAATGGAGCACCAACCATAAACTGAAAAATATGTTACATAAATATTTTGACATAAGAAAACATAGAACTTTAACAACTAAACTAAGAAACACATAACAAATCCTTAAAAAATTGAATATGTCTTTGATTGTTAAAGCATAATGGAGAGGGCCTAATGGTGGGTAGGGTAACTTTGAGCGAGGGGTCCATGTCATCAACATCTAAGTCGGATAACTTTTTCTTTCCACGTCCCTTGACCGTCGAGTTGATAGTTTGTAACTTTTTTGGGGGGGGAATTTTGAGCATGTTTTGTAAAGTTTTGGGGGCGCTTTTCAAAAACTACCAAAAATGTCTAAAAACTTGGCATATACCAATCATAGAAATTTGTATGACCGATGGTTCTTTGGCACCATGCTAGTACTTGCAAATATTAGTCCTAGTAAATGTGCATTAACTGCTACACATTCCTTCGTCATCGGCCTTAACGCCTACCACCTTAGCATGCACACCATTTTCTTGGTCTTGCTTTCGGTTCTCAAAACATCCATTCATGAAACTTTATTCATTTTGAGTGGTTGCATTCAAAACCAAATCTTGTTAAGATGGAGATCGATGGTGGTGAGGTGATGGGTGAGTCATGGTGATGAATTTTTTCAGCTTTCTGTATTTATCAACACCATATTTAGTAAAAGGAAACTATTTAACTTCTTGTTGTGTAGGTGAGGTTGTGTTCCAACCTCACTTAGGAAGTAACTATGCATTGCCAGATTTTTCTAGGTCTTTCTTGCAATATTTTTTGTTTAAATAGCTTATGTCAAGTTGTAATGATTTCATCGTCTAATGAAGCTTTGTTGCAGCTTATTCATGGCTGCTTATGTGTATACATATCTCTATACCAATATATATATATATGTATTTATACATATACATATCTATATATAGATATATACAAACAAGAACGACGAGCAAATTTTATTTTCCAGCAATAATGCACCTATATTATGGCCAACTATGTATATATGTTAACTTATACAGATAATACATGCATATGTATGGATGACTTTGTGTAAATATGTGTATACATATATATATATATGCATATAAATGTATATATATGCATATATATCTATGTATTCACACATATACACATAGGAACAATGAGCAAATGTAATTTTGTAGCAATAATGCACCTATATTATGGCATAATCTGTGTATATGCGAGTATATAGATATATTTATGCATATGTATGGCCGACTGTGTGTATATGTGTGTATACAATTATATTTATCCATATATATGGCTGACTGTGTGTATATGTGTGTATAGATGCATATATATCTATGTATAGACACATATACACACACTCCGCTATAATATAGACCTTTGTTTTTGTTTTATACCTCTACAATTTTTATATGAATATATATCTATGTATACACACATATACACATAGTCTATCATAATATAGACCTTTTTTTTCATTTTATACCTCTGTAGTTTGCATATGTATAGTGGCAGTATTAGAAGTTAATATACTCTTCAGTATTAAGAGTTTCTTGCAAGAAAAATATGGCTGACTGTGTATATATTCTAAAAACTACACACACACACATATATGTGTGTGTGTGTGTGTGCGGGGGTTTGTCTATGTGTTTGTGTGAATATATCCATGCACAACCATTCATTTACATATACATACACATACTGTGTGTATACATATAGATAATGTGTTAAGGGTTTCATGCAATTTTTTTCCAACTGTGTGTATACATATACATACCATTCATGGGTTTGTACATCTAGACTGTGAATGGTTTCATGCACCTATGTTTTAGCTGACTATTTCCACCATTGTCGTGAACCCCTCGCTCAAAAATTCCTGACCCCCATCGTCCACTCTTCCCTGTCCGTTGTCTTTTCCTGAATTATGGAGTTTTCGGGAATACAATCGTATCCATTTATAGAATTTTCCCAGTAAATTTACTAATCATTTTTTTTAATAGACTAATCATTTATAGGATTTTCCTAGTCAATTTAGTAATCATTTTACTTTTTTAATTGATATAATATTGAACATCTTTATATTATAATAAACATTAAAATATTATCTATGTATGTATACACACATACATACATACATATATACATACATACATAATTATTTATGTATGTATGTGTGTGTATATGATACATACACATACATGTACTTAGGTATTATGTCATTCTCATATGTATGAATAGTAGACGCACATATATACATACTACAAAAATATGTATGTATGTATGTATACTATACATACATGCATGCATACATATATGTCACTTAATATACACATACAAACATAGATATTTTATACACAAATACACTATACACACATGCATATATTTTTATACACACATACATACATAATTTGTCCAAAAGATAAGTGCATGCCACCCGTAACTATGGAGTGTATGATAATGTTCTAAACTTGCAATTATATATATTCAAGTTGCAGGTTTACAATTACATATGGTAGATCTATAGAAATTGATTTTCATATAGCCTTGTTCATTTGCATTTATATGAATTCTATGCATAATTTAATTTATATTGAATTACATTCACAAGCCTTACATGCAATTACAATTATCATATAATGTTGCATATGTATATGTATATGTATGTGCATATGTATATGCAAATGTATATGTACATATGTATAGTTTTTTTAAGGGAAATCGGCCATTGGTGGGTAGGGAAATTTTTATAGTATAACATGCATTACGCGTTTCATTGCACACATACCCTTGATCCTTTGCAATCAACTCTATTAGATGCACAGTTAGCTTGTTCTTCAATCACACTCACTCTTACATGTATGAATTTTTTGTTTCCATTTCTATCATTCAATTATTTATAAGAGTATGAATTGGGGATGTCATACTATAACATGCACTTTTTCATTCATTGCAAACATACCCTTCATCACCTTAATTATATAAGACTTACAATTGTGCATATACATTGGAGGAGTTTGATCTGTCCAAGATATACTGAATTAGTGTTGATGATGGCATCAAGGGTTCCTTTGTATATCTTATACAGATAAGAATTCTTCCAATGTATATCCCTCTTAATCTTATTACAAAATAAGGGCTCATTCCTATTAACCTAAGACACCTCAATATTACATGTATAGCATAAGACCCTTGTTCATTTGCAATCAGCTCAATTAGATGCATGGTTACTTTGTTCATCAATTACTATCAATCTTACATGTATCAATTTGTTGTTACACTTTCTATCCTTCTTTCATATGTATATGTATATGCATATGCTTATGCATATATGTATGCATATATGTATATACATATGGATATGTAAAGAAAAAGGTGTTATTATTTTATGTGGAGAGTGGAATGAAGGAATGAATGATGCATAAGCATAAGCAGTAGCAGCAACATTACACTCTCCATCAAAATTGCATTGCATATGCATAGATACAATTATATATGTATATGCATATGCATATGCAAATACATATATGCATATGTACATTCAACCTAATTATATGTATGCTTTGTTTTTTCTTCAATTAAAGTGACTGTAAATGTCAGCCCCTCTCCCTTACATCTAACTATGATGATGGTTGAATCCTAATTTTTTTATAACCATTTCTCATACACTCAATTACATGCATGGTTAGTTTGTTCATCCATTGCAGAGTCAATCTTACATGTCTCATTTTTTGTCAATACACATTGTATCATTGTTTGATTTGTGTGAATTATAATTGGGGATATGATAGTATAACATGCATTTTTCTTTCCTTGCACAAAGACCCTTGTTCATATGCAATCAACTCAAATAGATGCATGGTTAGTTTGTTCATCAATTACACTCGATCTTACATGTATTAATTTTTTTGTTACACATTGTATCATTGTTTGATTTCTTCCAATTACAATTACATATGGAAGATATATAGAATTACTATATCAATTACAACTACAATTACAATTGAGGATGTGATAGTAAAACATGCAATTCTTGTTTCATTGCACAAATACCATAGTTCATTTGCAATTACCTCAATTACATGCATGGTTATTTTGTTAATCAATTACACTCAATCTTAGATGTATGAATTTTTTGTTACACTTTCTATCATTGTTTCATATCTATATTTATATTTATATTTATATGCATATGTATGCACATATGCATATGCATATGGGTATGTGCAGGATCATGATGGGCCAAAAAGTGGTGATATGTAAGTGATATGATGGCCCATGTGGCTGACAACTTTTTTTAATCCAAAATTGATGAAACAAAAAGGGTTTTTAAAGGAGATTTTGAGCTTTCCACCAATATAACTTATGATTTACTTTGAATTTAATAAATAATTATTATTCATTTTCTATTTGAATTATGACTAAAGTTCCGATTGATAGGCTAATTGAAAAAAATCTATAAATTTCAAATGGTATCACATTTTTTGAATCCAAAACATGCATCACATTCTATGCTTTGCATACTATAGGATTAAAAAAAGAGAGTTGAATTTCATGAAGTTTTGACCAAGTTAAGGTGGTCAGACATACAATTTTTTATATTTTTTAAAAGTTGTAATAAAAATTCATAATTAATTATTCACTTGGAAAAAAATTACAAAAAAATATGCATCACATCGGTACATGAATCGTCTACTTGTATCTAAAATATTATAAAAAAAATTATCATTTTATTGTGGTTAGGGTGGTCAGACAGACACCTACTTCTTATTTTTTCCGTAAAATTTAAGTACTACTACATTAAAATTTGAAAATTTCACAAAATAGAATTTTGTTTTTTTTAAATAAAGCTAGTATTTTAGAAACTAAATTCAATTTTCTACAGATTCTATTCTTATATATTTTTGAAATAATATAGATAGCATATTTTAATTTTTACGTCTAGTTTCCTAACTCTGATTTTTCTGAATTTGTTGCCACTTAAGGGCATGTTTTTTTCATGATGATCCTGCACATACCCATATGCATATATGTATATGCATATGTTGTATGAAGTTATATTTTAGTATAATGTTTGAGAAATGGTATTAACATAAGTATGATTTAGCATATGCATTATATGCATATTAGTATATGCACATACATATGCATATACATTATATGCATGTGTATATGCATCATATGCATATGTACATGCATTTATGTATATGTATATGCATTTTTATATGTATATGCTTACTCCTACTTATGTTAATACCATTTCTCATACAACATACTAAAATATAACTTCATACAGCATAATACTTTCTGATACAACATTATCAAATTTATATCTAACTTCAAGAATCACTATGGTATAAATATCTCCAACCTTTTCTGATATAACATACTGAAGCTACTAAATAACTTCAAACAACAATATGATACAACATTATGATACATACATATATATACAACTAACTATTGTAGAGATAGATAGATAAATAAGTTTCCTGTAGATAGGCTTGTTCATTTACATTCAACATAATTAGATGTATGCCTTGTTGGCTAATCAATTACAAAAAACTTAAATAGTTAGGATAATCTGAACCAGCTTAGGAATGGCCAGATGGATACCCTCCCTTGGGAGTAGAGAAGAATGTATGATAAGGAATGAGAATCTTGCAGAGAGATGGAGAGCCAAGAAGATACTGATTGGGAAGAAGTCCTCTCTCATTCAAAGAAAAATAAGGCGAAAAGAAAACATCATAATATTCCGAGTGGAGTTGTTACCAAGACAAGAGAAAAGGTGAATTTTGGAGCTACTAAGTTTAGCCAAGGTAGAAGATCGAGTAAATGGCAGAGAGAGCATGAAATCTTTCTAGACATAGCGGATGGTGTTCAAAAGACCATTTCGGAGATTATCCAATCCCCTAGTAAGATATGAAGATTATGTCTTGGAATATAAGAGGGATCAATAGCCTTCATAAGAGGGATGGTTTGCAAAATTTCGTTAGGGATCATAAACCTGATATTCTCCTCATCCAAGAAATTAAAATGTCCAAAGAAAAGGTGTAGAAGATCAAAATGTTTCAGAACTGTGGGATCCAATGAAATAGCTCAGATGGTGCATCAGGAGGAATTGCAACCTTTTGGAACAAGAACCTCATTAAAGGGGAACCATTATTGTAGAGGAATAATTATGTGCCCACTAAATTCACACATATCAAAGACAAATTTAGTTGGATTCAATCGAATATTTATGATCCCAATGGAAAAGAGCTAGAAAATATTTGTGGAATGATCTCTCTACTTTTCGTAGGATTTTTGATAATGACCACTAGGTGGTAATGGGAAATTTTAATACGCCCCTTTTGAATGAGGAGAAATTGGGAGGATCTTGGGTGAATAAGGAGAGTAAATCTAATATTTTTTACTTGATTAACAATAAGGAGCTGATTGACATGGACTTGCAAGGGGCCCATTATACATAGTCGAATAGAAGAATTGGTAAGGAACTTATTCAAGTAAGGTTAGATAGAACTCTAATTTCTCACCAGTGGCTTATAAGCTATTTCTTCTCTCTTAAATCTCTCTCTAGAGTAGGGTCAGATCACTTTCCCATAAGTTTTGTGGTAGATCCTATAAAGGTGAAGAAAAAATCTCCCTTTAGATTTGAAAGAATGTGGTTGTCCCACCCCCTTATTTTTGATGAAATTAGGAAATGGTGGAATATTGATGTTCTAGGAACTACTATGTTCAGAATTGCTAAGAAACTAAGAGAAGTCAAACACAATTTAAGAAGCTAGAAAAAAGAATCCTTTGGACACATTTTTGGTATTATATCTAAACTTCAAATGGAGCTTGCAAAGATCTAAGATAAAATTTAGAAGGAAGGATACATTGTAAATAATAAGGTTAAATAAAATGAGTTGCTCATGAAATTTCCTGACATAATAACTAAAGAGGAGGAGTTTTGGAGACAAAGATCGAGGGTGTTATGGCTTTTAGTTGGAGATAGAAATACTAGGTACTTCCACTTATCTTCTTCTAAACACAAGTCTTCCAATAGAATCTCTTGCATAGAAGTTAATGGTACGAGATTTGACAAAGAGGAAGACATCAAAAAGCAATTTGTCCTCTTCTTTAACAACCTTCTTTCAGCGAATGGGGAAATCAATCAAAAGGACCAAGATTTTTTAGTAGAGGCTGTCCCTAAGGTTGTTGAGAGGGAAGATAATGAAAAGCTTGCAGCCATCCCCTCTAAGGAGCAAATCTTTTCTTTTGAAGGATAAGGCCCCTGGCCTTGATGGATTTCCTATGTTCTTTTCTCAATGGTTTTGGGATATTGTTGAAAATGATGTCCTGAATGTTGTTAAGGAATTCTTTGGATCTAGAAGGCTCCTTAAGGAACTAAATGCTACTTTTGTGGTCCTTATTCCTAAGAAACCAGGGGCTATGGAGTTTGAGGCACTCAGCCCCATTAGTCTTTGCAAATCTTTCTATAAAATCATATCTAAGGTTTTGACTACAAGGATCCTTTCTATCCTTCCTTCTATGATTTCCCATCAGCAAAATGGTCTTGTTCCTAGAAGGAGGATCTTAGATTCTATAGTCATAGTCCATGAGAATATCCATTCACTTATGGAATCTGAAACTGAAGGGTTTCTTCTTAAGCTCGATATTTCCAAATCTTATATCCATGTTGATTGGGAGTTTTTATTTAAAATTCTAAGAGTGTTTGGTTTTAGTAGCAGAGTCATTTAGTTGGTGAATCAATTGGTTACTATGGTTTCCACATCTATTATTGTGAATGGATCTCCTTCCAGTTTCTTTCAAAATTCAAGAGGTTTAAGACAGGGTGATCCTATCTCACCTATTCTTTTCACAATAATGGATGAAAGCCTGGAGGAATCTTAAAAGATTGATTGAACAAAGGTCTATGGCTAGTCTTAACCCTTCTTCCACCAATTTGATTTGTTCTCACCAATAGTTTGTTAATGAAACTATGTTGACGGGAAGATCTACGGTGAATGAGGCTAAGACTTTGAAATTTTTTTGGACATGTATGAGAAGGCGCATGGGAAAATGGTCAACAGACAGAAGAGTACCCCTCTTTTCTTCAATACCCCTAAGCATAGATAGGTCAAGATTGCGAGAATCCTTGGTTCAGAGTGGAATTCTTACCTTCTTCTTATCTTGGACTTCCGTTATTCTTCAAACCTCCATATTCCTTTTGGTGTTCATTGGTTGACAGGTTCAGAAAGAATTTGGCAGGATGGAAAGGAGCTCTTTTGAGCCAAGATGGAAAAAATCAACTTCTTAAAGCTTCTCTTCAAAACCTCCTAATTTATGCTTTAAGCCTTTTCAAAATTCCTGCTAATTATTCTAAGGCCATTGAAAATATCCAAAAAATATTCCTTTGGTCTAGAGTGGAGGAAAGAAAGAGAATTCCTCTTATAGGGTGGGATTTGGTTTGTACAATGAAAACCTTTGTGGGTTTAGGTCTCAGAAAAATTAGAATTATGAATAAGACTCTTCTAGCCAAACAAATATGGAGATCCTTCTCGTCTAGTGGAAAATGGAAAAAAATTTTAAGAAGTAAATATATGGTCAACCATATGTCCCTCGAAGCTTTGTTGGACTCTTCTATCCTACCTCGTGGCTCAACTTGTTGGAATGATATGATTGCTAGTAAAAAAAAATAGAATTAGCGATAGGATGGCACATTAGAAGTGGCAATCAAGCCAAATTTTGGGAGGATAGATGGATTTTTAAGGAACGGCTCATTAACGTTGAAAGATACAATACATGGGTTGAGTTGTGTAAAGCTACTTTTGGGGAGTTTGTCAGAGACTATTGGTACAAAGGAGATTGGGTGAATTTATGTGTGATAAGTCAAGAGTTTTCTCTGTTGCAATCTTCCTTAAAGGTTGTCAGTTTGGGACAAACTCAGTAGGATGATATTCTTGTTTCGATGGACAACCCTTTGGGTAACTACTTTGTCTCTTCGGCTATCTCTTTTTTGTCCTTTTCTCAAGCTCCCCCTCCCTTCTGGTCAAAAGCGTGGATAAAACACTTGACTCCTAAAGTCAATATCTTCTTTTGGATTATGCTTTAGAATAAGGTTCTTATGGTGGAAAATCTTTGTAAATGGAGATTTCAAATACCCAACAGATGTTACCTTTGCAAGTGTGAGGTAGAGTTAGCTAACCACTTGTTTCTCCACTGCCCATTTGTTTCCATAATCTGGGGAAAATTATTAGCCCTCTAGAATATCTCTTGGGTGTTTCCCCAGTCCATTGAAGATTTCTTTTTACAATGGAAAGCTCCCTCT
Organism: Sequoia sempervirens; assembly: GCA_007258455.2. Classification (NCBI taxonomy): domain Eukaryota; kingdom Viridiplantae; phylum Streptophyta; class Pinopsida; order Cupressales; family Cupressaceae; genus Sequoia; species Sequoia sempervirens. Next base: position 643,190,054 of record VDFB02193867.1, on the reverse strand, counting down.
CAAAATCCCTTCATTCGAAGGTTATGGGATCTTATATTCCCTTTTGTTGCTTGGGGAGTGTGGAAAGATCATAATAATAGACTTTTTAGGGATAAGGAGATGTCGAAGAATAATGTCTTTGTAAAAAAAATTAGGCTTATAAAGGAAAAATTCAATGTGATTCTCCAAAAAATCTCTTAACCTTGAAGCAGTGGTGTGTACTCCCAATGATCTAATGATAGCAAAGGATTGGAATATTAAAGTGGATGTTTCTTTTGCATCCAATCTAGCCAAGAAAAGTAGGGAGGGTGTGTGTTGGACCTTTCCTCCAAATGGCTAGTCTAAGGCCAACTTTGATGGTACCATGAAGGGCAATCCGGGAATGGCTAGACATGGAGGTGTGTTAAGGGACTCAAATGGTAATTTTATGGCAGTTGTGACCATCTCCCTAGGTCATCAAACTAACCATGTGGCAGAGGCTATAGGATATTTTCAAGTTGTAAAGTTAGCTCATAATGTGAATATAAAAAAATTATGGCTTGAAGGGGACTCTAAAAATATCATTGATTGTCTCTTTGGAAGGACTCCCCCCTATTGGTCGATAAAGAATTGGATTGATGAAGCAAAGTCTATTCTATACAAGTTTGATAAAGTAAAAGTATCACACGTCTACAAGGAAGATAATAGTGTGGCAGATTAATTTATGAATAAAGGGGTAAGGAAGCAAGGATTGAACATGTGGTAGAATTATAAGGACTTGAAAGTTGAAGTCAGGGCCTTACTAGATTATGATGTTATGCATGGGAAAGAGGAAAATACATTTAATTATTAAAGGGAAAGGGGCTAAGTACATTGAAATCAAGAGATTTGATGGGGCTACATCATATTACTTAGCTGAGAAGAAAAAATGGCATCCTTTGTGGGTACATTGGAGTGGTTGTGTAAATTTGCAACAAGAGCTCGGTGCTAGTAGAGACTGCAATAAGGTGTAAACAAAACTTGGAGGGGACAGGAAAAGAGTTGAGCCAAAAAGATATGAGGTGCACATGAGGAATGATAAGGTCTGGAAGGAGATTGTAAGAGGTGGGCTAGTTCCATTTTTGGAAAAACTTCATGGGCCTGATACTATGCCTATGAACTATTTTGAGAAAAACTAAAACAATGGTGAAATAATCCTCTTTGGGAGAAAGGTGAAACTGGATGAGAAAATTATAGGGGAGGTGACTGGAATTTCCACTGAGCATGCAAAGTTTTATCGTGACAAAAGGTTCTTTGATGAAGTGATAATAAAATTCCCTAAGAAGGATAAGGATAAATTCAAACTGGTTAAAATTTCCAATAGCTATTTTGAAATTGACACCATCAAGGTGCTATCAAGAAATGTGCTTCATGTTATTATGGAGTATATCACCCTGGATGAGAGATTCACAAGAGTTTATGGTCATCATTTTCCCATTCTTAACCAGTTCTGCCATTAGGTACAAATTTCTCTACCTCACTCTTTGCTTTGTTCATTGAGTAACAGCCTTGAGGACCTTAAGAAAAATTCGAGGAGATACCCTATTCTTCATCCTGGTCTTATTAGGTTAATATATGAACTCTATCAAAGCATGCCATCTTTATCCAAATATATTTCCTCCATGATGTCTAAGGACTATAACACTGACTATGGGGATTCAGAGAATTAGCCCTACTAGGAGAGAATTGTAGAAGCCCACCCATCCTCTGAGCTGTCTGGTAAGAAAACCCAGCCTAGAAAACCCTAGCTTGCTAAAGTTAACCCTGAGACCTACCCTGACTGCCCTGTCCCCTTAAAGAATCCTGCTCTAAAGAGCTCCCCTGCCAACAAGCTAGTTTCCTACTCTATAGAATCTTTGGACAAAAAAGCTGAGAACCCTAAAGTTAGCAAAAACTTTGTGCCCTCCCTCCTGCCTCTTTCAGAGTTGATGGTACCATATTTCCTTGCTCCCCCAACTTGGATGATGTTAACCCAATCTTAGATTGGGTTCAATTTGGAGATATTCTTTCCTCTGTAGGAAATGGTATTGGTGACATTTTTTACGGTTTTGAAATGGGCCTATCAAGAAATTAGTGATCTTAATCAAATAAATAGGGCTCTATATAGCAAGTCAGAGGAAGTGGAATTGAATCTGGCCACCCTTAGTAATGAAGAAGGGAAATGGAAAAAGAATAGAACTGGAATGGGAGAAGGAAACATTGAGGATAAGTACAAGATTCTGGAAGATAAATAGTCAAAATAAAAAATATTATGAAAACTGTTGTGGAACAAAACCATAAAATGGCTAGGAACAATTCCATCATCATCAATGCAATGTCTGAAAAGTTGGAAAAGATGCAATAGGGCTCCTTGGTGATTGACCTAGAAGAGGGAAAGGATAAAAGCAAGAGCGAGGACCAAGGTATTTCAAAAAGGACCTGTTCCAAACTTAAAAGGAAAGTTCATCCTACTACCTAGATGGTTCAGATTTTAAAGAGGGGGGTTCAAGATACGAACGATTTGGAAGCCGAGACTATGGATTTATTAAAGGCCCAAATTTAGTTGTTGCTAGCATTTTGTCTAGTTTTTTGGTGGCTGTGGAATTATCTTGTTATTATTTTTACAACCTTTCTTCTTTTAGTGTCTTTAACGATCTTATCTTTTGTTTGTAAAATTTGTGGTTTCGGGTCCCTATAAAAGCCATTTTTTCCTCTTTCAAAAACATGATGGAATATATTGTTTGTATTCAATTCATACTATTGTTCCAAGTTACAAAAATTCAGAAAAAAATAAATTCAAACACCATTTCAAGTCCATCAAAACCTATAGAACAAAATAGTTGCAACCAAACATTAAAATCAATCGAAAAAGGTAGAAAAACCAAAATTTGATGCCATTCTATCATGTGACTTGGATGTGGCATGTGATGGAGAAGGACTCCAAGATTGAATTTGTTGGATTATGCTTGGTGTAGGTGACAGTAGGTATGACTTTGAATGAGTAATCCAACTCTGAAATGGTTAGGAAACACTTGGGCTAGGTGAGAGTGTATAGGACTAAGAAAGTGGAGGACTCCAACTCTGAAATTTTTGGTTGCTAGCTTGGGTAGGTGATGGACAATATTGGGGGCATCTAATAGAAACGAAACCTATGAAGATCCTATGGCAGTCAGGAAAGGGATTTAGAGGGTTGTTGAGTTGCCTCTCCTTTGCAGCATTTTCTCATGCCTTCTCCAAATCTTTATCCCTTTTGGAAGCTTTCTTTTCTCTCCTTTTCTCCTCCCTTTTTTTGTCCTCCTTTTTTTGCATCTCCTTTTTAGCCTCTGCTAATAGTCATTTATTTTCCTTTTCAATTCTCATAAGAGCCTTCACCTCCAATTTTGAAATCTATTCTATCTTGCACTCTACAAGCTATTGCTTCTTCCTCAATTTCAGTTCTTCTAGTTCCTTCTTCTTTTCCTCTTGCTCACTTAGCAAGCCAATGTAGTCATCAACAGTTAGTAGTTGGGATCCTCTTTACAATTTGATCCTATGAAAAACTACCTTATTAGTCTTGTCTTTCACTACATTAATCAGTAGCTTCAAGAATTGTGAGATGTGTGAAGTTGGTTGGCCTCCCAAAGGCTCAATCAAATTAGAATTACTAGTTTCTAGCACTTCACTATCTGTAGCATTCAATCCATCTCTTAACTACTCACCGTCACTATCTCCCCAATCAGCATAGAAATGTACTAACATATTTGGACCCATGTTTACGGTGGAGATGACATTGTAATAATTTGGTCTTCCTCCACATGCATATCCATATGAAGATTAGCAACAACATCTAACAGCCAAGAAGCTTGCTCGAGTGGAGTTGGTAGAGAAAGAGATGTCTCCCTCAATATTCTGGTCTCCTAATACTATTGTTTCAATTGCTTCATTGGAATCTAAAACAACAAATTCAAACATGTAATTTTGAGAGTAATTGAAGAAAAAACTATCCATGTATATAATTGAGTTGATTGGAAATGAAGATGGGTAACTGTAGAACATACTAACCATGCATCCCATTTTTTTGATCTCCAACTTCTGCATTTCCATCATTACACTCACCCTCATTCACTACCAAACCATTGTTGGATAGGATTAGAATGTTTGCAGCAGTTGATGCTTCCTCAGGGGCAACAAATTGGAAAGTCTCACTAACCCTCATGTCCTTCTCCAAAGCATTTCAATCAAAGGGAAAATACCTATCCTCTTGAAGCTAGTTGTTATGTTTGAAACAATGAATGACTTTTGAAAAGCTAGGCTACCAAGTGTGGCCAATTTTTCCCTTCTTATCTCCAGATTTGGATGTCTAATACTCCAATCTATTCTTTCCTTTTTGAAGTTAGAATTGAAATATGAGAAAACAATCACCTCAAGAGGCTATAACTTGTGTGATGTGTGGGTCAGTAGGGTGAACAAGTCAATACCAAGTGCCCTTGCTTCGGTAATGGTAGAGGAGGCTACAAGGTTGCCATGGCCATCAAATATCAAGAGGTGTATATGGTTGGGCGAGCAAGCCCCAAGTACTTGCATAGCAAAGAACTTGAGCCTTTTGATAAAAAGATCTTTTGGCATCCATGTGTGAGGTTGAACAACCATCAATGCTCCTGCCTCAGAGTTGGCTATGTAGTTTTTCACTTGATTTTTTCTCTTGAACAAATAAAACCCTAGACTTTTATGACCTACAATATTTACGCATGCTAGAATAGTGATCCACTCCCGACTCTTTGGGATGATGTAACCAACACTTTTGGTGCCTTTGGTGGAAAGGACCTTCATGTTACCATTTTAGCTAGCTTGCAACCCTGTCTCATCGCAGTTCCAAATCCTCTGTGATCCATAATTACCTCTTGCATAGGCTCTCTTGAAAGTTTCATAGATAGAGCTTACAACTGTAGGCCTAAGATTTTTATCATAGTCTCTATCTTGTCCTTGGGCTAGTCTTAAGCTTAGATTAGGATGCCTTCTTTTGAATTTTCTCCACCAAGACTTATCGAGAAGCCCATTCCTGAAGGGATTATTCCTTGTTTCACATATTTGGGCCACTTCTATTTTGAGATTGACAATCTCCAAACCATGGCCAACAACAACCCTCTCCTTGCACCAATCGATGATAGATGACTCTTTTTCCTTAGTTAGGACTATTGGGGGCCCTTTCCTTTTAGTAGTGGTCACACCACCCAACCAATTTGACAATGTGGTTGTAGGAATACCCCACTTTTTGGTTGCACCTCTAGTTGACCACCCATTTTCTTTGACATCTTCAAGGACATGGTCCATGTCATCTTGGGTCCATTCCCAGCTTGGTGCAACCTTTTTGATTGATACAACTAGGTTAGATTGGAGTACAGATTCGGTTGGCTACTCCACAACAATTTCTACATCCTCACTACTTGGTTCTTTAGTTGGCTAGTGAATAGGAAACAAAACGTCATCCTCATCGCTATGTGGAAAATGCACACCTCTCTTGTGTGTAGACATAGATGTCTTCCTCTGATTTGGTACAGGTCTCCTTGTTACAGGTCACCTGGTATTTTTTCTCACTTTTTTTCCTTTGCATTGAAACAACACAGTGATTAGTAAACAAAATGCACTTATAACTGGTACAATGAAAATAATGATACCAAATGAAACAACAAATTCATACATGTAATATTGAGTGTAATTGGAGAAAAAACTAACCATGCATCTAATTAAGTTGATTTAAAATGATGAAGGGTATGTGTGCAATGAAACAAGCAATGCTTGCTATACTATCATATCTACAACTTTGTCTCTTATAAACATTTTGGTGATCATGTTAAACCCTTCAACATATAGCATTATGATACCATTATATATAAACTTGAAACAATAGTATGATAGAAATTTATATGAACTTGAAATAGCAGTATCATACAAATATGTATATCTTCAAATAGAGTTATGATATAGGAAAGGGTTTCAAATATTTTTATCATACTATTGTTTCAAGTTGTGTAAATGTTTCATAATGATGTTTGAGAAATTTTTACCATATAATCACTTTAATTGAAGAACAAAAAAAGCATAAATCTAATTAAGTTGAATGTAAATGAAGAAGGGAAAGGGTTTCAAATATTTCTATCATATTGTTGTTTCATGTTGTGTAAATGTTTCATAATGCTATTTGAGAAATTTTTACCATATAGTCACTTAAATTGAAGAACAAACAAATCATAAATCTAATTAAGTTGAATGTAAGTGAAGAAGGGAAAGGTTTTCAAATATTTCTATCATATTGTTGTTTCATGTTGTGTAAATGTTTCATAATGTTGTTTGAGAATTTTTTACCATATTGTAATTTTAATTAAAGAAAAAAAAAAGAATACATCTAATTAAGTTGAATGCAAATGAAGAAGAGTAGGGTAACCTTGAGCAAGGGTTCCACATCATCAACATCCAAGTTAGCTTATTTTTTATGCCACGTCCCTTGACCATCGAGTTGGCAGTATGTAACTTTTATTTTATCTATAGGAAACTTATGTATTTATCTATCTCTGAAATATACATATGTGTGTGTGTGTGTGTGTGTGTGTGTGTACATACATACATACATATATATATATATTTATATATATGTATGTATGTATGTATGTATGTATATGTATGTATATCTATCTATGTATATCTATTTATCTTACTGTTGTTTCAAGTTATTTATTCTCTTTAATAAATGGTTATAACATAAGTAGGAGTCATATGCTATCATAGTTTTCTATAAGGGAGAGGGGTCATCATTTACAGTTAGTTAAATTGAACAAACAAAAAAACATACCAATAAGGGAGAGTAGCTATGTGTGGGAATAGATTTGGACATATGACATATGGTGGGTATGGTATGTGACAATTTTCTATAGTAAACATGTATACACTGTCAATTTAATTGAAGAACATACAAAGAAATGGAAGAGATTTTTTTCCCTACAGAGAATGTAGTGAAGGGGTATAAAGTTCATGGAATTTTCCATGAAATTAAAATTCATGCCATTTTCCAAGAATTTATAAGTCATGGTATTTTCCATGGATTTTATACTAGTTCTGACTACATGCGCTATAGGGAAAGAGTTTTTTGATGCAACGTATACATCGACGTGTTCATATACATATATGCATATGTACATTGAACCTAATAAGATGTATGATTTGCTTGTTGTTCAATTAAAGTGATTGTAAATATCGAGCCCTCTCCTTTACAGGTAACTATGATGATGGTTGACTCCTACTTATGTTATAACCATTGCTCAAACAACATACTGAAATATAACTTCATACAACATATACATGTGTGTTTGTGTGTGTGTGTGATGCCTTTTAATTTCTTTTTGTAACATAAGTAGGAGTTAGCCATTATGATAGTTGGATGTAAGGGCTAGGGTCCAATATTCACAGTCACTTTAAGTGAACAACAAAAAAATCATGCATCTAATTAGTTTCAATGTACATGAAGAAGGGTATGGCTGACATACATATCCGTCTATCCCTACAATATATATTGTGCCATAGAAAGATGGTCCCTTGTCATTTTCATGGCCTTTTAGGTCTTGTTTCATGGTGTTGGAACTATGTTGCTCTGATTTTATGTTGTAACATGGCTTGAACATGCTTATTTAGGTATTAAAATTTTAAAAATGATGTCTTATGAAGGTGTTGTGAAGTGTTGTAAGACATTTCTACATTATTTTAGACTCAATTTAATGTATTTCACCTAAAAATCACCATTTCATCACTAAACAGGTCCTACTTTGAAGTGTTGTAAAGTCTTGTAACAAACTTTCACACTTTTCTAGGAATATTTTCACCATTTACACCTTTCTCATGCTTTATTTGGTCTCTTTACGCTCCCATATGCTTAATTAAGTGTATTTTTCCATATTATCCTGATAAACAACATTAAATACAACATATTTCTTGACACATGTTTTTAGGTCTTAGGCGGGATCCATTTGCCATGGGTGGTGAACGAGTCCCCCTTGGCCCCAAATTCAAAATATTTTAAATTTTCTTTTGGGATTTTATTCAAAGACACTTGATGTCGGCCTGTGACAAGGTATGAATAGATACTAAGGCACAAGAATTGTAAAAATATGTTATTTTCACCTCATTTTACATATCCTACAATCTCCTCATTCATTCAAGCATTTGATCTCACATTTTAAACACTCAAGCATCTGACATAATATTTTCAAGCACTATTCAAGCACTTTGAAGTAAACATTGACATTACTTTGCACTTGCATTATCAAGGGTTTCATGAGTATTTACATTTGCATGTTTTGTATTCATGATTCTCTTTCATTTCATTATCTTTTCAAACGTTTAATTACCAAAAGTGGGGTTTGAGCAAGGCAAACCCCTATTCACTAACCCTTAATCATTTTTCCCCTATTGCATGTTTGTTTGTAGCTCTTTGTATGTAGATTTGATAGGTTATTAGGTGTTGAAGATTGATTTACAAGTCAACTAGGTGTTTCAAGTCAATTTAAGTCAATTTCAAGATTGGAGAGAGTTATTTGTCCATTTTTTGTAGAACTAAGTTCGACAACCCAACAAGTAGATATTTCCAGATCTGGTGTTGCAATGTTCTTTCCTAATTGTTTAGAATTTTGGGAGAGGACCGATTCACAATCAGTGGTGACTAAGTCCCACCTTAGGACTAAAAATTTAAATTTTGTCAGATTCCAGATCTTGACAGACAAAAACCAACTCCCAACACTTTTTCACTAGGAGGAGGATTGATTCACCACCCTGGGCGAATGAGTCCCACTGTGAAAAATCAGTAAACATAACCAGCATTCAAGAAATTCCAAAATCATCCTACTTTTCCTAGGTGCACTTTGATTTGACCCATCTATTTCTGTTTTGCACATTTCATTCATTTTCTTCATTATTTGTAGATCATAATGTGTTTTCAAACATAGTTGTAATTGCACTTTTACATTCATTTTCTTTCGTTTAGATTAGTCAATTGCATTTAGTTAAGTTCATTTACCTTAAAAAACATTGCATACATTCTGATTTGAGTGAATAATTAGCATTTTTGGCCCTTTCTCTCTCCTTTTAGGTGAAAAACCGTAGAAGTGTAGGAGTAGCATTAGGGTCCCAAAAATCTATGTTTCATTTTGGTGAACCTCACTTTTGAAAAATTTGAATTCCTGATTGCATTCATCTTGCATCTTAGTTTCCATTTGCATTAGCATTAAATTAGGACATTGATTTGTTATTTCATTTTTAGGAATTTTCATTTTGCATTAGTGAAAACTTCATTTAGATTTCATTTTTGCATTACATCTCATTGAAAAAAGTAAAAATCTATATTATGCATTTGTACTTGCATTCTGTAGAGCATTTAAATCATCCTTGAATTTCTAGAAAACACTAAAACATTGCATACTGCGACTCATTCACCACCTAGGGAGAATCAATCCCTCTGCACTTTTTTATCAACATTTTTGTAATCTTTCTAACACTTTTTTGCATTATAATTTCCTGTTCTTGCATTATGCTTTCATTTATAGATTCTCTATTTTTCCTCAGTTATTGCATCATACTTTATTTGCATCATGGAATTTTCTTTCAACCAGTTTTTGAATTCCTTGAAATCCTTGGTCGACATGTCCAATTGTGCCTTTGGTTGTGACCCTAAAGACCTTGAATAACCTCACGCTCCTTTAACTCCTCATGATTGTCCTCCTTGCGATGTAGACATCATTGAACAAGAGGATGTTAGCATGAACAAGTTCTACAATGACTGCCTTGATAACCTAGAAGCAAATGTAGCCTTTTATCCCTCTGTGATATCACAAGACCTTCCTATTATTGCACCTCTTGATCATTTTACATATTTACATCCTAAAATCAATGATGGACCTACGGTTCCTCCCTCAAGAGGATCTAGTTCCTTTAACCCAACACACTCAAACCCCTTTAATGATCACAAAGTCACCAACATTGCTATAGACCTTGAAGCAACATATGGTAATGGTTTCACTATCTTGAGTAAAGAAGGTTGTGACATGAAATATGAACATGACATTTATCAATTTATGGAGAAAAACCCAACCAAATAAAATTCAACAAAATTAGGATATCAAGATCCTTCTCATCCTGAGAGACATTCTCTTCAACCTAGGAGACTTCGGGATACTAGTATAGTGATCTTGAATCCTCCTCCTAACTCGAACATTCTCCTTCCACATGAACAACTATTCTCTCCTTCTAATGATAAAGATGTTGTGATCCCCATGGGTCCTTCTCCTCCTTCTATTCATGAAAAATGAGAACTTAGTAAACACAAATGACCTTATAAATTGAAGAAAATCAAGTTTCCTTCATGTCCTCCACCTAAATATGAAAGGAGACTTCAACTCCTTTTAAACAAAAGTATTATACTCTTGCCACCTTCCAATAGGCTAGTTATTCGTCTTGATGATTCCCACATATCGTATTGCAAATGTCACCGTATTCTTGGACATCAAATGGAAGCATGTCACACATTGAATGAGATATTGGATAAGTATCAATTTTTTGATACCGACTGCTTTCCTATCATCCCTTAAAGTATCATTGCCTTATCATGCCATAGTTGAAGGATTTTTTATTCTCACTATCACATGATCCTCTCCACCATAACCTTTTTCTCATACTTGTTTTCCCCTTTGTGGACACAAGTAGTTGTTAGCCTTGTCCTTGTAATGCACTTTTCTTTGTCTCTTAACTATGTTATCCATTTTCCACTTACGATTGAGAAACCAATAACTTAGTTAATGGTTGACTTACACTTGCATTACTTGTTTCTTTCCATGTGTGTATTGTGTTCCCCTATATCGTGTGTTTGATATTCTCTCTCTTTGTACACTTCTTCTATTTGTATCTCTATTCTTCTATTTTGTTTTGTGTTTTCCATTTGGGGATGACGCAAAGCATAGGGACGTCCTATGTCTCTTCCATGTTGACCCAAAAGGTCCTTGTCTTTTTCTCTTCTTTTTTTTGTGTTTTCCATTTGGGGATGACACAAAGCGTTGGGACGTCCTATTTCTCTTCCATGTTGAACCAAAAGGGTCCTTTTATTTTTCTCTATTTTGTTTTGTGTTTTCCTTTCAGGGATGACACAAAGCATTGAGATGCCTATGTCTCTTCCATGTTGACCCAATTCATTTTTCTTGTCCTTTTTACTATGTATTTTCTTATGTTTTCCTTTTCGGGATGACACAAGGAATTGAGACCAAAATGTATCCTTCATGTTGACCCAAAAGCTTTTTAATTTTTCGTTTCCTTTTCACTTGTGTTTTCCTTTTGGGGACAATGCAAAGCGTTGAGAATGCAATGTCTCTTCCATGTTGACTCAAAACGGATTTTATTTTTCCTTTTATTTTTTCTCTTTGTGTCATTTTTCCAGTTCTATGTGTATTTGGGGGATGATGACAGTTCCAAGCTCTTTCATAAAAAAATTGTAGTAATGAACATACTGACCCCAAATCCATAGATTGCTTGTGTGTTTGGTGTGTTTTCTTTTTCAGGGGGCATTTCCCTTTCTTTTTCTTTCATTTTCCTTAACATGATGTAGCCTAACTTCGAAGAATATGACTTATCATATGGCTTTTTGAGTTGAATCTCGTGTTTTTTTTTCCTTTTTCTTTTCTTCTCTACTTTAAATTAATTTCTCATAGTACGATGTGTAGCAATTCCTTTAAAGTGGGGGGCATACATTACCATAATTCATTTGCATTCTTGGTTCCTAGTGTACCCTTTTCATTTTTGTGATGTGTTAGTCACTTTGTGGATGACATTGGCTATGATGTCCTTCATAAGTGTGATCTATCTTAGCATATTACATTCCTCTTGGTGGTTTGATGAGATGCATTGCATCCCCTAAGTTGTGAATATACTATTCTTTGATTGGTCCTCTCTTGGAGACATTAGACACAATGTTCCCTAAGTGATTGACCTTGCATAAGTTGAACAAGACTCCTTTGAACATATTTTACATTTTTTTTTCATTTTTCCACCTTGCATAATGCAACTTGCATGACTTTCTTACCTTTTTTCTTTTTGTTCATTTCTTTTGTTTTGTGGCACCTTGTTAAATTTATTGAGTATAACTTTGGGATGGTTGAGCAGGAAGCCGACCTAGCGGCATGACTTTTCCCCATAGCCACTTTTGTGTTTGTGAGTGCATACCAATTAGCATATGTATCTTACCTTTTGGGCTTTCTCACCTTGCAGACAACTAGTTCCATGGCCCCAGAGTGAGTATACAGTTAGGGCCTTCTCACTCCATAGACAACCTAAAGTTCCATGGCCCCAGAGTGAGTACACATTCTCTTTTTCAAAATAACTAGTTGGATTGATGATTGAAGCTTCATCCAATTCTTTTCAACACTTATGTGTTCCTTTGTTCTTATGTTTAGTTCTCCATTGGATCTTCATCCTGGGGGCTTGATCATCCCTCTTTATTGTTGTCATTCCATCCTACTAATGTAAGTACATTTGAACCCTCCCCTTTGATGTTCATGGCTACTTTAGTGTGAGTTTGAAATAGGTTCATCCTCTCACTAAAGTGGGGGCTAAATGTGTCATAGAAAAATGGTCCCTCATCATTTTCATGGCCATTTAGGTCTTGTTTCATGGTGTTGGAACTATGTTTCTCTTATTTTATGTTGTAACATGACTTGAACATGCTTATTTAGGTATTAAAATTTAAAAAATGATGTCTTCTGAAGGTGTTGTGAAGTGTTGTAAGACATTTCTACATTCTTCTAGACTCTATTTAATGCATTTCACCTAAAAATCACCTTTTCATCACTAAACAAGTCCTATTTTCAAGTGTTGTAAAGTCTTGTAACAAACTTTCACACTTTTCTAGGAGTATTTTCACTATTTACACCTTTCTCATGCTTTATTTGGTCTCTTTATTCTTGCATATTGTTAATTAAGTGTATTTTTGCATATTATCTCGACAAACAACATTAAATACAACATATTTCCTAACACATGTTTGTAGGTCCTAGGTGGGACTCATTCACCATGGGTGGCAAATGAGTCCCCCTTGGCCCCAAATTCAAAATATTTTAAATTTTCTTTCTGGATTTTATTCATAGACACTTGATGTTGGCCTGTGATGAGGTATGAACGGATGCTAAGGCACAAGAATTGTATAAATATGTGATTCTCACCTCATTTTACATCTCCTACAATATCCTCATTCATTCAAGCATTCCATCTCACATTTTAAGCACTCAAGCATGTCACATAATATTTTGAAGCACTATTCAGCACTTTGAAGCAACCATTGACATTAAATCAAACTTGCATTATCAAGGGTTTTGTGAGTATTCACATTTGCATGTTGTGTATTCATCATTATCTTTCATTTCATTATCTTTTCAAGGGTTTAATTACCAAAAGTGGGGTTTGACCAAGGAAAACCCCTATTCACTAACCCTTAATCATTTTTCCCCTATTGCATGTTTTTTTACAACTCTTTGTATGCATATTTGATAGGTTATTAGGTGTTGAAGATTGATTTCCAAGTCAACTAGGTGTTTCAAGACAACTTAAGTGAATTTAAAGATTGGAGATAGTTTTTTTTTTTTTTTTTCAGTAGTACTGACTTCAACAACCCTACAAGCAGATATTTCTAGATCTGGTGTTGCAGAGTTGTTTCCTGATTTTCCAAAATTTGGGGAGAGGATTGATACACCATTAGTGGTGAATGAGTCCCACCTTAGGAATGAAAATTTGAATTTTGTCAGATTCTAGATCCCAAAAGATATAAACCAACTTATGACACTTTTTCACCAGGAGGAGGACTGATTTGCCACCCTAGGCGAATGAGTCCAACTGTGAAAAATCAGTAAACATGGCCAGTATTCAAGACATTCTAGAATCATATAAAATTTCCCAAGTGCACTATGATTTGACCCATCTCTTTCTATTCTACACATTTCATTCATTTTCTTCATATTTTCATATCATAATGCATTTTCAAACATAGTTGTAATTGCACTTTTACATTCATTTTCATTCATCTAGATTAGAAAATTTCATTTATTGATGTTCATTCACATTAAACAACATTGCATACATTCTAATTTGAGTGAATCATTAGCATTTTTGGCCCTATCTCCCTCCTTTTAAGTGAAAAACCCTAGAAGTGAAAAAGTAGCATTAGGGTCCCAAAAATCTATGTTTCATATATATATATATAATTTGTAGAGATAGATAGATATGTAAATTGAATGTAAATGAACAAGGATTTAAGTAATTTACGTATCTTTGTATCTCTGCATACATATATGTATGACAATGTTGTATCAAAGAGAGTTGGATAAATTTGAACCATACTGCTAATGAAGTATACAGATATAAATTTGATTTGAGTACATGCAGTATATATATATTGCATAGATAGATAAATGTGTAAGTTTCATTCAAATGAATAGGGCTATATATAAATTTCAGTATATATATATATATACACACAATTTTTTGTTTGACACAGTGCAAAGAGGAACCTTGTTCAAGTTAAATGCACTTGATTCCTCACTTGAACTGTGTTCAACAAAATAAATGTGAACATTAGCATAGGCTATATATATAAATATATATATTGCAGATATAGATAGATGTGTAATTTTCTTGATTTTATATATAAACCTATATATATTTCAAATATAGATAAATACTTAAGTTTCTTCATTATATATATATATATATATACATATATATATATATATATATTGCAGATATAGATAAATGCGTAAGTTTCATGAAAATGGACAAGGCTATAGGAAACATACGTAGAAAAACTTTTGTGTAGTATACATATGTGTGGATGCTAAAATCTCCATATATCTTAAATTATAATGCACACATTAGCATGGTTAGTTGTTAAAACAAAGAAAACATTTAAACATCCCCATGAAATAATACATCATGCTTCAAAATGCAATCAAATAACGCGATAACTAAAACATATAGAAAAAAACATGAAGTATATTTATCTCATAGTGGATTGGTGCTTCTTTCATGTGGAAAGAAGCCCATTCCCAATCCTTTCTAATCTCCTAGATGATATGAAGATGCTATGTGATATGATGGACAAGATGCAAGATCATGTGTGTATCACAAAGATACTAAGATTGTGGAGTAATACAATAGAGGAGGCCTCTATTTATAACCAAGAAGGATTGAAGAATGTCAAACATGGAGTATGTGGGACTAAAGATCCACCAATGAAAAGATTCCACTTGTCGACATGTGAGAGGTTGAGGAATGAGCATATTTTGGTCAATGTGCCAAAGAGGGGGAGATTTGAAATTTGAATTTGATGAAAAGATGAGTTAAATGCTAAGTTGGACTTGTGCAAGAGACATGTAAGAGATGTAAGAGCTCATAAATGCTTTGTTGGATGGACAAGTCATGTTGGAGGGAAAATTCAAATTGGGAGAATATTCCCTCAAAGATGCCATTTTGAATGAAAATGATGAATTAATAAATCAATTAAATTTATTTATCTGCACAAGTTGCAAAATCTAGAGAAAAGAGGATTAGGATTAGCATTAATCATAGTTTGATTAATTTAAGATGATGATTAGGTGATTTTAACTTTTGACTTAGATACTTGGATTTATTTAAATCAAAAGGGAGGAAATTGATCCATTAGCCATTTAATTAAATACATTTGATTTAATTAAATGAAGAAACTTTAGGAGATCAATCAAATAAACTTGATTTATTTAATGGATGGGTGAATATGATTTAAAATTAAATATGTGTGATGTCAATTTTACGTGTCTACATTTTTTCCCTCTTTGAAGAAATGTACTTGTTTCATTGGTTCAAAGAATAATCTTGTCGTGATCAAAATTTTTAAAAAAATTGACTTTTTTTGACGCCCTAGTGGAAAGTACACTTGTACATTTCCCCCTTGAGAGATCAAGTGAAAGGATTCAATTTTAGGGTTGATCTCATGAAAAAGAGGTTCAAGATGGATATATGGATTGTTATGATAATGATGTGAATGAGATGGTTTCAAGGTACTTAGAATAACCAATCTATATTATCCTAAACAACTTAAAATGATGATCCACTGCATTTGAGATGGATGAGATGGATGATGTGATATTATATGATTATGCAATGGGTGTTTTTATTTAGATGTATGGTTTATGAGATGCTTAGACTAACAGATCTATATTATGCAATGATGAAAATGTAATGTATGTGAATGATATGTAACATGCTAATAGTTTGCAAATGCAAGATGGATGCTAGATGGATGCATACATGAGGTTATGTTAGGGCGGAGAGAAGAAAGAAGAAACAAGATTATGACAAGGGGATCCAACAAGTCCATGATCCAAGAAGAATTTATTAGAGATGATGATGAGAGATGGATGATGTGTTACTTATCAAGGATTGGGATTTAACAAGGGCTTACTTACCTTATGTTTGATAACACATATAGATATGATACATCAAGCTATAGACAACTAGGACGGTGTTGTACCTAGTGAGATGGAATTTGACTCAAAAAATAGATAGGAGTATCCTTGCTCACACCTGACATATAGAAGCCTTTCTAGGATGCACTTTAGACATTTCAAACATCTCAGACCAAAACATAGAAAGGTATAACCTATCAATGCAATAGTCAACAAGCTGCCCAAAACATCTTCCATACACCTAACAAAGCAAGTATTCGCCAAGGTTATATTACAAGAACGTCCAACAAGCACAATAGACAAAAGATAATGATCAATGCCCCATTCCTTTCTCTCTAGATCAATTTGATTAGACATCATTGAGAGGTCATTGGAATGAGCACAATAAGATAAAAAGAATAGATCAAACACACAAACAAGTCAATGTTCTTCATACCTCTAGCCGAAGGGATTTTTTTTGTTTAGGATAAGAACCGAAATGATTGCCAATAGATAATTCCCATTGTAGGAAGGATACATCCTAGGACATGTTAGTGGATGGCGGCACGCCATTTTGTTTATCTAAAGTGTTTTTTCCAAAAGATAACGCCCATTGTACTTATTTGAAGAAATCTACTTGTTGCATTGGTTCAAAGAATAATCTTGCTGTGATCAAAATTTTAAAAAATTCTAATTTTTTTTGGTGCCCCAGTAGAAAGCACATTGGTACATTGCCCCCTAGAGAGATCGAGTGAAAAGATTCGATTTGAGGGTCAATCTCATGACAAAGAGGTTCAAGATGGACATATGGATGGTTATGATAATGATGTGAATGAGATGCTTTCAAGGTGCTTAGAATAACCAATCTATATTATCCTAAACAACTTAAAATGATGATGCACTACATTTGAGAAGGATGAGATGGATGATGTGATATGCTATGATTATGCAATGGGTGTTTTTATGCATATGTATGGTTTATGAGATGCTTAGATTAACAGCTCTATATTATGCAATGATGAAAATGTATTGTATGTGAATGATATGAGACATGCTGATGGTTAGTGAATCTGGGATGGATGCAAGATGGATGCATACGTGATGTTATGTTAGCGTGGAGAGAAGAAAGAAGAAATGATATGATGACAAGAGGATCCAACAAGTCCATGATCCAAGAATACTTTATTAGAGATGATGATGAGAGATGGATGATGTGTTGCTTATCAAGGATTGGGATTTTAAAAGAGCTTACTTACCTTATGTTTGACAACACACATAGATACAATACATCAAGGTATACACAACCAGGATGGCGTTGTACCTAGTGAAATGGAATTTGATTCAAGAAATGGATAGGAGTCTTCTTGCTCATACCTAACATATAGAAGCCTTGCTAGGATGCACTCTAGAAGTTTCAAACATCTTAGACCAAAACACAGAAAGGTATAACCTATCAATGCAATAGTCAACAAGCTACCCAAAAAATCATCCATACACCTAACAAAGCAAGTATTTGCCAAGGTTATATTACAAGAACATCCAATAAGCACAATAGAAAAATGATAATGATCAATGCCCCATTCCTTTCTCTCTAGATCGCTTTGATTAGACATCATTGAGAGGTCATTGGAATGAGTGCAATAAGATAAATCAAAAAGAACAGATCAAACACACAAACAAGTCAATTGTCTTCATACCTCTAGCCAAAGGGATTTGTTTTGTTTAGGATAAGAACTGAAATGATTTCCAATAGGTAGTGCTTGTTGTAGGAAGGATACATCCTAGGACATGTTAGTGGATGACCTAGCACATCATTTTGTTTATCCAAAGTGTTTTTCTGAAAGATACATCCTAGGACATGTTAGTGGATGGTGGCAAGTTGATAGATTTTTCGAAAGGCTATTGATATAAGGTTGATTGACATGTTTTTGAATGATCATGAGTTTTATTTTTTCTTTAAAGGTTTGAAGTTTTCTTTTGATTTTGTGTTTGAAGCTTTCTTTTATTGATTGTTGTGGTTGTTTCTATTTGTATTGCCAAAGTTTGAAGATGACGATTGATTTATTATGGGTGATGTTTATTGCGGGTGAAAGTAAGATGAGACGAATGGATTTTTTCAAATATTTGGATGTTTTTGATGTTTTCAAATTTTTTGAGGCTATTTTTGGGTTTTTGGATTTTTCAAATGTTTTGATTTTTAGTTTTTCCAATGTTTTTGTGTTTTATGAGATTTTATGATTTTTTTTTATTTTGGTGTCTTGGGGGCTGATCAAAGATTAGCCTTGCCTATGTTTAAGCTCAAAGATGATGTAGTTTAGATAGCAAGTTTTTGATGATTTTTAGACTTTTATGAGTGATTTTGGATTTTGATATGTTTTGGATGTTTTTGGGTTTTCTGATTTTATGAATGTTTTTGGATTTATTTTATTTTTTGATGTTTTGGGGTTTTTTCACATGATTTTGACGATTTGCATAAGGATGTGTTTGATGATATGAGTGATTTATTTGGGATTTTTCTAAAAATCAAGCTAAGATTGATTGATCGAATCGATGGATTGATGTTGATAACATTGTTGAGGATACACAACAATGCAAGGATAGCGTTAAGAAACATAAGGATTGGGATGAATATCCCAAGATGATGATGGGATTGATGATGATAACATTGTTGAGGATGAAGAACAATGCAAGGATTTGATTGATTAGGATTTTGAAGCTTGATTTGGAACAAAAGTTGTTTTGGATGATTTGATGTGACATTTGAAGTGTAGTTTAGATGAGACTGATAGTGATTGTTTTGATTGATGAAAAATGAAAGATGAAGCTTGAAAAGGAACATCTGCTCATCAAAATGTGCCATGGGCTAGTGACTTGGATTTTGGATTACAAATGCTTGACCAATCTGATTTTATGTTTTCCAACGTTTAGATCACCACATAAGCTGGAAGATATAGATCAAGATTAATTCTTGAAGGAAGATGTAAATAGCTGCCCCTAGTGTTTAGCAATGTATGGAATGCCATGGATGGACACTTGGATAGGTGTTTGGATGGAGATATATGGATTTATCTTGTGATAAGATAACATGTTCAGAGAAAGAAAGCTCATTTGGATAGTGCTTCATGGCTCAGATAATGTTGCATAGGATAGAATCAATGAAAATAGCCCATGCCAAGATATTTACCATAAGCAAGTGTAAAGTGTGCACCAAACTTTGTCAATATCAAGATAACTCAGACTATGTATGCAGATGGATGAAAATGGATAAATGGTTCATGGATGAATGGTTTTATCACAAATGAGATGGATGGAATGTTGGATTTATTATGAATCGGAAAAGATGCTTTCATCTGAACTAGTGCATGTAGATGCTTGATTCTACTCATGATGCCTATTTTCTAGGTTTTTATCATGGTACTTGCCCAAAGTGCCACCATAATGGTTTTCACTAGAGGAAATTTTTTTTATCTTTACTATTTTCATGATTTTTTTAATTTTTATTTTATTTTCACAGTTTTTGATTTTTTTGGTCTTTTTTGAAATATTTTAAGCCCATGCTAAACCACCTTGTGGTGTTGATGTATAAGCTTCTATCATAATGTTCCATTGATATCCTACTTGGAGAAGCTACTTTTCCAAGATATGTGCACTTGAATGCAACTTTTGAGATTCCTGATCTACTTTGTTGATATCGGAGTTCACTTTGTCTTTGTGCATACATCGCAATAGGATGCCTTCTAAATCCTTATGATGAAGGGTCGTTGCCAATGTGTGGTCAATGTGAGAATTGGATATCATGCGTGGAGGCGTGGATGGAGTGTGTTTAGGAATAAAATATGGATTGGTTGATAGTTTGGAACCATTGACTCTCCAAACTAGGGAAGATGAGCAATGATGGGTGGATATGAAAGTGTGCATGGAATTAGGACCAACTGCTTGATACACTTTGTACATTACTTGAGAAGATTTTTCTTTTTCTTTTTTGGACATCTTTGATGGATACTTTTCCCTTTTTTATTTTTCCCCATAGTTTCTTTGACTGATGGAGTTTGATAGGGATAATCTTTCTTTGTAATTTTTGGCATCCACCTGTATTTGATTTTTCCTTCATGCTTTTCTTTTTTTTCTTTGATAACGTTCTTTGTACTTTGATTTAACTCTTTCTTTTGATGTTGTTCCCAATTCATGGATGGGGTGATGGGTGGATGAAGATTCATGATGTGGCTAGTTGTAGTATTGGCATCGGTTTCATCATAAGGATTCCTCATGCTCCCTATGTTGATGTTTGCTTGAGACCAAGTTTCCCCTAGTATGGTGGTAGTAGCAGCTTTATTCCTTGATTCTGCTTGTTTCGAGATGTCTTTTTCAGTAAGCATTCTTTGATAAATGACCACTACAGATGACATTATTTCAATTTGTTGTTCTACTAACTTTAGAATATCTTGTTCTGTCTGACCTACTTCCTTGAGTGAATAATGTTGAATATCTTCATACATGATGTCTTTAGCTTGAATTTTGGATATATCTGATCTGAATGTTGACAACTCTATTTAACTGTAGGAATCAATAACTTTCTCTTTTTGTGTAATAATATCAAGAGTAAAGGAATCTTGTTTTGAATGAAGATCATCTACGTGTCCATCCAAAGAAAGCATCTCATGGGTAGATGGAGGAGTATGTGTTATTTGGATATGATCATCATTTGCAACATATTGTATAGATAGGAGAGTGTCCATTATATCATTATAGTATCTTGGAGATACAAATTTTTGATCTTGAATAATTTTGGAATTTCTTTTTACATGCTTTGGATCAAGTTCTTGACATGGGTCAATTTGAAAAAATGGATTTCTTACAATGGGTTCTTGGATATCATCACTAGTCATGGTAAGTGGTTCAATATCCTCTTGATCTTTGAGTGGACTTGGATCAAGTGTTGAGTTGAGGATTTCTTTAGTATCTATAACTATGAGGTCAAAGGAGGTAAATATTTCTTTGAAAGGACCATTGCTAGACCTTGGTAAAAGATTTTGATCTTGCTTTGGAGTAAATTCTTGAGATATGTCCTCTAACTTGTAAGGTGATGTAGAGACATTTTCAATATGACCATTGGTCGATAGATCGTAGATTATGTCAATGGGATCAAACAATTCTAATACTCCTTGAAATATATCACTAAAAAGTGGCTCTTGATGTATTGTGGGTTGATCATCAGATGAGGTAGAAACATCTTCAATGTGCTCATTAGTGGATAGGTCTTGATCATTGTTTTCAACAATTGTGGCAGAGGGATTGTCAATGTCTTCAACCATAGGGTCAAGTGATGTTGACATTTCTTGAATTGGATCATTGTTGGGTATTGTTGATGGATTTTGATCATGATCGAGAAGTGACTTTTGATATATGTTGATTTGATCTTCAAGTGAGATAAAAACATCTTCAATGTTCTCTTTGATGGATAGATCTTGATCATTGTTTTCAACAATTGTGGTGGGGAGATTTTCAATGCTATTGCCAGTGGTTGAATCTTCATCATTGTCCCCAATATTTATTATCTTTTGATCAATAAGGTCCTGGATAATATTTTTGAGTCGAACACAATCGAATGTTGTGTGTCCCTTCATTTTGTGAAAATAACAAAGGTGATTCTCATTGTACCATGGTGGTTTCACTAGGGGCTCTTGATAGTTTTCAAAGACTAGGATTTTGATGAGATTTTCTTGTACCAATTTTTCTAGGACTGATTCAGTTGGTCTCCCAAGTGGTGTGTATTTTTGTTTATTCCCTTATGGTATTTTCACTTTGAATTGACCTTGTTGTGATTGATTTTGGAGATGGGGTGACTGATCTTCAAGATGGGGTAATTAGGTTTGTTGTTGATGTTGTTGATCTTGATACCCAACCTCTTGATATGGTTGTGGATACAACTCAATGCTTTGATGGAATGGTTCAACCAATGGAAAAGTGTATTGATTTTGGAATGAATATGTGTCTTGGTGAAATGAGTCAATTATTTTGGCAAGTGAAGAATGTGATCTAGCAAAGTTTGGTCTTGATTTTGATCTTGACTCCTTTGATGTGGTTGACTCTATTGTTCAATGAGATTTGGAATGTGTACTTGTGGTGTTTGTATGGGATCATGGAAAAGTTGATTTTGGACAATGTTTTTATTTGTGATGCTTTTTAGATTTGGCATGATAGGTTGGAATTGAACATTGTTATGCTTGGGAATGACATTGCCTTGATTTAGGTAACTTTGATTTTGCATGGTGTTACCTTGAATTGGATCAATACATGGAGTTGTTAACATATTGCTTGGACTTTGAACAACATTGGTGTGATTCACAAATCCATCTATGCCAAAGTTTACCAAGTGTCGATTTAAAATGTTAATGTTTGGTAAACTTGGTGTATTCATATTTGGCATGTATGGATTTGGTGGGATGATGTTGTTTTGTGGAAGACTCATGCATTGAGTGTTTGGTTGATAGATTTGTAAGTTTGGTCTTAGATTTAAATCTATCATCAGGAAAGGTGTTCCAAAATTTTGACAGGGCATACTCACCTTTGTTATACCATCGATGTTTGTAGGAGATAATGATCCCATGTACGGATTGAATAAATATGAGTGTTGATAATCAAATGGCATTGTATGACTTTGATAGTTTGGTTGGTTTAGACTGCTCATGATGTATGGATCAAGTTTATATTCCATGTCCTTCTTGTGTTTTTACCTTGTTGCAAAAGTGAACCTCTAAGGTGTTCAAGACCAATGATAAGATGAAGGATGAAGGGGATGAATGATATGGGTGTTGAACTTAATTAACTTGTAAACCCTAAGATGTTGGATGTGACCTTAGGATAAATTTGTTCAAAAGGGTGATAATTTAACTAAGTGTGTGAGGAAGGATTCATCCACACACCCTAACTAAACATATGATCTTGATTTGGTTTAAGGATGTACACAAGCCTAGATAATGATGTTTCTAGAGCTCTAAATTTTCTTGTGGGATTGAGATGATAAATATTTGGGGTGGATAAAGTGTTTGATTTTGATCCTAAATGAACCTAACATGGACCTTGTTTACAAGACCAAGATAGTGAAGAACATGCTTTTCTCTAAGAGTAGTTCAAACCAAAAGACCAATGTTTGCATGAAAATGATATGACCAAAAGATAACAATCACATTTGTGAGGTTCAATTTATTTAACTTTTCTTAATGAGTCCTTTTTATCAAAAACACACTCTTGATTAGTTTATTTGAAACTAGATGTCTAATGTTTTAACTTCTTCTCATCCTACAAATTGTATCATGTGGAAATCAGAGAAATCAAAGCAAGAGTTTCCTAATTTTGACCTTAGTAAGAGAAAATTGAGATGAAATCCAAATGTTTAGAAGCCTCTAAGGATGAGAATCCCAAGGGAAAGCAATAGCATGTGAATTCATTCAAGGATATTTGCTTCTCCTAAAGGGTTTGAGATTTGATGCTCATGTTAAATGTTTGTTTCCTAATGTTTTCAAATAAGAAATGTGTTTTGATTTCAAGAACAATCACAATCCTATGAATATGAAAGACTATATTTGTTGAGTCCCCACTTGGACAGGTCCAACTATACTTATTTTTAGCGAATAGTTAGATGCTTGACTCCACTAGCTCCCCTCCATGACACTCACTTCTATGGGTAGCCAAGCATTAGTACCCATGAAACTCCCATTGCATACTTTCCATTTCTACTAAAAACTATAAAAGTGTGGGGTAGCTTCAGAATGACCATTCTTGCACCAACAAATAGATGGGGATTTTGGCCTTCCTACAAAAAGAGTTTTAATTTAGAATTTCCATTCATAGGAGTTGAACCATAGAGGTGGGAGACCATTGTTGCCCTTCTCGTTGGAGCCAACTGCATGATATTAGCCTTTGTTCTAGTACCCACTTTTATATCCCAGCAGAAATACTCTTGGCTTTAGAGTGTTACTGGTTGAGTCATTCCCTTGGGTGAGTACTTTTTCCCCAAGGCATGACCTCTAAGATAAAAAAAGGAAAGTAAACATATTCATAGTTTGATCGACTTTCATTTACAAACAAAGGGAGAACACATGCAATAGCTTTACTCACACTCGTAAGATGTTTTGTTCAACTTTAGTTCCAAAATTAAGGGTGGAGGCAATCACTTTATCCCAACCTAAGACCACCAAAAATCCTTTTGATTCTCAATATCGCCAAGAGGTATGAGAGAAGTGCATGCATCTTTTTAATGGTGTTAGTTTGAGTAAGCAATCACAAAAAAAATTAGCACATGTTCATTTTAAGTCCAAAAAGCAATGATTTTGATTCATTTTAAAGCACCAAAATGAGATATGAAAGTTTCCTTGTTCAATTGTTTAAATTTGAAAACCAACTCTAGTAAGTTTGTCCTAAATTTCCTTTTAAGTTCCTTGTAGTGAAAATTGAAAGCTTTTGTAATGTTCATTTTAGAGCCCAAGAAGAAGTGAGCTAGTCTAAAACAAAAAATTAAAGCATAGAATGGAAGCCTTAAGCATTTAAAAATTCTTTGTTAAATTCAAGTGTTAATGCTTGATTTTCTTCAACTCAAAGATTCATCCAAGATTTCTTTTTATGCTCCAATGTTGCAAGTCCTCTGTGCAAACAAAATCACTCCTCCTTAATTTTCCTTTTTCTTTCCCTATCAAACAAAAGACTATCATGTGAGGATCAAAATATTAAATTCGTTTTGATTATTAACTTCAAACAATAACATGATCTCAATTGGAAGGACAAATGATTTGGATGATCATGATAATAAAAGGAGGATTTATAAGTGAATCATGCTTTGATATTGATTGGACTAGGAAGGCACCACACTTATTAGAGTCACTCTCCACCTTATCAAAGTCTCTCTACATAATCCACATTACTAGAGGTATTTAGTCAACAAATCAACCAAAAAGAAAAAATCCCTCGATAGCATCATCACATGCTCGAACATTAACTATCTCAAAATAATGATCATCATTCAAAAGAGTGTATAACACTTTGTTAATTGGGTAACATCCCTGTTGAATTAAATATAACTATCATTTAAGAGACAACAACCTAACTATGAGCAATTTTGTGACACTCTACATAAACATCATTTTGATCAATGATTAAAGAAAAAATCACCATCTTAGAAGTGTGCACATATTTATTTAAGGAAATCATTATCACACCCAAATTTGTAAACACTTTAAATAACAACCATTGATTTCAATGAGCATTAGTTATTTGAAGAGAAAAATTTTTCAAACAAAATTCATAAGTGCTTGGCAGATTGATTTATTAGCTCATGATTTCAAAACAACCTTTCAGATTTATGTGCCTATTCATGTTTGACTTTTATGCACCTAAATCAAATTGATGTGCCTAAATAAGATTTATGTACCCTTCCATTCATCTTGATATGTTACACAACATCTTGGTTTAGGTGCTTCCAGGGCCTTTCATTGTCATTAGGTGAGTGGCTGGAATAATTACCATTCTAGTAAAAGGATTTCACAGCTGTATTAGTGCAACATCAATTATCTCATGAGGAAGGTTTCTAATCAAGCAATAAATACCTCCATGGAGATAGCATATTATAGATGAAAATATTGGATACCTATTGCTTTGACCTTCACATTTCAGTCTTCTAGAGATTGACAACTTATCAATATATAATGGAGCTATAGTTGTAACAGAGCTTTGTATTTAATGTTATGTCATATTCGAGAGTAGACACGACTTAGGGGAAAGAACAATCTTGTCATGGACAATAATATATGAAAGAAAGGAATCTTCAAAATTATCAAACCATTAGAGAATGCATAGACTTATTTAAAAGAATGCCTGGAAGAAATGTGAAGAGTAGGTAAGGCACATGAAAATTTTGACAAAGAGCTCATAGAAATGTGGTTGCAGGGAATGTAGTGGCTGCAGGTTATGCACAAAATGGAGTTATTAAAAGGAATTAGAAACTTTCAAGCAAATGCAACCTATGAAAGCATAAACAAGGCACGTGAACTATTTGATAGAATTCCTGAAAGAACCATGGTTTCATCGACAAGGCATGTGAACTATTTGACAAAATGCCTAAAAGAACAGTGTTTACAAAGACCTCAAGCTTATCTATGAAACAGAGATAGGCCTGTTCACATAGTGCTACTATTTTGACTATGTCCAAAGATGCAACAACACATTCTTCCCAAGATATTTGGTAATAAACATTCAAAATATCCAAAGAATATGAAAGTGGACAAGCATGACAAATGGGCATTTGGAAAGACCATGAATAATGTGAAGACACAATGTACTTTTAGTGCAGGAGACATAACTTGCAAACCAAACTGTTACATTCCAAAACCTTCACTAATAAGAATCTCAAGCTTAATAATGCAAAGGAGAAATCGAGAAAAGGATTCAAAAAGTTGAGCTTAGAAAGGTGAACCAAAAAGATCCGGAAAAGGATATTAGAAAATAGTAAGTTAATAATCCACGGAACTGGTCATCATTCAACTAATCCACATTTCAAGATGCATTTAAGACAGACTTTTAGAGCGAGTGAATAAATGATTTTAAAAACTTCCAGGCTAATGCAAATAGCAGGTGTAAAGTCAAATTCCACCACTTTTCCCATGTCATCTCATTCAAATTGAGATCCCATCAATCTATTGTTGGAGGAATAAATCTACAAAATAAAACACAATCTGCAAGCGAAAACAAAACCTACAAACAAATAGCAATAGGTGCACAACTCCGATCAGAAAAATGCAAAGTCAATCTAAAAAATGCACACAATTCCAAGCAAAAAATTTAATGAAGCTTTTTCATTCAATATCATAGGTCAGTGATTCACCTACAAGAGTTATTTGCAAGAATTAAATATTTCAGGCAATATTATAGTTGCTCAAAATTAATGTCTACAAGAGTCCTCCTAAGATGAACACATTCAATTAAATAATATCAACTTGATCAACTCCATTTAGCAAGAAAATGAAGCATAATGAATGAAGATAGGCAGATGAAGCATAATGACACATTTTTAAAGAAGAATTGAGTTTTAGGCACAAAATTCATGGGTTGTTTAAGAAATGGTATTTAGTTTGTCACTAGTCAGTTAATGAAAGTATTGGCAAGTCGGTGGTTTGGATAGGAAAATCACAAGCTTTAGATAGGTACATTGAATGTTAAACAAGTATTGGCATCAATGAACAAAGATTTGGCATAATTATTATGTCCCAAAAGATCTATAACAGTCATCCTCAAAGGTCGTTGTTCTCACTTTTTCCCTAGATAAGATAATAGTTTTGTTATTCTAACTTCAATCAACAATACCGCCAATGGTAGTATGAAAGCATGCTATGAGAAAAGCTACTGATAGTGTTTTGGCATCGAAAGTATTGTAGTGAAGAATTTTTTCACCAGATAATATTCTTCCAGGGATGAAGTTACATGTTCACACCATTTGAAGCTTTTCTCTTATTAACTTCGAGCTCTAAACATAAATTGGCAATGATGCATGCACATCCCATGTAGAAATATAGGAAATCAATGTTGCATTTTATCATGAGGAGGTTTATTTAATATGGCATTTCTGACAACTATCTTTCATCCACCAAAATAATAAGGAACACAATTCAAATATTTTCCATTTACTACCCAGAAGGACACAAAGTTTGCATGTTTATATAAAAAAAAAGACATTGCATTTTCATCTGAATCATTAATCAAACAAAGCTAGAAGTAAATACCAACCAAAAATAGAGATTTTGCCTCCCTATTTATTGCATGAGTTAATCTTTGTATAAACAGAGATATAGAAAATGCATGACAAGAAACAACTTTTTTTTTTATTGTTCTACTGTCAGATTCCTGAAATACAAAAACAAAACTTAGCCCTCCTTCTAGCACCATTATGTGGATGCTAAAATCTGTATATATCTTTAACTATAACACACAAATTAGCATGGTTAGTTGTTAAAACAAAGCAAACATTTAAACATCCATATGAAATAATACATCATGCTTCAAAATGCAATCAAATAATGAGATAACTAAAGCATATATAAAAAAAAAACATGAAGTATATTTATCTCATAGTGGATTGGTGTTTCTTTGATGTGGAAAGAATCCCTTTCCCAATCCTTGCTAAGCTCCTAGGTGATATGAAGATGCTATGTGATATGATGGACAAGATGAAAGATCATGTGTGCATCACAAAGATACTGAGATTGTGGACGAGTAATACAATAGAGGAGGCCTCTATTTATAACCAAGAAGGATAGAAAAATTCTAAACATGGAGGATGTGGGACTAAAGATCCACCAATGACAAGATGCCACTTGTCAACATGTGAGAGGTTGAGGAATGAGCATATTTTAGTCAATGTGCCAAAGAGGGGGAGATTTGAAATTTGAATTTGATGAAAAGATGAGTTAAATGCTAAGTTTGACTTGTGGAAGAGACATGTAAGAGCTCATAAATGCTTTGTTGGATGGACAAGTCATGTAGGAGGGAAAATTCAAATTGGGAGAATATTCCCTCAAAGATGCCATTTTGAATGAAAATGATGAATTAATAAATCAATTAAATTGATTTATGTGCACAAGTTGCAAAATCTAGAGAAAAGAGGATTAGGATTAGCATTAATCATGGTTTCATCAATTTAATATGATAATTAGGTGATTTTGACTTTCGACATAGATACTTGGATTTATTTAAATCAAAAGGGAGGAAATTGATGCATTAGCCATTTAATTAAATATATTTGATTTAATTAAATTTAGAAACTTTAGGAGATCAATCAAATAAACTTGATTTATTTAATTGATGGGAAAATATGATTTAATTAAATATGTGTCATATCAATTTTAAGTGTCTACAATATTTATTTTAATGTTGTATTCAAAAGGGTTGCAAATATTTCAACCAAAATAGAGCTTAAAGAGAGATTGGTCGATGACACCATAAAGGATGGCTATGAAAATTAACAAGGTGTCGATTCATTTCAATGTAAATGGAGGAGACAATTTCATATAGTATAAAATGGAATACAATTTGTATTATTGAAAAGGAAGGTATTGAAACTTACCATAGAAGCTGAAGGAGGATACTGCATCGATTTGGAGGAGGGCATCGTCGGTCAAGAGTATGCAATAGAAAATGAGAAATTTGAGTTTATGCAGTTGTAACATGCATCACACAACTAAGGATTGGTTGCATAAATAGGTTGGTAGAATTTGAATTAGTAGCAATTGGATTAATTTGAATAATGGGAGGGAATTTGATTTGCATCCAATGGATTAATGGTACAAGTGATAACTTCATGGGTAAGTAGGATTTCTGGTTGGTGATTTGAAGTGATATTAAATTTTGTTTGAATTCTAACAATTTTTATTTCTTTTTAATGATTATTGTATTTTATGTGGATTTGTAAATAATAGTCTAATAACTATGTGTTTCAATGAATAATTGCAATACATAGTGAGCCAGAGAGTTCCTTTTTTTCAATTTTGTAGGCAAATTTAGAAAGAGATTGGTTATTATGGACACCTAGGAACTAGTTGTTTGTAAAAAGAAGATGAGAAATGGAACATATTAAAATTTATTTTGTTCAAACATATTTGGAATTAAACCAGTTGGAAATGTCTCCTATACATGTCAACTCACTTTGAGTGCATGTCAACTCACTTTTAATGTAATAAGACTCATATTTTGGATAATAAAATATCCCTTTACAACAACCTTTTATTGGGAAGGTGGAAAATATTATTTATATTTTGGAAATATGATTATCACGATGCATTCACTTAATATTTTAAATGTGGCAAATAAATGTCAGCTTGCATTCACCTACTATTGAGAAGGTGGCAGCAAGAAAGTCAACCTATGATAAGACATATTTTGAATTTAATATGAATCTACTATATCATACTTAAAAGCATATTTAAAATTTTATTGGCATAAAAATTTCCCAATGGTGGGCCCCAGACTGTCCAAATATATACCCACAATCATTGCCCTACCCACGATTAGCTCCTCTACCTTAGGAAACATAGAAAAACATGTGTGCAATATATATATGTATCATAATGCTATATTCGAAAGGGTCGGAAATATTTCAACCATAACAGGGCTTAAAGGGAGACTAGTCAATGACAACAAAAATGATGGCTATGAAAATTAACAAAGTGTCGATTCATTTAAATGTAAATGGAGAAGGCAATTTCAAACAGTATAAAACGAAATGCTGTTTGTAATACTGCAAAGGTAGGTATTGAGACTTACCATAGAAGGTGAAGGAGGAGAGGCCATCAATTTGGAGGAAGGAATCATCACTCAGGAGTATACAAGAGAAAGTGAGAAATTTGAATTTATGCAGTTGTAGCTTGCATTGCACAACTGAGGATTGGTTGCATAAATAGGTTGGTAGAATTTGAATTGGTAACAAGTGGATTAATTTGTACTATGGGAGGTGCTTTGATCTACATTCAATGGATTAATGGTAGAAGTGATAGCTTCATGGGTGCGTAGGATTTTTGGTTGGTGATTTTGAAGTGATATTAAATTTTGTTTGAATTCTAACCAGTTTTAAACAAAATTATGATTATTATTTTTTATGTGGATTTGTAAATAATAGTCTAATAGTTATGTGTTTTAATGAATAATTGCAATGCATAGTGAGCCTGAGAGTTCATTTTTTTCAATTTTGTAGCCTAATTCATAAAAAGATTGATTATTATGGACACCTAGGAACTAGTTGTTTGTAAAAAGAAGATGAGAAATGGAACATGTTGAAATTTATTTTGGTCAAACATATTTGGAATTAAACCACTTTGATATGTCTCCTGTACATGTCAACTCACTTTGAGTGCATGTCACGTCACTTTGAATGCAATAAGGCTTATATTTTGGATAATAAAATATCTCTTTACAACAACCTTTTATTGGGAAGGTGGAAAATATTATTTATATTGTGGAAATAAGATTATCATGATGCATTCACTTCATATTGTGAAGGTGAAAAATAAATGTCAACTTGCATTCACCTGCTATTGAGAAGGTGGTAGTTAAAAAGTCTACCTATGATAGGAAATATTTTGAATTTAATATAAATCTGTCTTATTATATTTAAAAGCATATCTTGAAATTTTTATTGGCATAAAAAATTCCCAATGGTGGGCCCCAAGTTGTCCAAATCTGTACCCACAATCGGTGCCCAACCTATAATCGACTCCTCTCCCATAGGAAAAATATGTAGAAAAACTTATGTGCAATATATATATGTATGGTAATGTTGTATTTGAAAGGGTTACAAATATTCAACCATAATGGAACTTAAAGGTAGACTAGTTGATGATAGCATAAAGGATGGCTATGAAAATTAACAAGGTGTCGATTCATTTAAATGTAAATGGAGAAGATAATCTGAGAGAGTATAAAATGGAATGCAGTTTGTATTAATGCAAAGGCAGGTATTGAGACATACTTTAAAAGCTGAAGGAGGAGACTACATCAATTTGGAGGAGGGAATTGTCACTTAGGAGTATGCAGGAGAAAGTGAGAAATTTGAATTTATGCAGTTGTAACTTACATCACATAATTGAGGATTGGTTGTATAAATAGGTTGGTAGAATTTGAATAGGTAGCATGTGGATTAATTTGAATCATGTTAGGGAATTTGATTTGCATTCAATGGATTAATGGTAGAAGTGATAGCTTCATGGGTATGTAGGATTTTTGGTTGGTGATTTTAAGTGATATTAAATTTTGTTTGAATTCTAACCAGTTTTAATTTTATTTTATGATTTTTTTTTTTGATGTGAATTTGTAAATAATAGTCTAATAATTATGTGTTTTAATGAATAATTGTATTGGATAGTGAGTCTAAGAGTTCATTTTTTTCAATTTTGTAGCCAAATTCATAAAAAGATTGGTTATTATGGATAGCCAGGAACCAGTTGTTTGTAAAAAGAAGATGAGAAATGAAACATGTTGAAATTTATTTTGTTAAAACATATTTGGAATTAAACCACCTGTTAATGTCTCTTGTACATGCCAACTCACTTTTAATGCAATAAGACTTATATTTTGAATAATAAAATATCCCTTTACTATTAAATTTTAATGATTAGATTATATGCACAGAAAATTAATTCAAAATTAGACACAATAACACAACATATACCCTGGGAAAACCCTCCTTTTGAGGGAGAAAAACCCAACAACAAAAGTTCTCTCTTATAAAAATAATGGCAACAATTCTCTTTACAATGAGGCCAATAACAAGGCCAATATTCAGCACCTATACCAAATGCAATAACAGATGAAGATCTGCACTTCCTTGGACTACTAAATCTGCTCTTAAGAAATTTGCAATTCTGCTCTTGAAGAAATTTGCACTTCTGCTCTTGAAGAAATTTGCACCTTAATGTGAGAATGAATAGAACTTGCTTGATGACAAATAGAGGAAGGTGACCTAGTATATATACAAATGAGAGAGGTCACACCTCTTCATATACAAGGTTGGCCAAGATACAAATAATATAATTACAAATAATAAATATAATTTATAAGGAAAGTCAGCCAAAGAGAAAATTATACTGTTGTCAAGAGATGCACCCATTGTCATTAAATGTCACATATAAATAAATAGCCAATAGGCTACATTTATTTATGTCTTCACTCGTGGCTCGAAGGACGAACCTGAACCTGCAATATCATTAACATTTACAACAACCTTTTATTGGGAAGGTGGAAAATATTATTTATATTGTGCAAATAAGATTATCATGATGCATTCACTCAATATTGTGAAGGTGGAAAATAAATGTCAACTTGCATTCACCTACTATTGAGAAAGTGGTAGTAAAAAAGTCTACCTATGATAGGACATATTTTGAATTTAATATGAATCTGTCATATCATATTTAAAAGCATATTTGAAATTTTTGTTGGCATAACAATTGCCCAATGATGGGCCCCAAGCTGTCCAAATCTATACCCATGATGGGCTACTCTCCCTTAGTTTATTCACTGTTTAAACATTGATGCCTCTGCAATAGTTACCGAACTAACAAGGTGCCTTCCAAAAGTAAAAATTCACGAGAATTGAGGCATCGAAATTCCCTGTGGCTTGCATAAATTAACACTCCCAAAGGATTTTGGAGAAGGGTCTTAATGCCACGTTTAAAGAGTAATTTGATGTGATTATCAAAAGATTAAAAAAAATGAAAATAAACCCTAAATGCTACTTGCCCCAGACCTATTATCTTTCAGCTATTTGTTTTTCTTTTGGATAGTAAGATAAGGCACTGTAATCCCCAAGCACTCCTGCTACCAGGCAACACCACCATCAAGATCAAATAACCTGCTAATTGCTAGGCAAGAAAGACCTCTGGAACCCACATTTTCTCAAAATTTCATGTCATTTACAAATGTTTATACAAGTTTTATGTGTCATTCTGGATTTTAAACAGTAAAAATGAAAACCTATGCATTTTGTTTTGTGAAACTCCCAACCTTACCGTGTCTGATTTGTTGTTCATAGGGCACTGTCTGAAATGTCATACAGAAAGCACATTTAGGGGTAGAGTTGATTTCTTATATATAATTTTAATTTCCCTTCTTTCAATCATTTCCCTATTTATAATCTATGCTAATTGGTGGAGAATCAAGGGTTCAAACACCCTGTATGCTCGAGTAACATCCTGCGATGGTGAATTAGCCATCACAGAGCTACATTCTCAGAAAAGGGGAGGCCAATATCTGTAATGCTTGGGTAGTGGCTACCCCAAATATTTTATTTTAATTTTTTATTATTATTTGAATAAACCGTTGAAATCTAATCTTCCTATCTTTATTTTTCTCCAACGCCATTCATATTTTCTCCTGCAGCAAGGAATAGCAATGGAGGAAACGCAACCAAGACTGGAGTCTTACAGTTTTGTCTCTCATTTTTATTTTTTCTATTTCTAGTGTTTTACTACCCCCATTCCTTCGGATGGCTTTGTTTCACTAGAAAATGAGCGCCTTACAATCCATGTTACAAGCACCATGGAAACTAAAGGATCAAATTCTTAGAGTGGAGCTGCTACGTTTTGGGTTATGATACATGCTCCTGATCCGTTGGGCACCTTAAGCCTAACCTCCAATTAACAATTTTTATTTATCCCCCCTTTATATATATATATATATATATCTTAGAGTGGAGCTGCTATGTTTTGGGTTATGATACATGCTCCTGATCCGTTGTGAACCTTAAGCCTAACCTCCAATTAACAATTTTTATTTATCCCCTTTATATATATATATATATATATATTTATTTATATTTATTGGTTATTCAACAAAGTATTTGAGACTATTAATTATTTTTAGATTCATTCTATTGCAAATTTAATGAAAAAGGATTCTCGTATTTATAATATTAGTTACAAGAACATTACAAATAAGCATTTCACTAAACATGTATTATCGTTTTGTGATCTACATTTCAAACATTTGTATGTAGTCTTGATAGGTTGAATGATTAACCCTAGAAAAGATTATAAGTTATGAAAATATACTGTGTCAAACCAATTCTATTCCAAGAATCCTACTCTTATTCATAGGGGATATTAAACCCATAACATTAATATAATAACTTTCCTTGTTTTTCCCTTTTTATCTGGAATGTACATTAGGTTGTTAGGGTTTTTTTTAACATATATATACTAGGGTATTTGGTATACAAAGAAACTAAATCCAGATTCATTTTAATACAAAGTACACATAATCATATACAAAACTAAACACATAAAATTGGTTTGGTAACTTTCCTTGTGAACCATAACTATTTAGGATGTGAGCGTTGTAATATACACCTACATAAGTATTTTGTATATAATGCAGCTGAAACAATATATTTATTATTTATCTCAATCATGTTTTCACATGTAAATTGAATGTTTCTTCTATTTGTTTTCAATTTATATCAACAAAATAAATCAACCTAGTTGTCATATTTTATACAAAAAAAAAAGTCCACTTCTTAAATTTTATGGAAACAAGATAGAAAGAATTATTATTTTAATCACTCTTCATCATGAAATAGTATTCCTTAACATAATTTTTAGAAATTTTATGGGTCCATAAAATATTTAAAATTATAAGAATGTACAAAAAATATTATGGAGGCATCAATCATAAATATGAATAATAAGCTAGACATGGATTAATTAAAAACTCTAAACTGAGAGTACAATACTTGTAAATAAACTACCATTCTTCCAATATTATTATACATTAAAATGTTATAGATAAAAGCTAATGGTTTATACATTTTCTTTGCTACATCATTAAGATATTTTCATTTCACTATTGCATTAAAGTAATGAGATAATATTAATGATATTCGAGTTACTATTTCTATGACTAAATTATACTTAAAGCAATGATTAAATTCATAACACACTTTATATTATACCAACATGAATCACACAATACACATTACATACAACACTTATTGCATTAAACATCACAAGTTTTCAATAAAGATATGCTCATCTATTTCACATGTTGACTAGTCTCACAAACATTAATGGAAGCCACCAAGGAACAATATGATAGTAATAGATATTTGTAAGGTTGGGCCTTACATTTCCCTACCATTAGTTTAAACTTCCTCCTAGAATTTGTTAATGTTTAAGAGATAATTTTCAACTTGATAAAATGGATAAATTTATTGAACAATTATACTCATTTACTAATTTGAGGAAAATAGTCAATCATTAAACAAGTCCATGATAGAAAGTCTTGTACATTAGGTGGACTACCATACGAATGAAGAAATATTCATACACAAGATACTCTAATCAATTATCTTCAATAGAAGAGTGTGAACAAAAAATCACATAGCTCATAGATTATCTATGACATTCATTAAAATTGAATTGAACAATTATAATTGGAACTATATTAATACCTTTATTATTCATCATCACTCATTTTTTATCCAAAAATAGACATGTGAACCTCCACGCTCCATGTAGCTTGGAATATACGAGCCACTAACACCTACCAACATTCCCACAAATCCACAAAGCTAGATTCCAATCTATGTAGAAGTGTGGATTCACAAAAATATGTACATCAAACTAGAAACCACTGTTATTGCTACACAAAACTTTTGTCACTCATAGCTTCTTCACCATAATCCAAAATAATATGAAAATTTTGATATAAGCTTCTCTAACAACCAAGAAAATCATATCAAAATCACAAAGCAAAATCTTACATAGTGGACCAATGCAAACCTAATAACTAGATGACCTATACACAAAATTATCTATATTGACACTTAGTCAATTTCCATATCAACTACCTTCACTAGATCAAACCTTCTTGAAAATTCCCACTGGATTACCATCTTCAAACATGTTCAAGCTATACAAACTAATCTTCACAATGCTCTTAATATCGGACTACAATTTCGACATTAATGAAAACATTGTAATGTAACACACTTATCCCTCATGCTCCTATTTTCAACAAATGCATTAATAAAAAACTCCTTATTCTTCCAACAATAGTGTGAATGTGTGGATTATGAAGGCATTTAATTGTAATACTAGTGGTCATTTTATACTCATAAATTGGTAATAGATTAACCTCTTTCGAAGGTTTCATGCTCCTTCTCACACTAGAATTATGTTCATCTTAAAATCATCACTATGAAGGTTTTTGTGGTTGGCACTAATTTAGAGGTCTTGAATGATCCTCTTTATGATATTGAGGTATTGGTTCCTAATCATACACCACCTTGGGCATATGGGTCCCACCTAGGTCTTGGGACTTGATTTTAAATGTTACATTGAACTTAACACTTCTAGAAATTTGTGTCCCCAATTTAAGTCACTAGGACTCATATGCTCAAACTAGCACATGATTCCCGCTTTAACTTGGACCTATTTTAAATCAAATTCTTGGTAGGATTTTATTATCCTAGATTTGATGTTGGCTTGTACTGTTGTAATTTCAATATATTAGGCATAATTAAGTATAAAGACAAGGTTATTTCACATAATTTCTCCTAACAATCAACCTAGAAATCTAAGCAATCTTCATGAGAAAGTTTATGAGATCAAGAGAATTAAAGAGAAAATCTTCAAGCATCATGTCAAAGTAATCATTCATCATGTGTGTTTTTGAGCTAACATTTGTGATGTAGGGTTTCATGATTCAAGCAAACATTCAAGACAAAACTTCAATCATTCAATCAACAGTCAAGATCCATATCCATTGGAGACATTTAACACAAGTTTGTAGTCTATATCTCAATGGTTTGGTGAGTTGCAACATTGCATAGTGTTCATTCATCATTCCTTCATTCTATTTCATTTCATTTCAAGGTTTAATTACCAAAATAAGGTTTGACCAAGGAAAACTTATATTCTCTAAGACAACCAAATTTTTCCCTCTTGATGTGTGTTTGTAGATCTAGGTGAATTGGAGCTTGAAGATCCTTTAAAGAAAAAGTTACAAAAGTTCTCAAAGTTGTCAAGAAGTTGTCATCTTCACATAAACTCACCTACAAACTGAAATTCAAACTTTTTAGACTTGGAGATCAGATCAGACGAATGCTACAAAAGATCACTAGATGCTAAAAAAATATTAGTCAAACCCTAAGACTATGACTAAATCACCCCTCTAGGAATAAGAGTCCTAGGACAACCCTTTTTGGCATCTTGTTGTAGATCTTGAATAGTCACTGGAAAATTCCAAATTCTACACAAATTCCTATAGCAAGACTAAATCACCCTACTTGGTGTATGAGTCCTAGTACACTTCGGTAGTAATGGAAAATCTATCCATTTTCCTTACCTAATTTGGAATAATTAACAACAAATGAGCCTAATGTTGCCTTGATTTAGTGTTGTAATTTTTTTTACACATTCATAGTAAGTCTTGGACTCTTTTTAATAAAATGGACTTAATGATACCTTATTTAGGGTATTGTAAAGTGTATATTTACACTTTCACACTAATCTAGGGACTTTAATTAATTGAAGTTAATTGAGCTTATTTGGCCCCTTAAATTGAAATCCAAGCCTAATTAATTGCATTTTATGAGGGATAAAGCCCAACACTCATTAATAATATTTCACAACACTTAGTTTGGCAAGGTTTGAGTCCTAGGCTAGTGACTTAGGACCCATTCACCACCTAGTGAATGGGTCCTTCCTAGGTCCTACGACCCCATTTTTACATGTTATTTCATATCTCCAAGACTTTTCCTAGTTGAGTGTGTTAGGATCCTTGTGCCCTATGGTGAATGGGTCCTCGTTAACCTATGATACTACTTTTTGAACTTATTCTTCATAGGATTTTAGTGATTTCAAATCCTAGATCTAATTTCAACTTATGTTATTTGAATTTGAGGATTAAATCTTAAGATAAGTATACATATAAGGTTAATTCACATAGTTTCATCTAATCAATCCTAGATCTTCATAAGAAATTATGAGTACTTTCACAAGAGCATTATAGAGAATTCAAGAGCATTCAAGAGCATTCAAGACAATTCAAGAAGACATTCAAGGGAAGATTATTGAATTTTAATTGCAGCAATCAAAGGTCATATCATCATGTCAAAGGAAAAATGCATCATGCATGTTGATGTAGCATTGAAGATCCAATTCAACCACTATTTCACATCCAAATTCAAGATTAGGATCTACATAGATTCAATCCACTTCATGATAGGTTGGTGATTTGTACTCCAAAGATCAATTGAGAATTGGTGAGTTGTTACACATTTTTGTTCATTCATCTTTCCTTTATATGCATTATTTAATTAAACGGTTGAATTACCAAAATGGGGTTTGACCACGGCAAACCCCTATTCCCTAAAAATAAATTTTTTCTTCTCTCTTGATGTGTGATTGAAGGTTTTAGATTGAAGACTAAGTGGAGAAAAAAGGTTGCAAAATTTTTCAATATTGTAAAGGTGCAAAAGTTGTCAAGATTGCAAAGTTGTAAAATTTGTCATCTTTATTGCAAGATCATGGAAACTAAGCTACAAAATTTATTTCTGAATTTTGGGAGTTGAACACCTAGGATCTCATACAACATACATTGAAGAACAAAACCCAAAAATGACTTTTTCAGAACCCTAGTAGGGACCCATTCACCACTGGCTGAATAAGTCCTTAGTGAGGCTCGAAATAACACTTTTTCAACAAGGTACAAACCATTTCAGCATCTTAAAACCTTCCAGTTTTCTATTACAAAAGTTAAGTTTGATTTTTTATTGTTATTTATGCATTTAGCTCTCATTATTGAGTGAATCATCAACTCAAAAAGTAGGTGAACCCATTTGATCAATTCACATTTGGGTTTTCCCCCATTTTCTATGTTTCATTTTGGTGAACCTAACTTCTTGAGCATTGTAGTTTTCTTATTTTAGGAGTCTCTTTTCATCATAGATTATATCTTGCATTCATTTTCATTGAATTGATCTCATTTAAGGTGTCTTAGTTTCCATTGAAATTTGCATTTTATCTAGGGTTTTAGAATTGCATTGTTTGCATTCTTTAAATCTAAAAATAAAAAAAAAAATCAATCATATTACATATCATTTAGATCACGTAAACTTTCATTTTAAAATAAAAACAAAATTGCATATCAAACTAGGTCTTGAAATTCATCATTTTCTCACATTTTCATTTTGCATTTCACATTGCATTCACAAAAATCTGAACTTGAAACTTATTGTAGTATACCTAAATCTTAAAATCACTAGAAAAGGCTTAAAAATCTGTAAAAATTCATTTCAAAACCCTAATATAAGACCCATTCTCCAAGGTAAAATGAGTCCTTGATCAAACCTAAATCTGCATTTCTAAAATTTGAAAACTTATGTTATGTGTTTTTGTTTGTTGTTGTTAGCTCTCTCTTACAGTTGAATTTTTGTTTCATTCATTTCATTACATATAGCTCAGTTTGCTTCATTTAGTGCATTGTCTAAATTCAAAATTGCATTTACAACATTTTATTTTCAGATTATTGCATAGTTTAATAAAAAAATCACCTTGTTTTAAGTCTGAAAATCTAAAAATGGACAAGTGTTTTATCAATGTGTGGAAGTCCTTGTTCACTTTGGTGATTGTTTCTTGTTTTTTTTTTTGGTAATGATCCTAATACAATTACTCATGCTCACCCAAATCCTAATGAATGTCCTTCTAAGTTGGCATCATTGGAGAAGATGATGGTAGAATGAATGAATTCATAAATTATTGCCTTAACAATCTTGAGAATAATGCATCCTTCTATCCTTCCATGAAAAAACCAACACAAATTGAAATGTTTTGACTTCTACATCTTGAGATTGAGTCACAAACTAAGCCTAAACTTCAAACTATGAGTGAACCTAATTCCTCTAGTCAAGTGCATAGTTATTCATCTTATGTCAACAAAGTTACCAACATCCCATCAACCTAGAAGAGACATATAGCAAAGGCTTTAAAATATTAACCAACCAAGGATGTGACATAACTAATGAACATGAAATACATAAAATTTTAGAGAAAATTCCTATTGAACAAACAAAATGGATAGGATATCAAGATCGCCCTCTCAACATAAATGTCCTCCTCCCTAAAGAACAATCAATGCATAATAAGAATGATAGGATCATCTCAGGGCCTCCTTCTCTACATCCACCATGAGAAGTCAGTGAATCAAGCAAGAAACAAATTCCTTACAAATGAAAGAAACTAGAATTTCCATTTCCCATGTCTAAAACTAAAATAACCCTACACATACTTCTAATCCAAGGACTTATAACATTACGGAGCATGAAAGAAAATCCAAAACCATATCCTAAGAACACAAACATGTCACATTGTCGATATATCATAGAGTTATTGGTCAGAATATTGATGAGTGTTGTGCTTTAAATGGAGTATTTAAGAAGCTTGATATCATAAAAGCAATCCCTTAAAGCACGCATCTTGCTCCTTGCCATGTAATAGTTGTAGGATCTTAGTACGCTCACTATTACATGTTTAACATTAGTTAAAACTCATTCTTTCACAAGGATCTCATTTTCATCACCTTTCTTAGCTCATCCTTGTCCCACACTTAGTGGGGCAAGGGGTTAGATAGCCTTGTTCTAGTTTTGGGATGTGTTTTTTTCTGTTCGGCTAGTTTTCTACCTTTCATTTATATTGGTCGAGATTGGGATGTTGACAACCTGCTATAGGTTTACTAGCATGTTCCTTACTAGTTCTTTACATTATTTTCTTTTTCATGTCTCTTTATGTGATTGCATGTGCGTAATGTGATCCCTTGAGAGGTTTTGTTTGATGTATCTCTCTATCTCTTTGTGCATTTCTTTATTTGTACCTACATTCTTCTCTATGCCATAAAATTCTTATCTTTGTCATTTTTATTGTATTTTCCTTTTCAGGATGACATAAGGAATTGGGACATTTAGGTCCCTTCCATGTTGACCCGAAGTATTTTTCTATTCCTTTTTTCTCTCTTTGTGTCATTCTTCTAGTTCTATGATTATTTGGGGAATGATGATAGTTTTGAGATCTATGATAACATTCTAAGAAAAGAAATACTAAGCCTGAATCCATAGATCCCCTTTTGTATTATTGAGGGAAATTTTCATGGTGTAGCTTTATTTTAGAAACATATGACTTGGCATAGGGTTTTTTGAGGAAATCTCTGATGTCTTAGGATAAATCATTGTATACTTTAAAGAAATTGTTGATAGCAATGGTATTACCATCTACTTTAAAGTGGGGGCATACATCGATGACATATTTCTACATTTTGTATATTTCATAGTGCTATTTTATTTCTTGTGATGCATCCATTTATTAGTGGTGTCATTGGGTTTGATGTCCTCCAAGAGTATGATATGTCTAAGCATATGACTTTCCCTTAGTGGCATGATGTGAAACGAAGCATCCCATAAGTGGAAATTTGATATTCTTGACTCATCCTCTCTTGGAGACATTAGGCACGATGTTCCCTAAGAAGAAGACCTTACACGAAACAAGATCCCCTTGAAAAAAAACCTATACACATAATATTTATAAGCATTTAGCATTGTGGTGCCTTATCAAATTTTTTAGGAGGATAACTTCGATATGGTATGGGAGGCTAATATGATTCTCTCATTTGCCACATTTTCAAGATACTCACCTAGTGGATGGCCTAGGGTTCCACTACCCCAGTGAGCATGTGTGTGTGTCATTTACATAGTGGACATCATGTTTTTATTGTAAACCTTTTTTTTTGACAAGCAACCTAGGCCTGGTCCTCATCACATTGAACAAACTGTGGAAGCTTGATATTTTTTCTTGGATAAACAATTGCATTCCACATTGTATTACACCGATCAAAGCTTGATCCTTTATTTTCCTTTGTTTTTCTTGGTCTTTGATAGGGTATGATTGTGTATATTTGTCATTGTTGCATACATAAGTGTCTTGAATGTGTACTTTAGTGCAAGTTTTTCATGGGGGAAAACTCTCAATAAAGTGGGGGAAAAATATAGTAACATAAAAGGTATCCATTTTACTTACCCGATTCAAAATAATTAACAAAATGTTTCCTTTATTTAGTGGTGTAACATGTTTTACACATTCACATTCACTCATTAATAATATTTCACAACACTTGATTTGGAAAATTTTGAGTGCTAGCCTAGTGACCTAAGACCCATTCGCCACCTGGTGAATGGGTCCTTCCTAGGTCCTAGGACCATATTTATACATGTTATTTCATATCCCAGAAACTTGTCCTAGTGAGTGTGCTAAGACCCATTCTCCCTATGGGGAATGGATTGTCCTTAACCTAGGAAACCCTTTCTTGAACGTATTCTTGGTGGGATTTCAGTGATTTCAAATCCTAGATATGATGCCAACTTCTGTTATTTGAATTTTGAGATTAAATCTTAAGATAAGTATAAATATAAGGTTAATTCACGTAGTTTCATCTAACCAATCCTAGATCTTCATAAGTAATCAAGAATACTTTCACAAGAGCATTGTAGAGCATTCTAGAGCATTCAAGAAGGAATTCAAGGGAAGATTATTGAAGTTTTATTGTATAAATCAAAGTTCATATCATCATG
The DNA here is from genome assembly GCA_007258455.2 of Sequoia sempervirens. Classification (NCBI taxonomy): domain Eukaryota; kingdom Viridiplantae; phylum Streptophyta; class Pinopsida; order Cupressales; family Cupressaceae; genus Sequoia; species Sequoia sempervirens. The sequence goes on along the minus strand of VDFB02193867.1, from coordinate 643,146,452 downwards.
TCAAAGGCATAGTGCATCATGCATGTTGTTGAGCTAATATATTGATGTAGCATTGAAGATCCAATTCAAGTATTGTTTCACATCCAAATTCAAGATCAATATATACATACATTGAAGTCACATCATGCTAGGTTGTTGATTTGAGGATAGGTGAGTTGTTACACATTATTGTTCATTCATCTTTCCCTTATGCATTATTTCATTACAATGTTTAATTACCAAAATGGGGTTTGACCAAGGAAAACCTCTATTCCCTAACAATCAGAATTTTTCTTCTCTCTTGATGTGTGATTGCGGGTTTTAGATTGAAGATCAAGGGGAGAACAAAAGCTGGAAAAGTTCCAAAAGTTGTCAAGATTGCAAAATTGTAAAAGTTTTCATCTTTATTGAAAGATCACAAAAACTAAGCTACAAAATTTATTTTGAAGTTTTGAGAGCTAAACACCTAGGATCTAGGAGTGCAAACATTGAAGAAAAAAAACTAAAAATAACTTTTCTAGAACCCTAGCAGGGACCCATTCTCCACTGGGTGAATGAGTCCTTAGTGAGGCTCAAAATGACTCTTTTTCAACAAGGTACACATCATTTCAACATCTTAAAACCTTCCTATTTTCTATTATAATGGTTAGGTTTTAATTGTGATTGTTATTTATGTATTTTACATCTCATAATTGAGTGAAACATCAAGTCAAAAAGTAGGTGAATGTATTTGATCAATCACATTTTGGGTTTTCCCCCCTTTTCTATGTTTCAACTTCAAAAAGAATTTTTTTAGGGCTGCAGATCGTGCGTGGAATCCATCAATTTACAATGTTTTTGAAAAGGAAAAAATAGGTTTTACAGGGACCTGAAACCACGAAGTTTAAACAACAAAATATAGAAGAAAAAGTACAAACAACAAGGCAGTGGCCCAAGGAAAGCAGCGGCACCAAAGGCCCAAAAAGGACCACCAAAAAAAAAAAAAAACCAGCAATCAAAACAGCACGTTACTCCAAGGTGTCCAGTAATTCCTCAGCTTCCATTTCAATATTTTGCATGTCTTGTAACCCCTGCTTGAGAATTTGAACCATATGTGAAGAAGTCGGGGTTTTCCTCTTTATGTTTTCCCTGGTACGAGTCGAAATCCCTTCAATTTACAATGTTTCTCTCTATCTGTTTGTTAATTTGATTTAATGCTTTCAATTTTCTAGGGTTTAGTACATTATAGTTTCATTTCTCCTTCGAAGCTTCATTTAATGGGAACCCCCATTTAATCACACAAAGAAACCCCTAGTCCATCCCTCAATTGAGCCACTTGGTTGAGGGATATTGGTTTCCTAATGAACTAAATTGAAAAATAAGTCCCTAAGTTCCATCTCCTAAAAGGTGGACACCTATTTCCTTTGGTTCATTTTGGTGAACCCAAATTTTGGACCCTTTAATTTCTAATTTGGAGAACATTGTAGTCCTATATCTAATTTTCATTAACTTTGTATTATATTTTCTTCAGTTGAATTGCATTTAGGACTTCTAAGTCTTGCATTAGTGAAAAGTGCATATAGGTCACATTTTTACATTTTGCATCATTAAATTTTGTTGGAAAATTGTACTTGCAAATAGTCATTTGAGCATACAACCTCCAAAGTATTAAATCAACTTAAAATTTGCTAAATTTGGTTTAAGAATCCTAATATAGGAATCATTCACCCACCTGGGTGATTTAGTCTCTATATAGTTGGGTTTTCCAAATTTTTGGGAAAGTTTTGTTGTCTATTTTTCACTATTAAAACCTTCCATAAACCCTAACGGGACTCATTCTCCCATTTTGGTGATTTAGTCCTAAATTAGATCTAAATCTGCATTTTACAGCATAAAAAACTTCATTTTTGTGCTTTTGTTTGTTGTTATCAAATCTTTGATTCAGTTTATTGAGTTTGTGTTTCATTCATTTTTTTAGATCTAGCTTGATTGGGTTCACTTAGTACAATCGTTAATTTCAAAATTCCACTTACAACATTTAATTTTTAGATTGTTACATAGCGTAATCAACAAATTACATTGTTTAGAATCTGAAAACTACATCTACACATTTCATTCTAGGTCATTGCATTACATTTTATCATGGATATATGATTTGGTAAGTTTTTGGATGTCCTTAAAATTATTAGTGGATGTGTCAAGCTATGTTTTTGGAAATGATCCTAATGAAATTGAACTCACTCATGCTCAATCAAATCCTAATCATGTCCTCCTCATGAAGTTGACATAATTGAAGAAGCTGATGACATCATGAACAACTTCATACATGATTTGCTTAATAATCTTGAGACTAATGTATCCTTTTATCCTTCCATGAAACAAACAACACAAATTGAGATGTTTAGTCTTTTACATCCTGAAATTGAGATACAAACTAAACCTAAGCTCCCTACAATAGGTGAACCTAACACCTATAAACAAGCAAACATTCAACCATCCTATGTTAACAAAGTGACTAACCTCCCCATCAACCTTGAAGAGACTTATGGCCAAGGCTTTAATATAATAACTAAGAAAGGATGCGATACAAAAAATGAACTTGAGATTCTTAAGCTCATAGAAAAAATACCAACTGAAGATACCAAAGGGATAGGATATCAAGATCCTCCTCCTAACATTAATGTCCTCCTTCCTAAAGAACAACCAATGCCTCAAAATGAGGATAGGATCATCTTAGGTCCTCCTCCTCCAAATATACCTCAACATTAAGTTGGTGAATCTAGAAAGAAATGAAAGATTTACAAACTTAAGAAGAAAAAATTTCCTTGTCCCATTTTTGAAACTAAAATAATGTTACACATACTTCTAATTCAAGGACTTATAAAATTACCACGGGGCATGAAAGAAAAACCAAAACCAAATCCTAAGAACACAAACATGTCTCATTGTCGATATCATCGAGTTCTTGGACATAGTATTAATGCGTGTCGTACTTTAAAAAAAATATTTAAAAGGTTTGATATCATAAAAATAGTCCCTTAAAAGGGTTCCCTTCGATCCTTTCCATGTAGTAGTTTTAGGATCATAATATTCTCACTATTACATGATTTATGTTCATTGCAAATTATTTCAAAATGCAAGGAGCTCTTTCTCACCACCTATCTCGACTCATCCTTGTCCTACACTTACTAGGGGAAATGGCTTAAACAACCTTCTCCTAGTGATGAACTTGAATGATGAAAAAGATTGGGATGTAGATGACTTGCTAATAGGTTCACTCACATGTGCCTTACTAGTCTTGTCTTTGTTTTATTTTTCATGTTCTATGTGTGATTGTATGTGCATAATGTGATCTCCTATACTATTCTATTTGATGTATCTCTCTCTTTGTGGCATTCCTCTATTTGTATCTACATTCTGGGCATGTGTAGGATCATCATGGAAAAAACAGGCCTTTAAGTGGCAAAAAATTCAAAAAAATTAGAGTTAGGCAACTTGACGTAAAAATTTCAATAAGTTATCTATATTATTTCAAAAATTTGTAAGAATAGAATCTGTAGCAAATTAAATGTAGTTTCTAAACTACTAAGTTTATTTTTTAAAAATGAAATCTATTTGGTGAAAATTTGAAATTTTAATGCAGTAATACTTAAATTTCAAGGAAAAAAGAAGTAGGTGTTTGTCTAACCACCCTAACCACAATAAAATGATAATATTTTTATAATATTTTAGATATAGGTAGAGGAATCATGTCCTAATGTGATGCATATTTTTATGTATTTTTTTCCAAGTAAATATAATTAATTATGATTTTTTATTACAACTTTTAAAATATAAAAACTTGTATGTTTGACCACCTTAACTTGGTCAGAACTTCATGAAATTCAATTTTTCTTTTTTAATCGTATAGTATGTGAAGCATAGAATTTGACGCATGTTTTGGGTTTTAAAAATGTGATACCATTTAAAAGCTATAGATGTTTTTCAATCAACCTATGAATCAAGACTTTAGTTGTAATTCAAATAGAAAATAAATAATAATTATTTATTAAATTCAAAATAAAGAATAGTTTATATTGGTGGAAATCTAAGAATCTCCTTTAAAAACCCTTTTCATTTCATCAATTTTGGGTAAAAAAAATGTCATCAACCACATACCATATATATACCCATCATATTGCCACTTTTTGGCCCATCATGATCCTACACATACCCTTCTTCTATATGACATAAACATTTATATTCTCTTTATATTGTGTTTTCCTTTTGAGGATAACACAAGGTGTCAAGACATTTAAGTCTCTTCCATGTTGACCCAAAATATTATCCTTTATATTTCCTTTGTCTTTTTTTCTCCTTTTGGGTATGATGCAAGGCATCGAGACATTTAGGTCTCTTTCATGATGACCCAAAATATTATCCTTTATCTTTCCTTTGTCTTGTGTTTTCCTTTTGTGGATGACTCAAGGAATTGAGACATTTAGCTCTCTTCCATGTTGAGCCAAAATCTTTTCTTTGTTTTTTCTCTCTTTGTATCATTATTCCTATTCCATGAGTATTTGGGGAATGATGACATTTCTGAATTCTATAACAACATTGTAGCAAACACATACTGACCACGAATCCATGGATCCCTTATGTGTTATTTTTTAGGATTTCATTTTTAGGGCAACCCCCTTTTATGACGTAGTTTCATTTGGAATCATATGGCTTGGAATAGGGCTTTCAAAATAAGCTCTTTTTTTTCTTTATTGTTACCATTTATCATTTTCTACTTTAAATTAATTGATCACAACATGGTGTTTAGCAATTTTTTTAAAGTGGGGGTATACATTAGCATTATTCTTTTGCATTTCATTACAACTCATGTTTCATTGCTATTCTTACATCATGCAATGTGTCTTTCTCTTGGAGATGACATTGGGTGTGCTCTTACCGTATTTTTATTCCTTTTAGTGGTAATTCCAAGCGAAGTGCATTCCCTAAGTGGTGAATCCTCTATTCTTCAATTGGTCCTCTCTTGGAGATATTGGGAATGATGTTCCCTAAGTTAAGACCTTGCATGAACTAAGAAAAACCCCTTTGAATGTACCTTACACTATTTTGCATTTACAATAACTATTATATGGTCACCTTGCATAAAAAAATTTACTTTCCAATGGAGCCATCCTATTTGTTCATGAGTATTAGCATATGAAGTTTTGCTTACCTCATAGATCATGTTATTCATGTTGTGTGGTGCCATATCAAAGTTATCAGGAGTTATATCTTTGGTATGGTTAGCATATGGAAGTTGACCTAAGGCATGACTTCCCCATAGCCACTTGCTTGTCTGTGTGGGCGCATATAGGTGACATGCACATGTGTCTCACTGGTGGCTCACCTAGTGGATATCAGATTCAACTAGCCCTTGTGAGCATGTATTTTTTTTGCATAGTGGACACCGTATTCAACTTGTAAACATCTTTTTGGAAAAATATCTTAGATATGATGCACATCATGTTGGACAAATAGTTGAGGATTCATCCACCCTGTTTCTTTTCTTCTTTCTTCTTTATGTCTTTGATAGTGTATACTTGTACCTTGTTGTTGCTTCATACATTATTCACATGCATGTTATTTTGTGAAATTTTGGTTTTCCATAGGATCACAATCCTAGGGGTTTGATCATCCCTCTTGATTTTTGTCATTTTATCTCACTAGCATTGGTACACTTCGACCCCTCTTGATGTGAACTTCCCTACTTTAGTGTGAGTTTGAAGCAAGTTCCTCCTCTCACTAATGTGGGGTCTAAATTTTGTGAAGTAAAATGTATCCCTTCACATTTTCACACTTTTTTGGGCCCTCCCTATTAAAATTTGGCTTCATTTATGCCTTATTTGGTCCTATTTTGCACCCACACGCCTTATTTAATGAATTTTTCTAAGGATAATCCAAACACTTAATAAATGACAAAATATAATTTAATGTTTTGGGTTATGTGATCCAAATCTAGTGATTTGGGACTCATATGCCACCTTGTGGGTATGGGTCCCACCTAGGTCTTGGGACCTAATTTTTAATGTTGCATTGAACTTAACACTTCTAGAAATTTGTGTCCTAGGGTTAAGCCACTAGGACTCATATGCCCAAACTAGTGTATGAGTCCCACTTTAACTTGGACCTATTTTAAATAAAATTCTTAGTAATATTTTATTATTCTAGATTTTATTTTAGCTCGTAATATTGTAATTTTTGGAAATTAGGCATAAAAAAGTATAAATACAAGTCTATTTCACATAATTTCTCTTGACAAGCAACCTAGCAATCTAAGCAATTTTCATGAGAGAAATTTTATGAGATCAAGAGAATTCAAGAGAAAATCATCAAGATTTTAGAGAAAAATTCAAGATTCAAGCATCATGTCAAAGCCATCATGCATCATGTGTGTTTTTGAGCCAACATTTGTGATTTAGGGTCTATGATTCAAGCAAGCATTCAAGGTAAAGCTTCAAGAATTCAATCAAGAGTTAAGATCCACATACATTGGATCCATTTCACACAAGTTTGCAACATTTATCTAAAGGGTTTGATGAGTTTCAAAATTGCATATTGTTCATTCATCATTCCTTCATGCTATTTCATTTCATTTCAAGGTTTCAATTACCAAAACGGGCTTTGACCAAGGAAAACCCCTATTCCCTAACACAACAACATTTTTACCTCTTGATGTGTGTTTGCAGATTTAGGTAAATTGGAGCTTTAAGATCCTTTGAAGATAAAGTTACCAAAGTTTTCAAAGTTTTGAAGAATTTCATCTTCACATGAACTCACATATAGATCAAAATTCACTTTTCGGACTTAAAGATCAGACAAGACAAAAGAAAAAAAAATCACTAGAGGCAATAGAAACATCAATCAAACCCTAATATTGAGACTAAATTGTCCCTTTGGTTGTATGATTCCTACTACAACCATTTTTAACATCTTTTTGTATATCATGAATACTCACTGGAAGATTCTAGATTCTTCCCAAATTCGTCTAGCAGGACTAAATCTCCCTACCTAGCATATGAGTCCCAGTACACTTCAAAAAGCATAATTTAAGTATTTCAGATCTTGTTTGGAATCCATCGATTTACTAGGTTCCTCTTTATTTGATTTTTGTTTGTTAATTTGATTTAGTGCATTATATTTTGTGTTTCTCCTTTGAAGCTTCATTTAATGGTTAACCCCTAGTTCCTTCTCTCAATTGAGTCAGTTGGTTAAGGGATCTTGGTTTCCTAATGAACTAAAGTGTGAAATAGGTGCCTAAGTTCCATCTCCTAAAAGGTGGACACCTCATTTCCTTTGGTTCACTAGCAATGCATGCTAATCCCCCTTCGGTTCCTAGTGGTGTTATTGATGATCACCTATGACTTTCTCAAATTATTCTCAGTAATCAACATCTTAAATTGAACTCCCCTCTCATAGATCATCTCATTTTTATTCAAATGCGATGGGTTCTCCTCCATGCTCTACTTTTTCCAATGATTAGTATAATTATTTTTCTTGGGTTGTTCAATTGAGGATGAAATTTCTTCTAAGATATATATAACATTATCATGCCTATACTAACCTAGGTGTTCATCTATGTATGTCCAATTATGCATTTTTCTAGCTATGTTCTTTTTAGCTGATGTTTTATAATAATGTTATAAAAGGGCTTTGGTCCCCCTAGTATGTTTTTTCTTCTTTCTTTATTTTTGTTTTTTAGAAAATTAAATAATTTCTTTTGTGGAGGTAGGTATAGTTCAATTAGTAGCTTTGTAGAAGACTTGGAAACCTTTAAAATCCTAATTAGTTAATAAAAAATGCATTATTCCTTTCCATGCTACTCATCTCACTATTTCGCTTAATTTGGGATATCACACATTTTAATCTATCCTCCTACCAAATTATTCTCACATTCTACAAATATTTTTTTCTATAATGTATGTATCTCCATATCACAAGTGTGAAATTTAATTATAACCCCACTAAAATTTAATCTTAATTTTTATTATACACACACACACACACACACACACACACACACATATGTATATATATATATATATATATATATATATATATATATATATATATATATATATATATATATATATATATATATATATATATATATATATATATATATGAAAATATGAAAATGCACTATTCTATTATGAATTTTATACAATTTAAAATAGAAAGACAAATTTTGAATCTAGAAATATAGAAAGCAAACACAAAATAACATGGGTTTTAAATTTGATCATACATTAGCTAGTGTAGGGCACCCTACATCCTAGACTAAACACCTAATTTTTGGAAATAATTTTCACAAGCTTGAGGTTCCTATTTTTTAGTTTATTTCTTTCAATATTTGTGGTTGAAACTTCATTTTTTTATTAGAATATAGATTTGATGACTTGAAAACTTGTAGGGTTTAAATGCAAGGATGAAAAAATTCCTTCAATTATCCTCCCATTCACTTTAGATCTACATCATACACACGTAAGATGAGAGGAATGATTGTGGCATATAGGAGCTTTCTTCAGTAAAACCCCATGTTGGTATTTCTATCTTCATAATGGAAATATCGATGATAAAGGAGAGCATATCCTTTTGAGGGGTAGAGGCTAAATGATAAAAATTAATGAATTAACAATTTACTACAACTAACCACTCATATTAGATCTCCTTGAAGGACTAAAGTTATACTCACCGCCTTCAAGCATCAATTTTTGATTGACATGATTTGATTTAAAGACCTAAAAGTGTTAATGCTAAAAAATGAAATGCATGTAAAACATGAACAACTCACATAAAACATGACATGATAATTGAATGACATAATGCTACAATAACTGTGAAAGTTTTTATCTTGATTGATCTTGAATGGTTTAGGACACTTGATTTTCTCAATTGAATTCCTTAGGTGTGCTTCCTTCAAATGGTGAAAATACTTTATATTTATATGTAATTATTCTAATTTCCTTAAAATTAAATCTTGATAGCTAACAATTAGAACTTGAAAAAAAGAAATTAACAATGTTGACATATTTAAATTTAGAGTCAAAATAGGCAATCTGGCATGTCCTATACCCAAGGCTAGATTCTTTTTTTTCAGAATCCAAAGTTTTGTGAGAAAAATATTAAATTACTACTTTCATTTTCCATGTTTGATTTTTCACAAATGCTTTAAAATGAGCAATGAAAATCATAATTAGGAAATTAAATGCATAAATAGGTCCAAGAACATATGGAGAGTGAAACCTAATGTGAAATAGTCAAGGGTGACAACTTACAATTTTACATTTATCCCCTAGTTTAGTGATTGTATGAACTTATGCTCAAATTGATACTAAAATAAGAATCAATGAAGGGGGTCCAATTATCCAAATCTTGAAGAGATAGGATGGTATTAAATCTAGGGGGGGAACACAAGCGCTGAGGATTCAAGGTCCCATGGCAAGACAATATAACCTAACAAAGGAAGAGAAATGTATGAAATGTAATATAAAATGGAAACATAAAGAATAGATGACGAAGGAACACAAACAAGACATCACAAGAAAAAATAATACAAACAAAATCAAGGACTAGCAAGCTCTCCAAAAAAATTACAAGGATCTATACCCATGGCATCCATGACTCATAGACTATCAAATTCTAATATTTTCTAGGTGAGCCATGAACTAAGGAATCACATGTTAGTGAGGTCTAATATTCACTATGTGGGCCTTCTAAAAGGGTATGAAATGAGAAACACACAAGGGCTAGTGAGGACCTGTTTTCACTAGGTGTGATTTCATGTCAATCATATGAAGAATTGTAGTCCTAATAATTTTGATGAGGTGATACCAAAATGATCAAAATTCAAAGAAAATGCATCATTATGTCTAGCATGTGTGAATAAACTAAAGCACATAATAGAATGTATAACCCCACCTTAAAGAAATTACCAAACACCCACCAATGAGAAATTTATATAAGGGAAAATAAAATGATAAATGCAGCATGATAAGGTCATGAGTGCTTATTTTGAAATCACATAAGGGATATGTTTTCAAATAAAGCTGACTCATGACAAGGGATTTTCGCCAATACAAAGCTACAAAGAAAATAAAGATGTCACATAAGGGATCCTCATATCTAGGGTTAGTATAGACCTTTGATAAAATATAATATAATTATGCTCAAAATTGGCATCATTCCCCAAATTCCCATGGAATTATGAACACAATTGAAGAATGAAATGTTAATATAAAAACAAAATTTTGGATCAACATGGAAGAGACCTAAATGTCTCAACACTTTGTATCATCCCCAAAAGAAAAGAAAAAAAGACAACAAAATATGTACGTCATAAAGAAGAATGGAGATACAACTTGATGAATGTCACAATAGATTTGTTTCCTTTTTATCTTTGTGCCAATAGGAACTACAAGGGTTATCTGAAGAAAACTAAAAATTATAAAGACACATCAAGAAATATGACACAAGAGATGACATCGTGTGAAATCAAACACAAATAATACATAAAGCATACACAAAGTGTACTTCACATCTGAGCTTATCTAAAGAAAATAATCTACATCTCAATATTGTTCATCATATATGAGAGGAAAACAACTTCAAAAACAGACTACAACAAGTGCCATATAAGGAGTATCACTAGGTTCAACACATGGTGGGTGACTCTCATTAGGAGGATAATCATGGTTTCTCCCATATAAATCCATAAACATGTCAAGAAAAACAAAGATAATTCATCATGCACTTGTTCATCAAATTTTTCATCTTTATCTTCACTATTTGGATTTATCACAGTAGGTGGATTGAGGATAATATATTTCATATATTCTTATTTCATCCTTTATATAGGTTGACACATGTAAGCTTCAATGACATGGTTTGGCGAGGGTGGTAATGTGGAATTAGGTGAGGATGAGGATGAGGATGGATGGGTGGGAGGAAATTTATCAAGGATTATTTGATCATTAGATGATTCATCAAGGTGGCTTGAGGACGTCTATTTCTTCTTGTATGGGTTTTAATTTATCAAGGGGGGTGATCCCACAATAGTGGTTTACAATTTCTGGCCAAACTGGACATTGAACTAATTTTTTCTAACCAAATCTTCACTTTTGGGCACCTATAGTGGCTAAACCATGAGGAATTTGAAGATGATGCAAACTAGAGTTTCATGACATTTCGTGATATATATTTTTCAAAAATTTTGGAATTAGATTGCACCTCTTTTTCCATGTCCCTCAAAAACTAGTTCTTTTAAGAAAACAACATTTTTAAAGAGTGATGCTCACTGTATAATGCATAAATTTTTTTCCATGAAGGATAAACTTATAATTATTTCAAATTTAGATTTGTAACTCTGATATCTAGTGCTTCCACTTGGGTAGATAGTGTTTGATTGAATATTTTTTCCTTAATCAAGTTTCAAAGTCAAACTAATTACAATTCAGACATAGGCAGACCGTATAACGTGTAACTTTTTTTGTATGTATCGAAATTCAATTTTTTGTTGTTGTTGGATTAAGGATTTCAATATCTAGTGTATTCATATTTTTCAAAAAAAAAATGATAATCTTCTATTTTTCCACATGTGTAGAACGTAGAGCTTAATTTTTGATGAAAACCCTACATTCACAAGAAATAAAAAATAAATATAATAATAAAATTAAATTTATTTAAAATTATATTTTTGGGAAGTTGATAATAAGGACTGCATACTTACAAAAAATAAATTTTAAATGAATTCATTTGATCCCCCAAAAGGTAAATAAAAAGTGGTTTTTTATCAACATTTTGATAGGTGTAAAGGAGACTTTGTTATAGGTATGGTTTAAAAGTAGCAGGGTTCTATCCAAGGGGGTTTGATCTAAGGTAGTTTGATCAAACCCTATTCAATTGGAATGCTTTAAATGGAACATTTTAAGTCTTAAATCATTATATTTTCTAAAAATATGTGATTTCAGAAAAAAAATCATAATCTCCCAAAAATTGTAAACCAACTTTGTCGGATCACCCAGGGGTAAGAGAGGGTTTCTCTACCATCATTCCTTTTTCTTCCTTTTGAAGAGGAACTAAAGGCACCACCATTGGTCAGTAAACCACTCTATGTTTGGGTATATATATATATATATATATATTTCTTTTAGAGGCATAATGGAAATTATATACTTATATCCAAATTGGATATGGGTTCATCCACAACCTATGAGGTGGGGGGAACTATGATCAAAGTCACCATAGATTGATTATCCTTTGGTGGGATGTTACTAAGGGATAATTTGGCTCTATAATTAGCTTTAAATTTTGATATGTGAAATAACAAAAAATGTATTTTCTTCATATGGATTAGGACATAGAGAAAACACACTTCAATATCATTTCATTGAAGGGAAACCCTGGAGATCTCAATCTAAAGTATGCAAAGAAGAAATAGATCTTGCAATAAGGTTTTCCTAAGGTCTGATTGTAAACTAATGAGGGTTTTACCACCAAGATAGGGCTTGGAATGAATAATGACATGCAAATCAAAATGCTTAAACCTAATATGATGCAATACTTCACTAAATGATCTAAAAATGCATGTAAATCGAAACAAAAAGCTAAGAAATGAAAGGTGTGCACCTAGAAACTAGAAGGAGAATGAATGAAGCTCTTAAATGTTGAAAACAATAATTTTAAAGCCTTCTATGACTCATACACTAATTTAGGTGATTTAGTCCCAGATTAGGGTTTTGGGCAGAAACTAAAATCTAGAAAAAGGGTGTCTGGAAATGCAAAGATGTAAAAAATGACCTATACTATGACTGATATGCCAGAATTGGTGTATCAGTCTAGTTAGGGTTTTCTTGAAATTTCAAGTCTGAATCCAGTCTTCAATGTTTGCTCTGTCCTTTCCAATTGATTTTTGGATCCAAAACCCTGATTTGTAACAGATAGAAGTCTTCTAATGATCTTCAATGTAGGGTGACAACTTTGACAACTTTGAACACTTTAAAAATTTTCTCCAAAATTTCTATTCAATATGTCTTCAACCTAAGCCTACAAATCACACACTAAAGAGAGAGAAAAATGTTGTTTTGTTAGTGTATAGGGGTTTGCATTAGTCAAACCTTGTTTTTGTAATCAAACCTTTAAATAAAATGAAATAGGAATGGAGAATGATGAATGAACAACATGCAATGCTACAACTCAGCAAATCCTAAAAATAATGTGCTATAAACATATATGAAGTGGCTCCAATGGATGTATATCTCGACTCTTGCTTGAATGGGATAGATCTTGAATGAAATGCTAGCTTGAATCATGAAACCCTACATCACAATTGTTAGCTCTAAAACAAACATGATGCATGATGATTGATGCTTGAATAATGCTCTAAAACAGTTGATAATATGTGATTAAATGCTCTTGTGAACTCAACTTTGCTATAAGGATGCTCATTCAACTTGCTAGGTGTAAAATGAGTGAAAGAAACTTGTATTTATACTTAATTATTCAAAAACTCCCAAACTTACAAAACTATAGGACGACATCATATCTAGGAGGATAAAATATCGCCAAGAATTTGAATTAATTTTTATTTTGGGTCGCATAGGAATCATACACCCAAGGTGGCATATGAGTCCCATTAGGCATAAATTACAGGATCATTTTTAAAAAATGCTTAGAAAGGTGTAAAATCTAGATTGGGACCCAAAACCCTAGGTGGGTCTCATATGCCCAAGGTGCCATATGAGTCCTAGATCACTAAATCTAGGCCACACAACCTAAAATTAACTAAATTATGATTGCATATTGGTTTGTGTTGGCATTATCCTCAAAAGATGCATTAAATGAGGCTTGTGGATGTAAAATAAGCCCAATTAAAGCATAAAAATTCCCAATTATTTAATAAAACCCTAGAAAAGTGTGAAAGTGTGCTACAACACTATACAACACTCTAAATAAGGCACCAATAAGCTCATTTAGTTCACAAGGGACCAAGAAATAAAGTGAATATGTTAGACATATTACAACATTAAATCAAGGCCATGTTATGGAGTAATTTATCCATCATTACAATATAATATGAAAAAAAAATCCTCATGATTATTAACAAGTTCCATAGGTTGAGGCCAAAAAAGTCTAGTGAAAGGTTTTCGTGGGAAGCCAAGAGTTTAAACCCACTATGATGAATTTTATATCTTTGATTTTCAAATGGGAATTGTATGCATTTGTGGATTACCAATGGGATTGCATTCTGAAAGTATAGACATGGATAACCTAGCTTCACATGAAATTGGTCTAACATAAGGATGATGGTGAATCAAACATCTAGTTATTTTGGACCAACTTTGAGTGGGAGAGTTATCAAACCTATCATAGGGTTAACAAAACCATCATGATTTTTTAGCGATGATTTCGATCATTCATAATAATTTTTATAAATTCCATTCCTATTTAAAAATTATTTGGTTATCACATTCTCTAGATATACAAGATCAATGAGTATCCTTGGTGTAGGTTTGTCATCAATATGACTAGTGATATAGAGAGGACCATTGGGTGCATGTATGGATGCACCAATAAGTATGAATGAAATGTCAAGTAAAAAAATTGGTTGACCCTTATGAAATTGAACTTCTATTACATTAACAATGGGTATGTGTAGGATCATCATGGAAAAAATAGGCCCTTAAGTGGCAAAAAATTCAGAAAAATCAAAGTTAGGCAACTTGATGTAAAAAAATTCAATAAGATATCTATATCATTTCAAAAATATGTAAAAATAGAATCTGTTGCAAATTGAATGTAGTTTCTAAACTACTAGGTTTATTTATAAAAAAGGAAAATCATTTTAGTGAAATTTTGAAATTTTAATACAGTAGCACTTAAATTTAAGGGAAAAAAATAAGAAGTGGGTGTCTGTCTAACCACCCTAACCACAAAAAAATGATAATATTTTTTTATAATATTTTAGATATAAGTAGAGGACTCATGTACATATGTGATGCATTTTTTTTTTCTAAGTGAATAATTAATTATGAGTTTTTTATTACAACTTTTAAAAAATATAAAAACTTGTATATCTAACCACCTTAACTTGGTCAAAACTTCATGAAATTCATTTTTTTTTTTTTAATCCTATAGTATGTGAAGCATTGAATGTGACGCATGTTTTGGATTCAAAAAATATGATACCATTTGGAAGCTATAGATTTTTTTCAATCAGCCTATAAATTAGAACATTAGTCGTAATTCAAATAGAAAATGAATAATAATAATTTATTAAATTCAAAGTAAAGCATAATTTATATTGTTGGAAAGTTGAGAATCTCCTTTAAAAACCCTTTTTGTTTCATCAATTTTGGGTAAAAAGAAAGTCGTCAGCCACATACCCTATACATACCCATCATATCGCCACTTTTTGGCCCATCATGATCCTACACACACCCCAATACTAGATAGATCATCATCATTATAATTTATTATCAATAGCTTGCATAAAGTTGGATGCATGATTTGGCATTGGATTTATCAAAAAAATTAAATTCTTGTTGGGTGGAGCTACAAACTTGCTTCCTTTATAATTAACATTAGCTAAATGGATGTAATTAGAATAGATAGGGTTTTGAACTTAGTGTTTAACATGAAACATCATTTTGTATTATGTCCACATGTACAATGATATTGGAGAAATACTTTTGGGTTTTAGTTTCAAGGGAAAGGTTTAGTTGTATCAATGGGCCAAATCAAAGGTAATTGGATTAAGCTTTTATGTAGAAATTGTAACAAGATCTTATGAAGAAAGTTAGGCATTTGCATAAATTGTATCTCTCAACCTAAATTGATAAGGAGTAGTACTTGCGATAGTGATGTGTTTTTTAGTAGTTTGAGGAGTGTTTATCTTAATGAAATACTTTTTTAAGAAAAATTGAATGGTTGGTAAATGTTCTAAGGTACATATTTAGATTGATTAGTATGGGTCAATGAAGGTGTACGCTCATGTTGACTAATCGATACCTGAGGGTCATAAGCAAGTGTGCATAGGATGGATACTTTATTAACAATATCTTGTCTTGAATATTGGGTTTAAAATTTCCTATAAACATCCTTTAGACATCAACATCAAGAAGACTATATGAGATTTTTGATTAAAATAACTGGTGTCATCCTATGATGTCTATTATATTTTCTTGAGGTCCTTCTTTACAATGCACTAAGTTAACATCACTTATAGACTAATGTTTTTTTTAAATGTTGGAGAAATGTGCTCACAAGTTTGGTGTTCAAATGAATTTATTGAGTTTATTCAACAATGAGAAAAACCATCCAAGGCCATATCTTTCAATGATGTAGGAAAGAGTTCAGCTAGGATCTTTTATTAAAAAATAAGGTCATCACACAATGTAATAAAAGTTTATCCTTGGTTTTTAGGATCTGCCTTACCATTATACTTCTTAAATTGGGGTATTTTCATGTTTTGAGGTACAGGGGTTTTTAGGATAGCAATTGAAAATTTGTTATGTGTGAGGTATTATAGAGGTTAAACATTTTGATTCAGATTTAACATGAAATTTCTTTTTGAAGTGATGTCACATTTTGCAAAAAATTATTTATGATAGGATCATTGTTTGACATGTTTTGATACTTTGGTGAATATGGTGAATTTGTGTAAATGGTTGGTGGGATACTATGTTGCATGTTTATGAGAGGTGATGAATATGGAGGTGTTATAGGTGATGTGACAAACTATTGTAATATCATAAAATTGCACCACTTGCAATTTGACCTAAATTTTTGCATCCAATTTAGTGTCCACTCCCTTAGTATTTTTGTAGGCTCATTTTAGCCCTTGCATTAGCCTTTTCACCTCTCATGATGCTTAAGACCCATTTTTAGTAGTCACCTTATTGTGCCAGCCTTGTGTCCAACCTTGTGTCTTCCTCCTTCTTGCTAGTTTATATCATGATTTATTTGGACACTAGTGCACTACACGAATGTCCATGTACCACACTAGTGTCCTACGACATTTAAACATTCAAAAGGTCATTTTGAGTTCCTTTCCACTTTTCACCTACCTTTGTCAGTGGTAACGACATGGGATGCTTTGTAATGGCTCGATAACCTTCTTTTCCCTCCTATTCTCTCTTTAAAATCCATCTTTCTAATTAATTTGGTCTTCTTTATCTATTTGGGTCTCTCCTCTACTCTCTTAGACATCTTTCTTGCATTGCTCAATTGTTTGCTACAACACTCTAAAGGTGTCATAACATGCTTGAGAAAATCTCTTTGTTTTCACAACTATCTCTTTCACTCTTTCTCTCTTTGGCTTCCTCAAGCCTTGTAGGTGGGTATATGCAGGATCATCATGGAAAAAATAGGCCCTTAAGTGGCAAAAAATTTAGAAAAATTATAGTTCAGCAACTTGACAAAAAAATTTGAATAAGTTATCTATATTATTTCAAAAATATGTAAGAATAGAATTTGTAGAAAATTGAATGTCATTTCTAGACTACTAGGTTTATTTAGAAAAGAAAAAAATCTATTTCATGAAAATTTGAAATTTCAATGTAGTAGTACTTAAATTTCAGGGAAAAAGTAAGAAGTAGGTGTCTGTCTGATCACCCTAACCATAATAAAATGATAATATTTTTTTTAATATTTTAGATATAAGTAGAGGACTCATGTCCCAATGTGATGCATATTTTTTTGTAATTTTTTTCCAAGTAAATAATTAATTATGATTTTTTATTACAACTTTTAAAAAGTATAAAAACTCATATGTTTGACCACCTTAACTTGGTCAAAACTTCATGAAATTCAATTTTTCTTTTTTAAATCCAATAGTATGTGAAGCATAGAATGTGATGGATATTTTGGATTACAAAAAAATGTGATACTGTTTGAAATCTCTAGATGTTTTACAATTAATCTATCAATTAGGACTTTAGTCATAATTCAAATAGAAAATGAATAATAGTTATTTATTAAATTCAAAGTAAAGCATAATTTATATTGGTGGAAAGTTGAGAATATCCTTTAAAAACCCTTTTCGTTTCATCAATTTTGGATTAAAAAAAAGTCGTTAGCCATATGGGCCATCAAATCACTTACATATCACCACTTTTTGTCCCATCATGATCCTACACATACCCAGGTGATATCTATCTCTTGTCTTGTGTGCTTGAGCATCTTTGGATTTCCCACATCCCTTGTTTATGCATTATCTATCTCATCTATTTATCTATTTCAGTGTCTATTATTTTTTATATCTATGTATCTAGCTATCCATGGAGGTGGGAACATCAAAACAGGGGGTTGACTAAGGAAAGCCCCTAAACAACCCAAACAATTTACCTCAATCTTATGTGTGTAGGTATTGAATATATTTATTTATTGGAGTCTTCATTACTTGGTCTATTATGAGCATTTTCTATCTCTTATTCTCTTGCTTTCCCATTTATATTTTCTTTACTTTATTTTACTCTCTATTATAGTATGTTATTTTCTCATACTCTTAAGAGTTCTTATTAATCTAATTGTTAGCATTCATACGGATATTTTTTGTGACACTCCTATTTTTCAATCCCTAGAATATGTGAACTTTCCTCTGGTATGCCAGCGCATTGCACTATCATTTGTGTGTCGTGCTATCATCCTTGGATGAAAACTTTCCACTATATCTAGAAGACCTTTGTGATGTGATCTTTCTAATCAAATAGAACTCTTACCTTTCTATCCAATCACTTAAGCTTTATTCCTCTTCATCTGATTAGGTAGTCAGAGGTAGTTTAGGGCATTTTTCTCCCTTGGGCTCTTATGTGATCTGAGAGACCTAGGAGAAGTGAATCCCTCTTCTCTAAAACTATAAGGATTTCCACTAGGAATCCCTAATCTTGGTGTTAGTCCATTGGTGTATTATATCACTAAATCTATGATAAGAGTTGTGAATATGGGAATAGAAGGTATGGTTGTGGGATAGGAAACATGTTTTCCTTTGTATTGAGCATTTGTGAATGCTTGATGACAACTAGCTATCATAGGGATGTTACAATAAACTATATAAGCTGGACTACACAACATTTCTATTCCTTGAGCATCATTTATTAACATCCTAAGTTTATCCATGATAGGTACCATTTTTCCTTCTAAAGATTCAGTTCTTGAGTAATCTTGAAGAATCTATAAATCTTTGTCCAATTTTTTAATTTCTCCTCAGGAACATGTGATATAGAAGCCACTAATTCCATATAAATGTTTGATTTTGAGGTAGTCATGTGAGCATTGTAAGACTAGGAATAAAGTCTAAAATGGATTGAGTATTGACAATACCTTGCATGAAAGAGTTTAAAAACTTAGTATCCATAGTGGATGTAGTTACACCATGAGATTCCATAAGTCTACAACTTCATGTCACAAGGTTAAACTAGGAGTAGGACACTAGGTCATGAAGCATATGAGTTTTAAAACACTTGAGTAAGACTACTATTAATAAGAAGTATGAGATAGTACAATAAAAAATGTAACAAAATATAAAATCAAGAAGAAGAAACACACAAAGAACACTAAAACAAACCCGTGATGAAAATCATGGTTGAAACTAATAGGTTTAGGGCATAATGTGTCCCATACTTATAATTTTTTTAGATAAATTTAAATTTTTGATGTGTCCAACAGTGTTTAAGTGTTCTACTCTATGATGATGTAGGTTTGACAGTAAATTTTTTTTTAGAATTTGACATTTTTTTATTTTGTACTACAAAATGTAAGTATGCAAGCCATTTTCAAAATGTTCAATTAGAAAGATGAGATTTAACATACAATTTACAGATTTAAATTCCAAAAATTCACTGATCCTAATGTGTGAATTCTTGAAATTAAAATATTAACATCTTTTTACAATAGTAATAATGAACTTCTTTTCACTTTTTCACTATATGCATAAACCCAAATGAATGCTTTGAACAATTTTAGATTTGATAACCTAATATAGATTTATAAATGCAATCTTTATGTAAATCTAACTTATGATAACTGAAATTAACTCTATTTGAACCTTGAATGTAATATGCTATGCTAATTTTTGATATTTTCAATGCTTTTTCATGAAATGATGGATACCTAAATGATGAATGCAAAAAAAAGTGAGATTAAACTTATAGATCTAAGATGATATGATTTAGATTTTAAAAGTTACATAATGTTGAATCAATCAAATTCACCAAAAATTTTAGGTGGAAAAGGGATCTTAGGTCTAATATGTAGATCACTAATATCAATCATTTTCCATGAATAGATTGAATCTAGATAAGCAACTATATGAGATTGAATTAATACAACCTAAAAGATGAATCAATCAACCCTTGATCTATATTTATTTGGGGCTTTTGGGTTGGATTTGATCTAGGATTTTGATGTTATGCAATGATGTAACTAAACTATGAAAATGTAGCAAATTTTTATGAATTTTTAGAATCTAAATATAAAAAGACAAAATTGGAATCCATAAATATTTAAGGTAGACACATAATAAGTTGGGATTTAAATTTGAGTTAAAATTAGCAAGTCTAGGTTGCATTTCATCATAGACTAAACACCTAATCTTTTAAAACTAATTTCACAAACCCGAGGTCCCTAGTTTGTAGGTTCTATCTTTTGAGATTTGTGGTCAAAAATTCATCTTTTGATGAGAAAATGTAGATTTTGAAAACTTATAGGGTTTAAGTGAAAGAATGAACAAAAATCCTTTAATATTCCATGAATTCACTTCAGGTTTACCTACACAATTGTAAATTGATGATAAAAGAGAGTGTATCCTTTTAAGGGATAGATTCAAGATGATAAACAAGTAATAAATTTATAATTCTTTGCAACTCCCCACTCAAATCTGATCTTCTTGATGGATTGAAGTCATACTCATCACCTTCAAGGATCAATTTTTGCTTGAATTGATTTCATTTGAAGACCTACAAGTGTTAATACTCAAAAATAAAATGCATTTCAAAACATGAACAAACTCACATAAAACTTGGCATGATGCTTGAATGACACAATGCTACAATAATTTTAAATTTTTATCTCTTAACTACCCTTGAATTCTTCTAGAATATTTGATTTGCTAAATTAAATTCCTTAGGCATGGTTCCTTCCTTCAAATGGTCAATATACTTGTAAGTGAGGGTGACCAACCACGTCAAGACCCTCAGTCATGGAGAGCTGAGAGCGGAGGGCTGCCCTAACTTACCTCACTCTAAAGGGATGTTTCTAAAATAAGGGATGAGAATGATGAGGACTATAAAGTACTTCAATCACCCTTCAGACTTGAACTTTAGTTTGGGCTAGGTGAGCTGGTTTTTTGCAGTCGGTATTGTGCCTCAGATAGCTCTCTGTCTAAGGATGGCAGCATAGTTCTAGGACGTCAACATGGCACACTAGCATCTCTTGGCCACACTGGCATTTGTACAACTAGAAAATAGTGAACATAGTAAAACTACCAAAAACACCTACTAACAACCTAGCTAGTTCAATCTAGATGGTAAAAATAGGAGAAAGTATAGGAAATAGATATTGAATTGATAAAATAATTAAAAAAGAACCAGGGTGACGAAGGTAATCTCACAAAAGTGTCTTTTTTCCAGCTAGCTCCAAATGCACGTCCACCTACACACAAGAAAGAGGGAAAATTTATTGGGGCTGTATAGTCATCTACATCAATCGGACCCTCATTTTGGTGTTTCCACCTCCATGGATAGGTAGATAGCAGCGATAGAGAAATATGTGATAAAGAATTAAAGAAGGAAGGAATGAAAAGAACACTAAAACATAGTAAAGAGATACTCAACCAAATCATAAAGGAGAGGAGAGAAATGTTACCACCTCCACCAAGAGTTCACTGGCCAATGGAGGACAAAAAAGGCTTGAAAAATCACCACAACCTTGACTGTGATGAAGGGAGGTCTCACAAAACCTCAAGCCCATGCTACAATGACTTGCTTCACACTTTCTTTATGGAGTTGATCTTTTTTTGTTGTTGCTGTAAGGGAGTGTTGAAATGTTGTTGAGAGGGAAGTGAAGTCTAAGAATGCTTGAGAATGCCAAAAAGAGATTGTGAAGAAGATGAAATGAATGAGGGAAGAGTTTTTTGAAGGTGGAATGAGAGAATCTACCATTTTCAAGGTCGGTTGGTCGAAGAAGGATGTTACAAGTTGTTCCCAATAGGAAGTGTAGCACTTTAGCAAAATTTAGATGTAGGAATTTGTTAGGGACATAAGTGTGTTGTGCAGATGTCTATGTGTTGCACACATATCCCTATCAAATATTCTTCTACCGACATAAAGGAAAAATTCCAAGTGGAAGGAAGCCAGCCAGTTGATGTGGAATTTTGACTTCGGATTTGGTTTTTTAAGTGAGGATGTACGAAAGGGGAATTTGCACAAGGGGTGAAAATTTTCTCTTATACATTTTTCCCCACTTTAGTGAGGATGAATACTAATGAGTGCTTTGGTAAAGTAGATCAAATAAGTGGTATAGTTAGAAATATATACCTAAGCCATCGAGGAAGAAGACCGTGATCTGGAAAGATCGAAAGTGCAGGGTAGGCAAAGGACTCCATAGCCCCACAGAACTATGAAGTTGTAGAATGAAAGTGTCTTACAAGCCCATAGACCTGCAAGGAGGTGACCGCTAAGATCTCTCACATGAAGGAAGCCCAAAGAAGCAAGCACCTCATAGGCCCACACAACTACAAGGAAGGTGTCCTCCAAGATCTCTCACATGAAGGAAACCCAGATGAAAGCGCCCTATAGGCCCACAAACCTATAGGGAAGGTGTCCTCCAAGATCTCTCACATGGAGGAAACCTAGATGAATTTCCTTACAAACCCATAAACCTATAAGGAAGTGAGCCCCAAGATCTCTTGTATGGAGGAAGCTCAAAATAAGCACCTTACAGTCCCACAGACCTAGAAGGGAGCGACCCCCAAGATCTCTCACATGGAGGAAGCTTAGAGAAAGTGCGTTATAGGCCCAAAGACCTACAAGAAGGTATCGCCAAAGATCTCTCACATGAAGGAAACATAGAAAGGAGACTCTACAAACCTAGAAAGTGGCTTTATAGGTGCACTTACAAAGCAACATTTCTACCTACAAATAGAACATGTCCAAAAGCGGCCACACAGGAAATTAAATAGACAATCACATAGATTGTCAACGAGCTTGAAAACTTTCAAAGGGGTCCCTTAGGAACCCGACATGAAGAAGGGGTCCACTCAAGGGATGTGTTGTTTTGAAAGTGTGGAAGAGATGTTGCTTCTCAAATCGATTCAACACCAAGGAATCCTTTTGAAATATGTTCACTTCATCAAGGAATTCAAAAGGAAGAAGATACCCCCTCATGAGGGGAAGGTCAAAGCTACTTTATCCTCGAAGGAAGGTTCTCAAGTTCTTTCTTTGCGAACCCTTGATGAAGGAAACACATTCCGTTAAGGTTCCAAGTCGAGAATGCGATTCTTGAACAAGTTTGTGAGGATTTTTGAGAAAACATTCATTAGCAACAAATTCATTTTCTAAAAATCAAAGTAATGACATTGCCACACATGAAAGGAACAACCCAAGCAAAGAAGAAAGAAAGATAAAAGAAAAGAGTGAAAAAGAGATGATCACAAAACAAACCGCATAGGGGGATCTAGTTTTGCAGGGTCATTTTTGCTCATGCTTATATAAATAATAGCTAACCACGGTGCAAGATGAAAGATAATCAATCCCCACTAGATCAAGAAGAATGCACAAAAAATAAAGTGAAAATAAAACAATTGGGTCAACATGGAACAGAAGCCTAAATACCCCCAATTCTTTTCATTATCCCTAATTTATCGAAAATCAATCACAAACGTGGAAGAATGATGATACAAATAGAAGAAGGTTTACGACATAAAAACCATGCTTGTATCCAAGCACCAACAAGGGTGACAAGGGTCATCTAGGAACAAATAGCACGGTCATAGGGGAACACATCACAACACACACACATTTAATCTAAAGATAAATTAGAGGTCTCCCCCTAACACTGATTGACCAAGAGGTCATCTGCTTCCCAATATAGATCTTCATAAGGGGAAAGAGGATGAGCCTGTAGTGGTGGGATTTTAAGAGGAGGAACTTCTAACCCTCCTGCAACAAGGGCTAAGGAAGAATGCCCCATAAGGTCTTATCCACTAGGCTCTTGTGGAGCTATGGTCAGTGATTTCATGAAGATCATGGACAAGGCTGGAACTTCATCTAGAGAGTTAAACATGCACTTCATTGGAGTACCATGTTGTACCTCAATAGAAAGAGATGGAAGTGCCCAAGATTTTCCATTAGGTTCAATAAGTGACTCAGGAGCAGTGATGAACTTAGGGGAAGCCGAGGCTGGTTCTGTCACTATGATAGAACAAGCTAGTGTGGGACCACCTTTTAGTGAAGGTCAAATCCTCTTATGCCCTCCATTGATGGAAGGGACAACCTCTACCTTTTTCTCTGTCGAGGGATGTGAACTACCCACAAACAAGGAAAGAGGTGCAGAGAAAGAGGAGGAGAAAACTACAAAAGATACTACCAAAGTGTTAGACATATCTATGGGCTTTGGGAAAGGAGAGATATTCAGAAGGGACATCAACAAGGGAAGATCAAGTGAAGGAGCAATGAACATCTACATCTTTTTAGAGTCAAGCGCACTCACAATAGGAGTCAGAAGCGAGACTAATCTAGGTTGAATGGAAGTAGAGGGGAGGAGAGAAGAGGATGCATCAGGAGTCCCTAAAGTAGGTGTGGTCATATCCTCCTCCTTCCTTTGTAAAGCGGCCTGCTCGGTCATGAGATCCTTTCGCTGGCACTTGCGCTCACACACAAAGCGGTTTTGTTGACTCTTCGAATTGGAGGCTAGATGTTGCAAAGGGACATAAGGCTCCTACTCAGCCATGGGAATTTCCACCATAGTTGTTTCTAGTGGAGGGATAGGCTCCTAAATAGAAGTAGAAGGAATAGGTTGAGAAACAACAGGGGGAGTCACCTCTAATGCCTCGGTAGCAGCCCTCTTCCTATTTATTTCCTTGGGAGCATAAGCGATAGGAGGCCATAGAGGCCCAGAAATAGAAGATTCCCCATGGGGACCTTTCCCTCTACCATACAAGTAGTACCAAGGTCTAGGTGGTTTAGTTGGGAGATTTGATATCCTAATCTTATGTTTATGCCAAGGAGGTACCATTGGACTAAGTAGTAAAAGCCAAACAAATTCATCCAAAAATCTTCTCTATAAAGAGGAGGAGAGAAATCCTGAGGATGGGTGAGCTTCTCTTTTCCCTTTCGAGGAGGGGAGGCAACTGGATGTTGTGCTACCAGGAGAGTCAATTTTTCCTATCGCTTGCCCCTGGTATTATACTTCACATAGTTTTTGTAAATTAGGTCTATTCTTGGAGGGAGCGGATTGACCGGAGTGGGCCAAACGTGATCTAATGAATATTCCCCATGGGACACTAGAGGCTAGTATCCAGTGTCATGCACTATGTGCACTACACCTTTATGGGAGAATTTGAAACATTAATGAATGATAGAGGTGATTCCATTCAGGGAAGATAGCCAAGGTATGCCAAACTTCATCTTAAATAGATCCAACTCTGCAATAACATCAAAGACTATGTCTGTAGCCCTAGGTCCAACTAGGGAAGACAAATTTATTGAGCCATATGACTTTAGAAAAATACCATCATGCGTATAGATGGTAGATTTTGTTTCTTTGTATTCCTTTCTATGCAATGAATTAAGCCACAACATCTCTTTTGTAATGACATTCACTCGACTCACGAGATCCACTAAGACCCCTGTCACAATGTTGCCATTGAGGCGAGTGAGAATGTAGAGGGGAGATGGCTTGTTGTTTAAGGGTAAATCATGTGATGTGAATGTCACATCTCGTGAGTTGGGCATAGGTTGCACAATAGAAGTAACTGTGACCATGTTAATATATGCCTCTAGTTGAGTGGTAGAATCAAAGGGATCAATAATCATGTTAGCAAAATGTGACAGAAATAGGTCCATGTATATCTACAATTCACTATTCACTTTCACTACCACTTTGCTCACATTTTGTTTACTTCCATCAAGACGAATAGTATCACACTCGATGTGTTCTTGTATCTCATGATGCAAGCGCATATAGCATTTGGTATCGTGTCTATTAACTCAATGGTACTGACAGAAGGTATTTTGATCATACCAACTAGGGAAAGGTTCCTTAAGAGGTTTTAGGTTCTCCAAGGTTATGATCTTATCCTTCAAAAAAATTTGGACTAAGGAAGAATAAGATTCTGCTAACTTTGTAAACTCTCAATTACATCTCAGGTTGTTATCATTTGTAGCAGCTACTACATTCACAATATCCTTACCTTTCCTAAAGATTGATACAATAGACTTCCCTTCTGAATGGGAGCATCCGGATGATCCCTCAAACTGAACTACCATTTGTTTGTAATCTCATAATGTAGCGCACAAATGCGTGAAAGAAAGGTATTTCATAAGGAACAATTTATCTTGCTAAGGTCTTTGCAAGTTCCCTATGAACACCTTCTACATGTCAGAATCAGGCAATGGATACGAGATATGTGAGAAGAGCGCTTGATACCACATTGCAAAATTAGTAATATTTTTGTTATCACCTTGTTTGCATTGTACGAGATCCGAAAAGGTAATCTTTGGTTTGATGTTGGATTGGAACTATCAAAGAAATTGATTTACAATTTGATAAAATGAGATGGAATTTTTTAGAAAGGAACACTACGATTTGAGTGTTGTATCCCTGAGAGATTGAGGAAATAATTTTTCCATCAATGCATCTTGATGGAAGAAGTCTATACATAGGGCATTGAAGGTAGACACATACGTTTGTGGGTCCCCTTTGCCACCATTCTTTTTCAAATTTGGGAATCTTCATTCCTTGGGGGAAGGGAGTGTTTAAAATTACTACTGATAACGTGCTATGTTAGAAAAAGGGTTGAAAGATAGACTGGGAAGAGGCTTGGGAGAGAATTGCTAGCTGGCATTGCATCTTACCCATATTTTGAAGAAGAGTGTTCAAAATAGGGTCATTAGAAGACATAGGACCAGAGGAACCTCCTGCAGAACCACCACCAGAGCTATCTTCAAAACCATTGGTGTGACCACTATCGTAATCACTGTTGGAGCCACCGCCACCACTAGGGCCTCCACTAGAGCCACCACCATGGTCTTCACCAGAACTTCCTCTACAAGCACCACTTTTTCCACCAAAACCACCGCCACTACCAAAGCCCTCACAACTCAACCCGCCAAAATCTCCACTACTAGAGGTGACAGGAGGGGTGAAGCTAAACCCTAAGGGTACTCTATTTGCTTTGATATTTTAAAATCTCTAAGAGGTAGAAGGGATTTTGATCGAGGGGACTGCATTGACCATGTACATAGGTGTGGGAGGCATTGACATTCCTAGTTGTCTCTTGTGATCTTCGATAGTGACCCCTTGTACAATGTTAGGATTGTTTGGAGGAGCACATGCTTCCATTAGACTAGAGAGACTATCCAAGAGTTATATGCCTATTTGATCTTTTCCAACCATATATTTTATTTCACTGATAACCCTTCAGCAGCCCTAGACATCTTCGGGTCCATTTCCAAGTGATTCTCCAAGTCACTTAGTCCCTTGCTAATGGTAGAAATATAGTCAGAAGGAATGTAAACAACCTTGTACTCATCTACCGACGACATTGTATTAGATGTAGGAGGAGTGGGGGCATGGTCAATCTCATTGGAGATCCCTACCTCACCCCTAAACAAATACTCTTGTTTGGCAAGAACAATGATAGATCCAGAAAAAAGGCCTATAGACAAACTAGTAATGACTTTCATCTTCTCCATCGGAAGGTGTCACAAACCTCTCCTAACAATATACCCAGAGGTTTTTGATTGGGTTGTGATCCTTATAGACCTTCACAACACTTAGGGGCACAATGATCACAAGGAACAAGGGAAAAGCCACAACACCAATGAATGAGAAAATGTTGGTTCATGTCGAGTTCACCAAAAATGTAAGAGAGGGAGACCAACCATGTCAAGGCCCTAGGTCACAGAGAGCCGGGAGCATAGGGCTGCCCTAACTTACCTTATTCTAAAGGGATGTTTCAAAAATAAGGGACAAGAATGATGAGGACTATAAAGTACTTCAATCACCCTTCACGCCCGAACTTTAGTTTGGGCTAGGCGAGCTAGTTTTTTGGAGTAGGTACTATGCCTTAGACAACTCTCTATCTAAGGATGACAGCATAATTTTGGGATGTCAGTTCAGCACGCTAGCGTTTCTCGAGCATGTTGGCATCTGTATGGCTAGAAAATAGTGAACACAGTAAAACTATCAAAAAGACCTATTGACAGTCTAGCTAGTTCAATCTAGATGGTAAAAATAGAATGATAAAGTATATGAAATAGGTACGAAAATGATAAAGTAAATAAATAAGAACCAAGGTGACGAAGATAATCTCACAAAAGCACCTATTTTCCAACTAGCTCCAAATGCATGTCCACCTACACAAAAGAAAGAGGGGAAATTTGTTGGGGTTGTATAGGGGTCTGCCTCAGTTAGACCCCTATTTTGGTGTTTCCACCTCTAGGGATAGGAAAATAGCAATGATAGAGAAATATGTTTTAAAGAAGTAAAGAATGAAGGAATGCAAATAACACTACAAAACAGTAAAGAGCTACTCAACCAAATTGTAAAGGAGAGGAACAAAATGTTACCACCTCTACCAAGAGCTCACTAGCCAATGGAGGAGAAAGAAGGCTTGAACAATCACCACAACATCGATTGTGATGGAGGCCTTACAAAACCTCAAGCCCACATTGCAATGGCTTGCTTCACACTTGCTTTATGGAGTTGATAGAGTGTTGTTGCTACTATAATGGAGTGTTGAAGTGTCGTTGAGAGTAAAGTGAAGGCTGAGAATGCCAAAAAGTGATTATGAAGAAGAAGAAATGAATGAAGAGTGTTTTTGAAGGTGGGATGAGAGAATCTACCATTTTTGGTGTCAGTTGGTTGAAGAGGGATGTTATAAGTCATTTCCAATAGGAAGTCTAATGCTTCTACCAATTTTAGATGCAAGAATCCATTAGGGACGTAGCCGCGTCATGCGTGCATCCACAACAAATATTCTTCTACCAACACAAAGGACAAATGCCAAGTGGAAGGAAGCCAGCTAGCTGATGTGGAATTTCATCTTCAAATTTGGTTTTCTAAGGTGAGAATGTACGAAACAAGAATTTGCGCAAGGGGTGCAAATTCACTCTTATACAATACTATGTATTTATATGCAATTCTTCTGATTTCTTGATAATTATAAATCGATAGTCAACAATTAAAATTTGAATTTCAAATAATAACTTATAGACACCAACATATTTAAATTTTGAGCCAAAATAGGTAGTCTAGGGTGCCATGTGCCCATTATTGGATTCTTTCTTTTTTGGAAGCCAAAGTGTTAGGGGTAAAATATTAAGTGCTTATTTTGATTTCCCATGATTCGTTTTCAATAAATGTTTTAAAATAGGAAATTAAAAGCATAATTAGGAATTAAATACATAGTCAGGTCCAAGCACATAGGGGCGAGGAAAACCTAGTGTGAAATTGTTAAGGGTGATAATTTATTACACTATAATACTATATTAATTTTGAAACTATTGAATGGAAAAAGAATTGAAATATGCTAGCTAATTTATTGAGCAAAGAACTACTTAATTTTGACCATAGGTTCAATACTTGAAATAAAGTAAGAGTAATCAATAGTTGATCCATAAAAAATGTTCTTCACTTCTTTCTACCAAAGCATGTTTTTCATTATTTTTTGGTCCCTCTTCTTCCTTTGTCTGTACAACCTACTATCTTATTGTGCATTTTGATATCAATGTTCTCTTTTATTCGTCCTCCCCTTAAGTTATTCCATCATCCTATGATGTATCTCATGAACTATGTATCCATTTTTCTACCTCTTCTTTTTAATTTTTACTTCTTGGTTAATAGATCCCAATAACTCTATCTCACCCATTTTTTTTATCTCATTATCTTTATGTAGTTTCATCATATAAGTTATTCATATAATCTTCCACACACTATTGAAATCAGGAAAACCTATTTAAAAAATAATAAATGATATTCAAATTAGAAAAACAAACTAAGAACCAAAATTATATTAAAAGAACCATACTTATAATTACTTTAAAATACAAAATGACTTAAATGCTAATAAAAATGTTAAAAAAACTAATGTCTGTTCATAAAATGTAATTATCAAAACTGTATTAACTTATGCACTAAAAGATCAAAATTAACTAGAAAAGGAATAGCGAATTCCTGTCCACTAGTATTCGGTAAATATAACTATCATGTCTCTATCGGACCGTGCAATGCAGAGCTTTTCAAGCCATACACCAGATTCTATAAATAGATAGCTGCCTAAGAAAAAACCTTTCCTGGATATCCATTTAGGAATTTCGTTTCGATTACGCGATTTTAAGCTTTATTTTCAACATAAGCGACGGCTTTTTGTTCGAGATAATGTTTCTAATAAAGAATAAAAATGAAAAACACTTTTATATTACTAACGTCAATGAGAGGGACAAAAGTATATTATCGAAGTCGTGGAAGAGATAGAAAGTTAAAGCCTGAATTGAGAGCCGGGTCATAGTTTGTAACGCGGCTAGATCTGTGCTTCCGTAATCTATAACGAGTGGCTTCTGGAATTTATCGTTCGTCGTACGTAATAAGTAGAACTATTTGATGGCTTTTGGCATGACCTTCCGACTTTCACGGACTTACTGTTCATATATATATAAAATGATAATACAAAAAAATTGTATGGATTTGAAGAATTTCACATTAGATGTTACATGAAGTTAACCACACACTTCAATCATTTAAGGTTGCTGACAAACTCTAGTTGCATCTTCCAAACTGATGCATCAAGGGATCTCATTGGGAGGTTAAAACTCTATAGTATGGGGCGTACTAGTAAGAAAATCTTAGTCCATAATCACGTACAATACTTGAACTTGCATCTAGTATTCAATAGTCATCTGCTTAAGAAACCATTTCATTGTATTATTTAATAAAGATAACAGCCTGTAGATGTTGAACATAATGAAAACTACTCGGCATCCTCAAGATACAAATCACTTCTTTTTTTAGAGTGGCATAAGATAGAGCAATATGGAGGGCAGTTAAGGGTATACCACCCTCAATATAATTGAGTTCAATTTTTATATTTCATTGAAGATATGATAGGACACATAATTTTGAAGAAATGTCAAATGGTTAGAGCACAATTCTATAATGGTTAGAGCACAATTCTATAAGAAAAATATACCACCTTCAATATAATTGTATTCAATTTTTATAATTTATAATTCATTGTAGACATGATAGGACACATTTTTGAAGAAATGTCAAATGGTTAGAGCACAATTCTACAAGAATGTGACATGATTATCAAATGGTGTTCTTCAAATATTTGGAAAGGTCAAGGCTCACAGAAACCCTTATATGAGCGTGATTAGAGTAGATATTATACCCTATGTGTAAATAAAATTAGAAAAATAAATTGTCAATTAATTAAGGAAAACTATAAAGCTTAAACCAAAGCAAGGTGAGGAAGAAAATATAACCATAAAAATTCAGTTTTTTGTCTAGGATTTGTAGTAGAAAACATATTATTTTCTTTAGGGTGGAAATCCTCATAACAAACTCTTAAGTAATAAAGACTGATGACTCACAATAAGCTTCATAATAATGTCTTAGCTAATTGCTAATGAAGAACTATGGGATCATAGGTGTTGGGGCCCTAGCTCGGTTGGTTAAATCTTTCCTATTGTAGGAGGTTGGTCATGAGGTCTAGTCTACCCCACCCCCGTAGTACCGAAGGGAATGTCCCGCTAGCACTGCCGGTCACATTAAAAAATTTAATAGGTGTACTGTAGTTTATAGGGGGTCATGCTACCCAATTCCTCCAATCTAAAAAAAAATAACTATGGGATCATGATTACTAGGATCACGAAACATAAAGTTAAAACCCTTGGTGTCATTTGAAATATATCAATCAATGTAACATTAAGAGTCTCTTAGAAATTTTGTTTTAACTACTCAATTTATGAGCCCACAATAGTGTGTCCCACTCTCTATCAAAGTGAGACATTCAAATTAATATTTTGCACCAAATTTTCAATTAATGACACTTTTAGAAACTAAACCATTATGAATTTGAATATAATGTGAAGTAGGGTTTTGTAATATTTTGTTTGTATATTATAAATTATATTCTTTTTCTAATTAAGAAATAGTTTGAGTTTCTTTATTCTACTTTTAATGATTTATTTTTATAATTAATAGTATTATTAAAAAGTGGTGTTACTTTGGTAAAGAATAAGTTTATTTGTATAAAGAATAAAATTATTAAAAAATTAACATATAATTTAACAAGTATATCTAGTGCATAGATATATTTTCATGATTTTCTATTCCATCTTTTCTTTAAAACTTTTTAAAGGGAGACTAACTATAATTCAAATATAGGTTAATTCCATAATACATAATTTTCTTTGTATTCATCAAAACTATATTCTTTTTGATAAAATAAGGACATCAATACCTAGTGCACACATATATTTCAGATTTTTATTTTATTTTTCATGTGTGAATTAAAAACCTCAAATTTTGATGAAGAAACTACATTTAGAAGAAATAGAAAGTAGATTTAACATATTCATTTTTTTTTGGAAATATTATAATAAGGGATACATATTTACAAAATAGATCTCTTAGATGAAGTTATTTTATCCACCAAAAAATGAAATAATTTTTTTTTTTGGTTAGTATTTTGATAGGTGTGGAGGAGACTCCTTTGAGGGTTTGATTTAAGACTAGGGTGCTTTTATCCAAAGGGTTTTGATCTAATAGGATTTTATCTAACCATGTTCAATTAATACCCTTCAAATCAATCTTCACATAACTTAAATTATTAATTTTTAAAAACCCTGTGACTTCAAGGAAAAATTAAGATGTCCCACTTTGTGACTTATATTATAGTTTAGGAAAATCCTCTTTCCTAAAATATAGTAAATACAAATGTAACAAATGGATGGCTGAAGAAAACTTAAGTGCATACAATTTTAACTATTATAATAACTATGTTTGATGACCAATCTCATTACAAAACTATTATTTCTAATTAGCACCATTTATATCTTAGTAATTTCAATAGTACAATCTAAGACAAAATTCATTGTATTTTCAAAGGACTTGGCCAATTGGTCAATGTATCTTCGTTATTATAATAATTAATTACAAATAAATGAATGAGAAATTGGGCAAGTTGTAATTAGAGGAAATGGTGTTAGAACAATATTGAAATAATTTTATAAACAACTCAATCCATGCTTAGTGTAGCATCATAAATTATCACTCCTGAAAATTTCACACTATGTGTTGCTCCCCTTTAAGTTGTTGGACCTAATTAAGGTCCTGTTGATGTCCCGGATGGCACAACAACATTGCAAATAGAATATTGATACTCTACTTCTCCTGAAAGAGAAAGATGATCACATGGATATTTTAGCTCCCAACGTCCTTGTAGTTGGGTCTCAACTATGCTGATATCCCTTAGTGGTCAATGTAACAATAATATTCAAGGGGCATGCTGGTGTGAGCTTTTGGAGTGTGGTGAGAGCAAACATAAACTTAAAACCTATTCTAACCAGGGTTTTAAAGAAATGTAAAAAGAGGGATCAGGGGTTTGGAACAGAAAAGAATGACACTTCATCTGAATTAACCAGACATGTCACCTTCCAAGGAATTCCTAACTACAACTACAGAACATAATTAACTTGTGACTAACACACAGCTTCATCCATTCACAATGTTGATTTCAACAACAGATTGCAAGTTACCATTGAAACAAAACAAAAAATTGAACCTCATTCCTTGAAATCTTTCAAATCAAATGATCAACTCAAGACTAACACCATTATGAAACACAACATGAAGTAGATTAAGATGTGGTTGCTTCTATTGTTAGTGAGATAGATAAACAACAATTACAAAGTTGGCACAATCACCAGTGTACAGAAAATATGTGGCTCCAAATTGTTTCCATTTACACTAAGAAAGTAATCTATTCTTATTTTAACTCCTACTCTAAGAAGACAAAAGAAGGTCCTATTACAAATAATTAGGATCAGCTTCTATCCCCTCTACTCCTATTTGTTCTAATCCTACCACCTCTAACTCTACCCGTGCTCCCAGCTACCAGTTCTACTCTTAATTCTACCCGTGCTAACCTTTACCAAGAGGCAAGAATGCCTTATTTATAGGATGCATCAAAAAGGATGTGTTGTCCCCCTACATTAGGGTCTACAAAATATCTGCCGACTATAGGAGAGTCAGCTCTCAAATCTTTTGGAAAGAGTCGGTTGTGCATTGAATGTGAAGCCCTGCTATCCATATTGCTAGAAGGATTTCTGGGAAAGATTTGTAGATATTTTGTCATTGTAGCATTAACTCATCTATCTGCGTGTCCATACTTGAACTCCTTTTGAAATCAGTCTTGAATGCTCAAAATATCATCATTAATGTTGATCAGCCTCTAGTAGTGGTTGCCACAGCTGTCCCTGTGAGTCATGGTTTCTTCATTCTTCTTGCCTCCTTTATGTTTTGGACCTTTCTATCTGTTGACCACTTCTAGAAGCACTATCTGGCCTCCCTTTAGATCTTTGCGTTATCACTCGAGCTGATCCATCGTCATCTATTCTCAGAAGGAATCCTTCCTACTTGCATTCTGTTAGTCTCTTACATAGGGGCGATCAATTGGTCAAAGGGATCAATGAGTCAATCCTTTGGCTCCCTCACTGGACAATCACAAGCCATGTAGGATTCTTTGTTAGTCAAAAGAGGTTCGCTTGGCCATCACATATCAGTGAGACACCATCAGTGTCTCCCCGATGTGACTTCATCCAACGGGCAGCTATCGGCAAGACATGAGATAGTCAGTGAGACGTCATGGCGAAACCCTTGTTTTCTCTTGGAGTCTCCCCGACATCCTTTGTTGACCATATTGTGCTAGTTTCTATTTTTGCTTCCGCGTGACTTTCATGAGTCAGTGAGACATTACATTGAGTCCCATATCCTTCAGCTAGCTCATCTTATCAACAGGACCCTTCCCCTTCAGCAAATTTTTTTGCTGAAGGCAACACCTCTTGGAGACCTCACTCTACTGTCACCAAGACCTTTCTGTAGTCACACCGATGCATTTTCTTCCTTCCACATGTGTCGCCATAGCATTCTCTTGTCGGGGAGATGTCTTATAGAAACCTTATGTCTCGACGAAAGCCTCTGCATGTTTTTTCTTTGGTTGTCGAAGACCCTTGATAGAATCCCCTTGTGGCATGTCGGTGTGACTTATTTTCTTCACTGGGACCCTAAATCAACATCACAACCTTCTGTCGATCCTTGTCATTAGCAATACCCTTTGGTAATAGTGAGACATCTCATCGATCTTCATTCCTTATAATGAAGCCACGACCCTTTGTTGAGACTTCAGTTGGTTGCCAGGACCTTTTGGCTAATGCTTTGCCTTTCGACGAGTTCCTTTTCTTGTCAAGGAGACAACCTTACTTCGGCAAGACCTTGTTGTTGGTGAGACTTCATGTCTTTGCCGAGACATTACAGTGAAGGCATCCCCTCTTGGCGATCTCTTTATGTCGGGGAGACCCCTCTTTAGTTATACTGACATGGCTTTCTTTTGTTCCCTGCGTGTCGCTGAGACTCCTACGTTTCGGCAAGACCTCTTGGCGCGTGCCCTTCCTCTCCACAAGCTCCTCCTGACCCAAATCCGTTCTTCTGTAAGTTGTCAATGTAGCCTGGGACAGTCAGTGAAATGTTTTGACGAGCCATAGAGGTAATACCAATCTTGCAAAGACCATCGGCAAGACCAGCCTTAGTCGAGAAGACATTTTGGAGAATTCAAACGCATCACACCGAGGGCACAAAACATGTCGGCGAGACCCCATCAGGTCAGCGAGATCTTTCGTTGAGATCCTTAAGAAATATCCTCATGCACATGACTTGATCCTGCAAAACAAGGTCTCCATTAGTCTTCTAAATCACGAAAATGTCTCGCTCAAACTTACCCATAAAACTTCTTATTTTACTATACCTCGTAAGGAAAGACTTACCTCTGGCAGGGGCAGAACCAAAATAGAAATTAGAATTGGGATCGGGGTCGGGGTGGGGACGAGCCAGGGAAATAACCAACATTTCCAAGTTCACACCCTGAACTGACCCCGCTTCCATGAAGAAACCCAAAATGCAAAGGACGGCAACCAAAACACCGGCAGAGCCGGAATGAAACGACGGACAAAACCGGGGTCGGAACCAAATCCGAACCAGAAACTTTGAGGAAGTCTCCAAGTTTCGAGTTTGGATTCCATTCCGAACCCGCCTTCGACGTCACCCGAAAAGAGGAAAAGAAAGGAACATAAAGAAAGAGAAAGGGGAAGGAAAACCCCACAACCAAAACAGAGGAAACTAGAAGTGAAAGAACCAAAAATGCGAAACCGGGATGGGCACTAAATCTGAATTAGGAACTTTGAGGAAGTTCTCGGGTTCAGACCCAGTTCTAGTTCCGGGTTCACCAAAATGCAAAAGAAAATGCCCAAGGCTAAACAGAAAGTTAGGGAAAAGGAAATTTACTAACAAAGACCAACAAAGAGGGAAGAAAAGGTGGGGTCGGGCCCTGGACAGGACCTGAACGGGGCACTTTGAGAAAGTTCAACATTCCGAGTCAGTCCCGGACCAGACTTCGACAAAGAACAAAGGAAGGAAAAGAACAGTTGGAACCGAAACCAGGAACGAAACAAGACCAAAACATAGAAGGAATTTCCAAGTCTGGTATTGGTCCCGGTTCTGCCTCCAACAAAACTTTGAAAGGAAAATGCCTAAGGAAAAAAACCAAAGGCAAAAGAGAAAAAGACAAAAAAAGAAAGGGGACCCATTTTGATCCAGATCA
This sequence comes from Sequoia sempervirens, assembly GCA_007258455.2. Taxonomy (NCBI): domain Eukaryota; kingdom Viridiplantae; phylum Streptophyta; class Pinopsida; order Cupressales; family Cupressaceae; genus Sequoia; species Sequoia sempervirens. The sequence goes on along the minus strand of VDFB02193867.1, from coordinate 643,109,365 downwards.
AAGTGGTGTGGTTATGCAAGGCATAACAAATGGTGACTCGGCTGGGAAAATGGTTTAACCATTTTCAAGAATCTGAAGGATTCAGCCACCCAGAACTCCTGGTTCATGAACATCACAACTCCAGTTGGGTTAGTTATAGCAAGGTTGAGCTAGGATCTCAAATGTAAGTCAACAATAGCTACCCCCTGAATCTATGTGTGTACTTGATTGTGCATCACTCTCTCATGAAGTTATCTTCATCTTTTGAATAACAATGTGCAAGATTTGAGCTACATGAGTTGATTTTCTTTTAGTTGTCGTGCAATGATATCTTGGGCATTGCTCCGCTACCAGTCAGGCTTCCATAGCCCCGACGAAGATACCTCTAGTTTTCCCACATCATTGCTCTACTACCAGTCTGGCGTCCATAGCCCTGGTAGAGATACTGGAATCACCCATTCATATTGAATCCTCTTTTTCTTTTGATAATTCTTTTCTTTTTTCTTTTGAGGTTTCAGATATTTCATTTAGTTCTCTTTTCCTTTCAATATGTCAAATGTTTAACATCTGATCTAGGTTGAAAACTACCATGGACCTCATGACAGCACTTGGAAAATCATATTTTTCACTCAAGTCTTACAACATTGCCATCCTAGGACAAATATACCATTGTAAGAGGAGATGATCTTATTGATTTGTGAAAGATCAATGGAGAGCTAATGAAGGGTACTTACTTTGCACCTTGTTTTCAAGAATTTCCACAACTCTTATTGTTAATGGGCATAAGACCAAATTTTAGGACATAATCACCCAACCAGAAAGCATGAAAATATCTAAACCGTTCTTCTGCAAATGACCAAAGCATTCTTGAAATAACAACCACCATTCTTCAGATGGGGTAGAACAGGTAAACCCCAAAGTACAAAATAAAAGAGAAAACAAGACAAACAGAAAAGCTATTTACAACAGAAGCGAAAGCAGAATATTTACAAACAAACAAACTATCTACAAGCAAAAACAAAAAGAACAAGAAAAGAAAAAAAAACCAAACAAAGGAAAACTAACTAAACCAAAAAGTAACACTAACCTAATCCCAAACTAACTCAAAAGCTAAGCATTACAAACACAAAACTGTAAAAATTTATACATTGACTTGACTGATTTTTCATTATGTGTAGCAATCTTAACTTACTAGGCATAGTTTTAAACCTAGCAAATTTATCTTTATACTCATAAATATAAAGTTTATAAGCAATAAGTTCATTCTAAGAGCATTAAGCTTGAAAGATTATCAACTGTGGGTTCTTAGTTTTTCCATGATTTACCCACAAACATGTTTTACTATCCCCAATTCCATAATCAAACTAAAAATTACTAAAACATAGAGGATAATGAAAGGACACCACCTGATTCTAAAGATTTCTAGTTACCAATGCAGGCTTGTGTTGTATGACCTCCTCCTCATGAGTTATTAGCTCATGGAACACCGCTGAGTTAGGGTTCATCTTGTAGTCAGGATATTCACTCACCAGCATCTCTGTATTCATCTCTTGCAGGAAGTCAATTTTTTTTTGAATTTCTTGAGATGAATCTTCATTTTGAACATTCTCTTGAAACATTACATTCCCCAGGGATTGAGAATCCGCCTCCAGCCTATCACCATTGATGTCAGGGGTATTGGCACATGGTGAACAAGGATTTCCTTCAAACTCATTTGAATGCATAGAGTCAGAGTCAGGAAAACACTCTCTCAATTCATATTTCTACACCTCATCAGCAAGGACATGCCACTTAGCATCAACTTCACCAGTGTTAGGAACAAATTGATTTGTGGCTACTAAGCAAGGACCTTCTTCCAACAATACATTTGAGCAATTATAATCAAAATCAAGAAAATAAACCTTAGTCTCATTCTCTTCGTTATGTTGAAGAGATTCAATTTCTGAGATAGCCTCCTGGTTGCTTTCTTGGCATTCCTCTCCTTCTCCCAAATGTACCTTATCATGAACTTCTTCAAGGAACGACTGACTGATCTGCACATCTTCTTGAATTTCTTCCCTTAAAATTTCATGCTGACATTTAAGTCCTTGACTTTGAACACCAGGTTCATTAGCGATCTCATCTTGAAGCATGTCACCTGTTTCAATATGCCCACTACTCAAATTAACAGAGTCATCCTCTTGTGTTAACCCATCAAGGTGTGTGTCTTCCTCATCCACCATCATGAAAGAATCTATGAATGCATCGATGAATCCATTCTCCACTTCTATCAAGTCTGCACTAGATAGAGGAGCTTCATTAGTTGTTGAATCCATCTCGATGCAAGGATCAAGGTTATTAACAGATGGGGAAGAATTAAACCTTTCCACAAAGTCACTCTCATCATTCTGGATGGACTAATCACCATTTTCATGTATGCTAACTATTTCATCTTCCAGATTCATAGGATATGTACTCGAAGGATCCTCCATAAGTATCCCTTCAATAGAGATCAGTTGCTTGAAGTACAATTCCATCCTTCCTAGGAAGACATGGCAATCAATCTGGGAGTGTTGCTTTGTTCGATGTATCCTACATCCACTGGGCCCAATGAGTTCTGACAGTTTCGGACCTCCCAGCTCTTCTAGTTTATCCCTTATTCGATTTTGTGCATGTGGGATATCTAGCCAACATGAGCCATGTTCCTTTGTCGATTCCTCCTCATGCTGAATCTCATCTTGGTCAGAAGAGTTTACCTCAACTCCTTCACAACCCTCGTTAGTACTAGCATTTTCAACAAAGCTAGGTTCCATCTTGAGATTTAGGTTGTGCTCTAACTTTATATCCATTTCATGCTTTTCACCAAACAAGTCATCAAAGTTATATTCTGGTGAATCAAATGTTTCATCTAGAGCTTCATTGTGATGTAATGGAGTATGCTTTGGAAGCTGACTGAAAAGAGATGATATGGTCACCACTTCATTGACAGGTGGAGTATTTAACTCTGTGATTGGATTTTTCCGGGGTGAGTTCTCCTAGTAGTCTTGTGTGCAAGGACCAAACTAATCTAAGAATAAGCTTTCTAACTGTTCCCATGAATAAATAGATTGTGGTGGCAAATAAACATACCATTGTCTTGTTGAACCTTGAAGTGTTCTGATGAACAATTGACAGACAACATCCTCATGCGGAACTTGGAGAAAAGTGAGAATACGCCTGAAAGTTCTGACATGTTCAAAAGCATTTTTCCCAATGTTAGGGAAAAATAAAGGAAGCCGATCATACAGGTGACCAGGGATTTCATGGACAAATCCTAGTATATACAAAGGGCTACCCATTAGAGCTAGGCCTTCCAAGACCTGGCCCACTCCAACTCACAATGATTCACAATTACTGATAGGCCCTCCTTCTAGTGCCATTTCATATTAATGTCCCGGATGGCACAACAACATTGCAAATAGAATATTGCTACCCTGTTTCTCCTGAAAGAGAAAGATGATCACATGGATATCTTAGCTCCCAAGGTCCTTGTAGTTGGGTCTCAAATGTACTGATGTCCCTCAATGGTCAATGTAACAGTAATATTCAAGGGGCCTACTAGTGTGAGCTTTTGGACTGTGGTGAGAGAAAACATAAACTTAAAACCTATTCTAACTGGGGTTTTAAAGAAATGTAAAAAGATGGATCAGGGCTTTGGAATAGAAAAGAATGAAACTTCATCCAAATTTACTAGACCTGTCACCTTCCAAGGAATTCCTAACTACAACTGCAAAACATAATTAACTTGTGACTAACACACAGCTTCATCCATTCACAATGCTGATTTCAACAGCAGATTGCAAATTACCATTCAAACAAAATAGAAAATTGAACCTCATTCCTTGAAAGCTTTCAAATCAAATGATCAACTCAAGACTAACACCATTTTGAAACACAACATGAAGTATATTAAGATCTGGTTGCTTCTACTGTTAGTGAGACAGATAAACAACAATTACAAAGCTAGCACAATCACCAGTGTACAGAAAATCTGTGGCTCCAAATTGTTTCCATTTACACTAAGAAAGTAATCTATTCTGATTTTAACTCCTACTCTAAGAAGACAAAAGAAGGTCCTCTTTCAAAGAATCAGGATCAACTTCTATCCCCTCTACTCCTATTTGTTCTAATCCTACCACCTCTAACTCTACCCATGCTCCCAGCTACCAGTTCTACTATTAATTCTACCCGTGCTAACCTTTACAAGAGGCAAGAATGCCTTATATACAAGATGCATCATTAGGATGTGTTGTCCCCCTACATTAGGGTCTGCAAAATATCTGCCAACTGTAGGAGATTCGGATCTCTGATCTTTTGGAAAGAGTCGGTTGTGCATTGAATGTGAAGCCCTGTTGTCCGTATTGCTAGAAGGATTTCTGGGAAGGATCTGTAGATCTTTTGTCGTTGCAGCATTAACTCATCTATCTGCGTGTCCATACTCGAACTCCTTCTAAAATCAGTCTTGAATGCTCAAAATATCATCATTAATGTTGATCTGCCTCTACTAGTGGTTGCCACAGCTGTCCCTGTGAGTCATGGTTTCTTCATTCTTCTTGGCCTCCTTTATGTTCTGGACCTTTCTATCCGTTTACTTCTTCTGGAAGCACCATCGGGGCTCCCTGTAGATCTTTGCATTATCACCTGAGCCAATCCATTGTCATCTATTCTTAGAAGGAATCCTTCCTACTTGCATTCTATTAGTCTCTTACACAGGGGCGGTCAATTGGTCAAAGGGACCGATGAGTTAGTCCTTTGAATCCCTTGCTGGATGATCACAGGCCACATAGGATTCTTTGGTGGTCAAAAGTGGTTCGCTTGGCCATCGTATATTAGTGAGACACCATCAGTGTCTCCACGATGTGACTTCATCCATCGGGTAGCTATCGGCAAGACACGAGACAGTCGGTGAGACGTCATGGCGAAACCCTTGTTTTCTCTCGGAGTCTCCCCGACATCCTGTATTGACCCTCTCACGCCAGTTTCTATTTTTGCTTCGGCGTGACTTTCATGAGTCGGTGAGACATTACACCAAGTCCCATATCCTTCGGCGTGCTCATCTTATTCGCAGGACCCTTCCCCTTCGGCAAAACTTTTCACTGAAGGCAACACCTCTCGGTGACCTCGTCCTACTGTCACCAAGACCTTTCTGTAGTCACACTGATGTGTTTTCTTCATTCCACATGTGTCATTGTAGCATTCTCTTGTCAGGGAGATCTCTTATAGAAACCTTATGTCTCATCAAAAGCCTCTGCATGTTCCTTCTTTGGTCTCTGATACTTGCTAATTCTCTCGCCCAAGACCCTTGATAGAATCCCCTTGTGGCATGTCGGTGTGACTTATTTTCTTCGCTAGGACCCTATACCAACATCACAACCTTTTGTCAATCCTTTTCATTGGCAAGACCCTTTGGTATCGGCGAGACATCTCGTGGATCTTCATTACTTATACCGAAGCCACACCCCTTCAGTGAGACTTCAGTTGGTCGCCAGGACCTTTTGGTGAACGTTTTCCTTTCTGTGAGTTCCTTTTCTTGTCAGGGAGACAACCTTACTTCGGCAAGAACTTGTTGTCAGTGAGACTTTATATCTTCCCCGAGACATTACGATGAAGGCATCCCCTCTTGGTGATCTCTTTATGTCGAGGAGACCCCTCTTCAGTTATACCAACATGCCTTTCTTTTGTTCCCAGCGCATCGCCGAGACTCCTACGTTTTTCCAAGACCTCCTGGTGCATGCCCTTCCTCTCCGCGAGCTCGTCCTACCCCAAATCCGTTCTTCTGTAAGTTGTCGATGTAGCCTAGGACAGTCGGTGAAATGTTTTGACGAGCCAGAGAGGTAATACCGATCTCGCAAAGACCATCGGCAAGACCAGCCTTAGTTGGGAAGACATTTCGGAGAACTCAAACGCATCACACCGAGGGCACAAAACATGTCGGTGAGACCCCATCAGGTCGACAAGATCCTTAAGAAATATCCTCATGCACACGACTTGATCCTGCAAAAAAAGGTCTCCATTAGTCTTCTAAATCATGAAAATGTCCTGCTCAAACTTACCCATAACACTTCTTATTTTACTATACTTTGTAAGGAAAGACTTACCTCCGGTGGGGGTGGAACCAGAATAGAAACTGGAATTGGGACCGAGGTCGGGGTGGGGACGAGCTAGGGAAGTAACCAACATTTCCAAATTCACACCCCGAACCGACCTCGCTTCTGCAAAGAAACCCAAAATGAAAAGGACGGCAACCAAAAAACTGACAGAGCCAGAAGGAAACGACGGACGGGGCCGGGGTCGGAACAAAATCCGAACCAGAAACTTTGAGGAAGTCACCAAGTTTCGGGTTGGGATTCTGTTCCGAACCCGCCTCCGACGTCACCCAAAAAGAGGAAAAGAAAGGAACAGAAAGAAAAAGAAAGGGGAAGGAAAACCCCGTGACCAAAATAGAGGAAACCAGAAGTGAAAGAACCAAAACGCAGAACCGAGATCGGCACTAAATCCGAACTAGGAACTTTGAGGAAGTTTCCAGGTTTGAACCCAGTTCCGGTTTTGGGTCCGCCAGAATAAAAAAGAAAATGCCCAAGGCTGAAAAGAAAGTTAGGGCAAAGGACATTTACCGACAAAGACCAACGAAGAGGGAAGAAAAGGCGAGGTCGGGCCTGGGACGGGACCCGAATGAGGAACTTTGACAAAGTTCAACATTTCAAGTTGGTCCCAGAGTGAACTCCGACAAAGAACAAAGTGAGAAGGCAAAGAACAGTTGGAACCGTAACTGGGAACGAAACAAGACCAAAACATAGAAGGAATTTCCATGTCCTGTATTGGTCCCGGTTCCACCTCCGACAAAACTTTAAAAGGAAAATGCCTAAGGCAAAAAACCAAAGGCAAAAGAGAAAAAGACAAAAAAAGAAAGGGTACCCATTTTCATCTAGATCAAAGTGGGGTGGTTATGCAAGGCATAACAGGTCCTAATTTCAAAAATTATATATTACATTACTTATTTTAAATATGTTCTAAAAATTTCCAACCACAAAACAAATACTATTATTTAATACATTATGTATGACACTTTAAACTTCCAAAAATAGGGCTGGGACACTACCACCTAGGGCACATATGTCCTTTGATTTTTGATCCAAATTGAAATATGTCAATGTTAGCATTTTATTTTTTGAAAATCAAATATTTATTTTTTGGGAAATTAGAATAAATACCTACAAATACCTAGTTATTGCATCATTTAATAAATGAAAAATGAGCAAGGAAAAATATAGCATCAATTGAGAATCAAAAGCAAGTATTGTTGTCAAGAGCACTATTCAATAAGTCAAGAGTAGATTTTTAAAGATTTTTTGCAACAATTCAAGATCCAACATCATGTCAAAGTGTATGTGGGTTTATGTGTGTTCACGTTATATTTTTTTTGTAATATCCTTAACATCCCTCTGTTAGGCCCAATAGAATTTGAAAAGATATTGGATTTTTTATCTAACTTTCCAAGAGTAAGGATAATGGAAGAGCAGGTGGGAGATAGACTCAACTTAATTCTCACAAAATAAACATTGGTTACCAAGATGTAAGCCTTTCTTCTACAAATTATCCAAGGCCAATCCTTTTATGATAGATAGTCCACCAAAATAATTTAACCTTGGGGGTGAATTCCTACACCAAATTCACGTCTAATCAAATAGGGGATCTCAAGTGTTGGAAATAATATTGTAGCCATTCTTAGTAGAGTAATTCCCATCCTTAGAAGCCACATAGACCAAAGAGTCTAAAAATTTGGAGTCAAATACTTTGAGGTTCTTGACCATGCTAAGAAGCTCTTTTGTAACTAGACAGAGAGGGGTTGAACCAATTAGGATCAATCTTTCATCTAGGAAAAACAATCGAGGTATCTAGTTAATCAGAATCATTAGACTCCATCCGAGAAAATAGTTGAATCTTCACTATAGAAAAAATTGAATGAAGAACAAGATCCAGAGAGGAAAGCCATTTTTCATCCCAAAAAGAGACCAAAGTGCTAGAACTGACCTGCCAAGAGGAGCCTAAAGAGAGCAGATTCTTGGATTTTAAAAGGTTATTCCAAATGATATATCTAGGAGGGAGGGTAATGATCTCCATCAGAGAGAGGAAATCCTAAACCTGCATGTACTTATCCTTGAGGATGGATATCCATTCATCCTAGTTGTTTAGGAGCTTCTAAGAAATTTTTGTTATAAGGGTCATGTTCATCTGTCTTGTTTTTCTCAAGTCTAGGCCTATGTAACATTTCCTAGAGCACATAGTGTCTCAATTCACCAAAGAGAATTGACTCCTCTCTTTGGTCCCTAACCAAAGAAATCTCCACTAAATTAGTTTGAATAAAGCTATTGGAATGGTTTTTGAGAAATTTAAGCCACCCAAATAATTTGATGATTGATAATAAATAACATATATTATTTTAATTTTTGAATTTGAGATAATGTAGTATAAATGAATGTGCCATTAGAAAGGATGATATTAAAGTTATGATGTAGCTACATATCATTTTTGAAAATAAAAGTTAACCAACACAAAATGATTGGGGATAGTTTGTTTAGCGAGCATTTATATTAATTTTTATAAAATAGTTTTTGTTTGACAAAATTTTATATTAATTGTTAATCAAACGACACTTATTTGACCAAATAGTTATAAAAAACTTATACGATAGGCAAGGGTGACCATCAAATTGTAGGCCTTTCTTTGATCAAATTATAATATTATAAAGTGGTTTTTGAGAGAGAATATATACAATAATCTATGTATATTATGTAGCTGTGAACAATCCCAAAATTAAAAAAAATCATAAATTCTTAAGGAAATCTAATAAAATACTAAATGATTGAAACTAATCATTGAATATGATAGAATTTGTGATTGAAATCCCACAAGCCCTCGATGATATTCTGAAGAGAAACTTGTCGCATAGAAATGAGAAATTACACAACAAAATATGTGAAACAATAAAGATTATTGATTACTGAATTAATACAATGAAGGATTGAATATCTTTATGTAGACTCATGTGAACTCAATATGAGACCCTAAATGATGGAGTTCTAACTGAGAGATGAGTGAGATAATAGAATGCATGAATCAGTTAAGTGGCTTTATCTTGTGTGCAACATAAATAATAAAGTAGATGACTGATTGAAATGCATAATTTATGCAATAATACTCACAATCAGAATTAGATGACCTTTTCCTAAGTTTGCATTAAGTAATGGAGTAAATCTTAATTAATTTACTTGAACACCCCCTGAATGAAAACTGAGGAGAAGACAAAATTGATTAAGGAAAATAAAATGAGGATATGAATCCCCCCATAATGAAAGAGCTCCCATGCCAATGATGAACACCTGAAGACAAAATATGATCCACTACCTACAAACAACATTTCTCCCCTTAGGAAGAAAAGGATCCACTAGTGATTGGATAAGCCAAACCAATAGAATAGGTGATTTTGGAATCCCAATCCAGATGATGTGTTCTTCTGAAAACTATTCATGTGTCCAAATGTCAAAAATTGATGATGTCAAACCAAGATGCTATAAAGACTAGTAGAGAACAAGTTGCAAAGGCAGATAAGATGGTGGGCCAATAGTGGTGATGTGGTTGCCAACAAAAAGGAAAGGAGAAAATCCAGGTGGAAAAACACCTAACAATTTATTCAAACTAAAGAATAAAGTTGCAACTGCTGAAGAACTGCAAAGATGCCCTTAAGTTGGGATGATGCCATCAGTTGTCCAATGCTCAATATTGTCCCACTAGAAAGAAATGCTAGAATCACATGAGGATGCGACTTTGAAATATCATGTAGCCAGGAACTTAAAACAAAAAAACACTTTTGGCTACCGATTGGAGGAATAGTGTGGAGCTTGACAATTAATTAGAAAATTTTAATATTCTAAGTTTGTTTATTCAAAAGACAAATGAAAGAAACTTATACTAGATGCTTTAAGTAGAAACCCATATATGGAACTTTATATAAGTTCAATTTTTACAAAGCTCCAAATTTTCCTAGATCTTTATCATGTGGTGTTCACAAAGCATGTACAATGTTTAAAGAATCAACAAGGAAGAAAGAAAGGAGCATGCAAAAAATTAGGGAAAGAAACATGCATTCATCTATAAACAAAGGTTTACATCCTCCTCCATTTTTGTGAAAATCTTCACATAAATCTCCTTGTAAATTACCAAGGGGCATGCAAGATTCCAACGTAGCATCCAAACCAAGCAAGATCATGTCTCCCATAGTCCAAATTGCATCTCCCAATGAGTGAATTGGCTTGAATAGAATATATCACGAGGCCTAAGAGAAATTTGTGTTCGCCGGTGAAGAAATATCTCCTACAACAGAGGAATTCGAACCAAAGCATGAATGCAATCGAGAAATGATATGCAACCTCCAAAAGGAATAATCAACCCCCAAATTTAGAGATTGACCAAAAAAGAAGTCAAACTGAATGCTTTGATGCACCCCCTCTGTGATGGTTTGAATCAGCCTCTCCCTATTTAATAGGAAAAACGACATTCTTAAGTTTCCCTTTGATGGTGAATTAGGCTTGCCTTAATAGCTTCAATGTTTTCAATGGTTGAATTGGTCTGGATAGAGAGAACCCGTGCCTTTCTCTTGTCAAACAAATCCTGCTTCAATAGAGATTATTCGCCAATGTAAATGGTGGGTCTGTTATGTGAATCCTCTACTGTGTGCAAATGAAAATCACGTCACACAGAGATATTGTGAGCCTTCAAAAGGCTGTGGATTTATTTGCTTTGGTTTGGGTGGTACCACAAATGCTTAAGTGAATAGTGACCTCTAGAAAGAAGAGAATCGCAACCTTCAACATATCAACCAATTGGTCTACAATGAAGGGAAATGGTGCCTAAACTTGGCACACCTCCTCTGCCTTTCATAGTAGCTTCTGGTAAATATTTTATGCTGAAGGCGTATCCTACTATGAACTGCACCAAACCATTTTTAAAAATTGATGGCTGAAAGCATCATGGAGACGACTCTCCACACTCTGACCGTTCATCGGTTAGAAACTATGCCAGTCACCAGTTTTTAGGTTACTTTCTGTCACATTCAAAGCTGCCACATGAGGTCAGCTATACCATGTCACGTATACAAGTTGAAAGTGTCCAAGTTTTAATAAGCTACGGTGTAAGAGTTTGATCACACCCATTCACGTCTTTTGTCTCCGCAACATTAATGATCTAACAACTATACATTCATACTATGAACTGCACCAAACCATTTTTAAAAATCGATGGCTGAAAGCATCCTGGAGACGACTCTCCACACTCTGACTGTTCATCGGTTAGAAACTACGCCAGTCACCAGTTTTTCGATTACTTTCTGTCACATTCAAAGCAGCCACATGAGGTCAGCTATACCATGTCGCGTATACAAGTTGAAAGTGTCGAAGTTTTAATAAGCTACGGTGTAAGAGTTTGATCACACCCATTCATGTCTTTTGTCTCCGCAGCATTAATGATCTAACAACTATACATTCATATCTGCTCATATATATACGCAGAGTCTGATTTGAATGGCATAAAGATTACATAGATCTTTTGCGAGTAGTAGAAGATTACATAGATCTTTTGCATTGTAGATTTGTCCACCTCATTCAATCTACTGTCTTCATGCATCTACACCCATAACAATTTGCTTATGTCACAGCAATTTCCTTAGGTTTCCATTCAACGAAGGCTTCTCAGAAAATCTAGATATGAAATATCTTGTTGCGCTTTCATCTACCACCTTCATACGTCACCAATATAGATGTACTCGGCATAAATAACATTGATTGTTGGTAAATAGATACTAAAGAGTGCATTCCCAAAACATCCATTCAACCATCTCTGTAACCAAAACGTCTAATCTACATTTATTTTGCATAGCTGTAAATATTTATATCTTTCTTTCACAACCCCCTCATCGCCACCTCCATTGTGCTTAAATAAGCCGGCTGGTAATATGGTAGATGTGAAAATGAGTTTGTCGGTCCACCACCTCTCATTTGCCATTCCAGCAAGCTACTTTTGAAGAGACAGTGAAGAAGTGTCTGTCTTTACCTACGCGTCACTGAAACCATAGGTTCTATTTGGTTATTTTCATGCATATACATTTACCCATTTCGGTTGTGACAGTCTTGTTTTTACTGCAACTGTAAAGAGGGGAATTCAGGTCTCTTTTATTTCTATAAATGCTTACTTCTTTAATGATTGATTCTAAAAAATAATCCACTTTTGGAATTGTAAAGTGGTATCCTCTATATTTACTTCTTTCTCGAGTTTTTTTTAAAGATTGAGATTATTTTTTAACTAGAAATCTATCTCTATTTAATTCATTTACTTTTGAGGAAAAAAAACCTGCCATTCTCCTACTCCTGAATCTCCTTCATTCACCATTGCCTTCAAAATTCTATAGGTATTGCCAGTGTTGTTGTGTCTTTGTCATTTCTTGATTTTCAGATTGAAAAGTTTGCCTTGGAGATGCCTGATTCTCCTCCATTTACCTCGGCCTTGGGTTTGTGTTTCACTGCCCCATCTCCATCATTGTCGTGAAATGAGTATGGAATATCAGCGTATACTTTGGAGCTAACCCCAGTTGCATTTTCAGGCCCTTTACCCTTAACAACCACAGTGTCAGCAAGGAGCGATGAATAATTTTGCATTTTGGAGTTACCAGTCTACAACTGCAAACTCTGAAACCAGAGTGGTACATTAATTCCTTTCTGTGCACATTCTGCATTTATTGAGACTGCATTTCTCCCTCTCTGTTTGGCAACCCATCACTGCTGCAGTGTTTGGGACTAGGGTGAGTGTATAAACTTTAAATAATGTCCCTGATGTCATTTACAACCTATCACAGCAGCAACGCTAGAATGTAGAAGACTGTAGAAAATAGCTCTCCGAGTTCCGTTCAGCCTATCACATCCTGCAGTACTTGAAAATAGACTATTGTAATTTTTATTATTTTTTGATTTCTAGTTGGTGCTATATTTTTTTTATATAAATCTAAAGTGTTGGATATGAATATCCTCCTATATGATGGCACTACTCACAGTTTCTATTTACAGTGATTGCCACTACGCTTACAATGATATTTTAGGTGCAAAATGTATGAACAGGGATAACCCCTGCTTGCCATATAATGGTATTAGGCACAATTCATTTAAAATTTTAATTAAGCAATTATTTAGATTTATAAGCAATTCCCACATAGATAACAGAATCTGCAGAATCACACTAATGCTTACAGTAATAACTTGCATATGCTATAGGATGATAAATCTAATGTATTGCATAAAATGTATTGCAATCCTTTCCTCTTTTCACACATCATTCCATCCACCAAAATGTTCCATCAAAGAAAAGTGCAAATTAAACTATAAACTTTTTATGTATTTCATTAGAAAAATATTTACATTGGATGTTCTACAGAGAAAAGTTATTCCTTCAAAATGTTGTGTAATTAGATCTGACTTTTGAGCCTATATATGCACCACACCTGATGGTTTCATACCTGAGAGAAAATGAGAATTTTTAGCAAGTACAATTGCAGTGTCACCTTTCACAGCATCACCCAGTAATTTTTTATCCATCTTCTTGGAGGATATTGAGAACATTCTTTATTTTAAAGATTCATCTAAAAAGGAGCTCTTTCCAGTCGTTCAAGTGGACTTCACCCCTTGATGGCTTCAATGGAAACCTCGCTCTTACCTGCAAAGAACACTGTAGCACTGGGCCTGACACCAGAACTGCAGAAACATAAATCACTAGATCAGATAGTCTGAATTTAGCCTCACGAATGTTAAAAACACTCCATTCTATTCTTATCTACTATTATTTGCGAATAGCCTATGAACAGACTAGTAGCTTTAGAAGACAAGATACCACCATTAAATGGATGGTAGTGAGGATGAGAATATATGACATTGCTCACTTAGAAATGGGGTAGGGAGGTTCAGTGTTGTGAGGCTTTCGATGACAAAGTGGGCATGAGCCCTGAATCTGTGATAGCGATAAGCCTGTTTGTCTTGTGGAGTATATGTTGGAAATGCCCAAAACCAGAGAAGCAATTAGCATTGGCGACCACAAGAAGAACAAAAACAATGACCCCACTTCATAGACCAAAATTACAGTTAGACCATTTCCAAGCTTGTGTAATCGAAGCTCTCCGAAGTAGAGCTAAAAAGCGCCTAAATCTGGGAGGGAAAGTGGAGAAGACTGAGACTGATAAAAGGAATAATGCAAGTTCTAAGGAAGATTCAAGCGACCTATTGGACAAGGCTTCAAACCTCACACTTGTTTTAATGTGTCTGTGACACCTTCCAAATTTGTTTTACCCGAAGTGCAGAAGTGGCAGTCATGCAGCGTCAAATTTACTTTTCAATTTGTTTTTACTTTTCCCCTTCCATCGACACTTGTAATTTTGGTTTGATGGATTATTTTAAACCAACTTCCCACTTGTCTAACATAAAGAACGTTCGATGGCCATAAATGTGAAACGTGTCATGGGAGTGTTTTCCTAATCATTGTTTGAATTATGTGTCTCGAGGAGATCTCTGACAACCTCTCTTTTCATTCTTAGATCACCTCTCACTTTGCCAATAAATTATCTTACGGTTTTGTCGAATATGCTTTGACATGTGGACAAATTTGTCATGAGTTTGTTGCTTTATTTTCAATTTTGTATATTGAGTTGATCAACCATGTCTTTATCCCCCCTGTGAGTTCTATCAGCTCTTTTGAGCATTCTATCGCTATTTTCATTTATGAAAGCTTTATTTTTGGTTTGATTCACATGGTTTTGATTATATTGTTATCTGCCTCTTATAACGTAGTATTGTTCAAGAATGCACGTGCCAAACTCGAGTCCCACTGCCAAGTTCAGTTTAGGTCTTTAGTTTACATGCATTTGCAACGGTGGCTTTGCATGGATTGTGCATGACCAACAATTCAAACAGTCACTATTTTTCTATTAGTTGTTTGTCAGTTCAAATGCGTAATAAATAGCTATATGAGCAGTCTTCATTTGTATTTTCTTAGTTAGCTTTAGTTCTATTTTAGATTGTATATGATGCAATCAGTTTGCATGTATTTTTTCCTATTTTTAGTTTTCCCATGAACAGCGATAGTTTGGTCTGATTTTTATTTAATGTACTCTTTATTTCCAGACTTTATACAGTTGAATATACAGAAATTATTTCCAGCTTTGGTGTTTTGCTAAATGAGCAGATTTGCTATTTTTTATTTTCTGAGTTGATCATATGGTGTTAGAGCATTAGTTTTAAATCTTTCATCTGTGGCTTCTAAGGTAACTTGGAGATGTTACCATTGAGTTATGGTTCATGCAGGCAAGTTACTAGAATCTATTTTTCTTCTTTACAGAGTCGTCCTCTAATTGCACAATATAGTCATTTATTAATGGCTGAAGAAGTGAAAGTTGCCTTGTCTAAACACAGCCTATTTGGATGCACAAATTCAGATTTAGGATACTAGAGGAGCAGGAGATGCACACTAGACTATCCCCATAACCTAGAGATTAGGCGTAATTAAGCACCCTGCCCCTGTCAATAGTAAAAATCATCCATCGATTCTCCCACAAAGACTTATGTCTTTTCCTTTCTTCTTGTTTCCAAGAATCGTTTCTCTTCAGCTACTAGGCGCAGCTTCTTTATCCTTTAACTATGAAATTTGTATTGTCTGATTTTCGTTCTCTTGTCTATTGTGTTCTTCAAGAATCCGCAACTGCCCTTACTTTCTTTATAATCTGCTTCCACTTTTTGCCATTGGATCCTTCTTTGTGCTTCATAATTTCCTTCTTCTATCCTGTGCCAACTTCTAACTGCCCATAAATTGTTCGTTGCTATCTTATCTAACTGTCTGCTTGTAACTGTTTCCCATGCGAGTGCATTTTGTTTTTATTTATTCAATTATATAGATTCTTATAATTGCAATTAACCATTCCATTATATGCTAAGAAACAGTTGAACGCAGAATTTTAATATTTTTGAACAATTTCAGTATTTGGGATTATCGGTTACAAGAAACTGTGGTTTTATAAAAAGTTGAGCTGGAGGCAGAATTTTAATCTTTTTGAACAGTTTCAGTATTTGGGATTATCGGTTTCAGTATTTTTCATTCGAATGCTCTTTTATTATCAGCTCAACTTTAAAACAAACTCCCTACACTCTGGCTCAATTTTTTCATATATAAATGTAGTGTAGATTTCCATTTAAAAACCCCCGTCTTGTATCCATTTTTTGATTACCATACAAATCTAAAATAAGATTATCTCCACTAATTACTATACTATCTTTCTGATTACCATGTCTCATTTGAAGGCCATATAACTGTATTTATGTACTATATTTTTTTATATATCTGTATTTATGCAGCCAATGAAAACTTATCAAAAATCCACATATGAGTAAAAGAAATCCCCAAATTATACCATATATTATAATAGAATGCGTAGCTTTATAAGATTGCAAGTTTGTCTGATTTTGATCACATATTTGTGTGTTGTCCAAAAGATTTTGTGTTCTGTCCACAAGTTTATGTTACATTTTACCCATAGGATCTAAACTTTTTAAATGAAATTCCAATTTAAAATTCTCAACCTTGTCTTCTCTTTTATTATTGAAAGTGATATACCCTAGATTAATTATTTTCATTGTTCAATGATTTATTTATATCATTTGTCCTTTTTATTTATTTCATCTATATATTCATTTTTTGATAACTATTTTTTTTAACTATAAATGTACATTCTCTATATATTATGAAATGAATTTGTCAATTTAAATGCAAATGTTATCCATTATTGTATTTAACATAATGACAATAGTTAAAATTAAGTTCTTTTTTGACATTTACTTCATCCAGGAATGGCACTCCCCAACCAACATACTGATATAATTGAAATATCAGAGAGTGACAGCTCCCCTAAAATTCCAATTGGTTCACCTGTTTCAACCAATTGGGACGGATCTTCTGCAAATGTTGTGGATCTGTCAAATGATATCCATGTCAATTCTTTTGACAATTTGAACACAATAAAAACAATTGTTAGAAATGTACATACTGTCAAGGGCTTCGAAGTGCAAGCAATGGAAGGGGCACTACAAGAGTTCCATGAAATGTGTGACACACTTGCCGCATTTTGTACTTTCTTGAGAGAGATGCATGTTGATGAGGTTTACGGAATGGGCGGTGCTCCGTACATAAAACATGCTTTCCAAAACTATTTAGATCGTGCATGAAAAAAAATTATTCTTCAAATATGTATATAGTTCACTTTTGTAATACGCTTACAAGTATTCGAAACTATGACCACTGTCCTACTTTTTTGTATGAAGCTCCTACAATAAGTCTTACTTTCCTAGTGCAATGAACAATGTTGTCTTCGTCATAGTAAAAATACATTCCTTAAGTTCTTGAAGGTTGTTTACTATGTAAATCAGATACTATATTTAATAGAATCTATGTCCTCTAATAACCATAGATAAATCATTTTTTGTACATGTAATACATATGCAATAGTATTCATACTTATCTCTCATGATTTGGCTTGTACACTCTATGAATTTTTATTACAGTATATGAAATAAAGGACCACATTTGTAACATTCTTAAATTGTCTACAATAAGTATTGCTTTCCTAGTGCAATGAACAAGGTTATGTTACTCATAGTAAAACGACATTCCTTAAGTTCCTAAAAGATTGTCTATTATGCAAATTAGATACTATATTCAATAGAATCCTTGTCATCTAATAACAATGGATAAACTGTTATAGGACATAAAAGACCACATTTGTAACCTTCTTAAATTACACCATTTATTTACTCCAAAGTTCAAGTCTTTGCAATATTAGAATGTAATTTTTATTAGCATTCAAAATGGCACTTATTTTGGACTAGTTTTCTCAAGTTCTTCGTTATCCACAGGAACAAGTTTTTTTCAAATCTTCCAATCCTTGTGACTACTACATATAAAGGTGCTATCTATAGGTATGTCTCAAACTCACTATCTTTGAACATCTTCATTGTTGAAATTGTATTGCATACTCTCCATGCACCTTTTCAAAATTTCTCTTCCTACATTTATACATTTACAATGACTCTCTTTTATTTATATACAACTCTTTATGATACAAATTTATTTGAAAATTTCCCTTCATAATAAGTTGAAAATTTATTGTAGTTCTACAAAAAAAGAAAACAATCAACAACAAATAGTCTTGAACTTTTTCAAAAACACCAATACCATTTTCCAAAATTGTAGAAACTTACATCCTATTTTCCACAAACTTCCCTCTTTTGTGGAAAATTTACATTATCCGCATTCACAAATTAGCATTTTTCAATTTCGTTCCAAACTTATTGCTAACAAAATTCAAATTTTCAAAATCCTAATTATCACATTTCAAAATACTGGCAGGCGCATTTAGTACACTAAGTACGAACAAAACGATGGCAGCATTGACTACAAATGCCATTGCAGATATTCTTGTAGGCATCTCTACTTTGACCCCTGTTTTGCAAGTTGCATCCATTAACTCCATTCAACGGGCTCAGTCTAAACTTCTCAAATACCGTGTTGAACTTTTTGATGGTTTGCATTCCCATCATGCTTTACTTCCTACCCAATTCAATGATCTTGTGTTGGAGGAGGCTCTAGTAAAAGGTTCTATTGTCCTACTTAAGCAATATAACTCGAAGATGTTTCACAAATTTACGTACATGAACATACTCCCATAAACTTTTCCTTCTTTAAATTTTCCCCCTGCATTCTCTTACTAAATGTTTCACTTTGCAAAATTGCAGGGCTATCATTATTGGAAAATTTGAATTAATTTCAAAGAATGCACCAATTGTTGGCACTCCAACTCCTCTCCTGCAATCCAAAAGCTCCCTCCCATCAAGTAGCACTCAAGGCCCACTGGGATCCTCTCAATCTACAAATGATTCATTTGAAGAAGATGTTGAGCCTCAAAGTCAGAAGAGTATATCCCCTTTTAATCCAATTCCCATAAAAATGTTAACCCCCAACCATAAGTATTGGACCATTGAGGGTCGAGCCTTGATGAAATCATCAATTCACGAATATAAAAATGCTGGACATGATGGAAAAAATTTTGGTTTTGATTTCATAGACATGGCAGGCTCTAAAATTCATATTTCTTGTTTCAACGAACAAGTTGGAGAGATTTACCATGCTATTAACTTTGATAGTCTTTATGTCATCTCCAACGGATGCATCAAAGTTGCAAACACAAAATATAGTAGCTCCACACATTCGTACGAAATAATTTTGCATAGCTCATCAACTTTCATTACATCCACATCCTTGAACTCCACAATACCCACACATACTTTCCACATTAAAAGTATCCAATCATTGTCCTTGTTTCCTATCAATTCCCTTGTTGATGTCATTGGAATACTTGTAGCTATCTCCCCTACATCAACTATTCGTAAGAGAGATGGTACAGAGACAATTAAATGCACTGCTACAATTGTTGATATGTCAGCTTGTACCATAGATGTTACACTTTGGGGTCATCATTGCTATATTGATGGGATAAATTTTTTTGATATGCCTGTACAGCCAAATCCTTATGTAATTTTGATTAAATCGGCACGTATTACCACATGGTGTCAGAGAGGTCTTGACACTATTTTCCCAACTAAAGTTCAAATTAACCCAAATTTAGCAGAGACCTCGGCCTTGCAAACATGGTATGCCACTACAGATATTGCCAAGCCCTTTACTTCCTTGTCAAATAAACAACTTTCTCCCATACAATTTGCCAATCCAGTCAATATCTCATCTCTAAAAGATAAAAACATGCTTGAAAAGAAAAAAGTTTGCATAAAGGCCTCCATTTCAAATCTGGACCTTGACACCTTCTATTACCTTTCATTTCCTCTATTGGTGGACAATAAAAAGTGTAAGAAAAAGGTTTTGCAAACTTCCCCTACTACATTTTGTTGCCCAAAGTGTTGTACAGATCTCCTTAAATGTGACTTTAGCTACATGCTCAAAGTGGACTTGAAAGATGCAAGTGGTGAGCTCCTCAAAGTTACTGCATTTGAAGGTCCAGCAAATTCATTAATTGGTGTTGTCGTAGAGGATTTTCAACTACTTCTTGCTAAACCAAATACTGCTAACTTAGACATTTTGGACCATATTATTGGTAGCCAATATTACATTGATTTGAGTAT
Source organism: Sequoia sempervirens (assembly GCA_007258455.2). Lineage (NCBI taxonomy): Eukaryota > Viridiplantae > Streptophyta > Pinopsida > Cupressales > Cupressaceae > Sequoia > Sequoia sempervirens. The sequence goes on along the minus strand of VDFB02193867.1, from coordinate 643,089,098 downwards.
CCAACTGATTCCTTTTGGTGGACAAGACACACAAAGCATTGTTATTACTGCCATTAAGAAAATTTAAATGTTGCACTTCTCTCTTCTTAGCAATATTGTAAACTCCATGTACCCATATATGTAAAGTTAATCAGTGAATATAAAAGAGTTTTATTTTGTTATAAAAACATTGCATAATCACACATATACAAATATTTTCCTACATTTTCCCTCCTTATCGCTTTGATCCTGGTTTTTCTCAAATTTAAATGAAAAGAACATATTATTTTACAGCTTTATGTACATTAAAATTTCTATGTACAAATTTGTATATATGCATCTTGTATATTGTACTTATTATCTCTCACAATTCTATTTCATTCATTTTACCATCAGCATTTGCTATTATGGAGGCAGAAAATGAAAGATTGCAACAAATACGCTCTCGCCAAAATGCACTGAAACGAAAACAATACCATGCAAGGAAAGATGATATTAACAAACGAAGATGGTAGGTCAAGCAAAATATTGTTTCTAGAGCTTCGACATCTACATTCTCTCCACCTCTTATAGTACCCATCCAACAAAGTATTGCACCTCCCCCACAAAATATAGTTCATCCACCCCAAGATATTGAAATGTACCCTTCGCCACTTTTCTCCCAGGAGTATTTCTTTGCTAGAAATAACTTCCGATCAAAGCTAGATAGCTTGTCAAAAATATCAACTTGTATGGTTTGCATGGAGAGATATCCAGGAATCAAAACTAGGCAAACAAATGGACTCACAACTTGTTCTAGATGCATATCTGAAAAGAATGACCATCAGTTCTCAAAGTGGAACAACATGGACCCTGGTGAGCAACGTATATGTTTACAAATCCTATCCCAAATTGAGGAAATTCTAATAGCAAGAGTTAGCCCAATACTCCAAGTTACCTATGAAAGGGGGGGAAACTAAAATACAGTGGCCACACTATCAGCTTTCCACAAGATATATTTGCAATTGCATCCTATTTTCCTAGGCATATTATTGACCTTGATATTCTAATTGTAAACAGGGAAAATATCGACCAAGAACCATATAGCTTCCTTGTGAGTAGAGATCATGTCCACGAGGCACTTAAATATAAGATATGCAATGACCCATACTACAAGGATGTCCAAATAGATGAGCTTGCATTATCAAATTTTCCAGAGTGCTCTACTGATGTCTCTAACCTTATTTTTGCAACATCTTCAAATTCTACTACCACAGATGCAAAATTCAACGAATCAAGCAACATCGAATATGACCCTACTGAACACAGCTTGTTGTCGACAAAATCCTTTGTAGCAAATCTCCCACATGCACGTACAAAGGTCGAAGAGGTGCGCTCTTTGCTACAACTAGGTGTAGGCTGACCAACACCAACCATTGCATGGCCGTCCATTTCTCCAACTCCTATAAATGAATACACCACTAAAGGATTATTTGCTATGGCATTCCCCACTTTATTTCCAAATGGAAAAGTTGCATTCAAGCAACAACGCATCAAAGAAATTAAACTACATGAATATGCTCTCCACCTTATAAGATACCATGATCAGCGTTTTGGGCAACACCCTTGGTTTAGGTACTTCATTCTAAATATCATTATGCGCCACCATAGCCAAGCAACCTCCTCTGTATTTGTCAACAAAAATCTTGATGGTCGTCTTCCCTCAACAGTCTATGACTTGCGCCAAAGATTAAAGGACATGCCAGATGACAAACTTGTAGATCAGCTCATGCAATTTAGCTCAACCATTCATGGAACGCGTCCATTTTGGAACCAACATCGAGGGGAACTTTCAAACATGATCATTCAAAATGGTTTCCCATCACTCTTCTTCACACTGAGTGCTGCAGATACTAAATGGATAGACTTGCATGCCATCATGCTAACCAAGCCTCCTACAAATCCTTCCATGGCTTCTAGATGGAGGATCCATAACATTGTACAAAATCCACATCTTACCGCTGTCTACATGCACCACAGGTTTACTGCATTTCGGGAAGAGGTCTTGGAAAAACTTCTTGGTGCATCTGAATATTGGTATAGGTAAACCCTTTCTTTCTCAATCTTCAAAATACACGCATACTTTCATTGTTTACAATAAATCATCCCTTCACTTTTCAAAACAAATCTTACCTTAATAGTTTTCTAAATATCATCTTTTCATAGGTATGAATGGCAACACAGAGGATCTGCACATATTCATGGGTTTCTATGGCTTGCACAAGCTCCTGATTTTGGCAGATTAGAATGGAATAACATTCAATCTGTACAAAATTTACTTGATTACATAGATAGATATGTCTCCGCTCGGAATCCACATAGCCTCCAATTGAGAGGGAAGCCAATTCAACGCTCTATTCTTGATGATCCATGCTTGCTAGACACAATAAGGATATTGTCATGTGAGCCCTCAACAGACTATTGTGAGTTAGTCAATCGTGTTGAACGACACACAAAGTGTAATTTGCTAACATGCCTCAGAAAGAAAGGACCAACTATTGTATGTCGCTACAAAGCACCATGGTCCATGCAAGATAGGTCAACTCTTTCAAATGATGAGACTGGTCATCCTAAGCATACACCAGCTCGTAATGATGATCGATTGAACCTTCACAACCCATCTATCCTATCTATCTGGAGGGCTAATGTAGATTGCCAACCTGTATTATCAATTGCTGTTGTCCTCAAATATATTGCCGAATATGCTGTAAAAGTTGAGCACAAATCAGAATCATACCTTACCATGTTATCTCGCATCTCCACAAACTTAGAGTCAGAATTGCTAGCCCCAATTGCTTTTCGTAAATTGCTTACTGATAGCCTTGTCGATCGTGATATTAGTGCCCAAGAAACTTGCCACCTTCTACTAAAACTACCCCTCTCCATATCCAGTAGAACATTTGTGTCCTTGAATGTTAACCACCATAAATTTCAACGTGTCTCAATCTCACCCACATCAGTTACCATAGCACCTACGTACATTGATGCATACATGGCTCACCCAATTCATCTAGACGCAATGCCACTCATTGAACTAACCCAAAAGTGGACCTTTAGAGCCTCCTGAAAAAATGAACAATGGAAGCAACACCCTCATAAAGCAATTGTTCGTGTCTCACCTAGGTTCACTACCATCCCTGCAAGAAATGACCAAAGCTTTCATGAATTTTTTTGGAGTGAACTTATTTTATATCACCCCTTTTGCAACATTGACACTGATTTTGGGTCCTCTGAACATCAAATTATATCACAATGGGAGAGGTTTTCTTCTACATACAAGGCATGGCATGTACATCGCACACTTCCAACTCCCACAGAAGCATCAGATGCAAGCAACAGCTCAAGTGTTGACCATTCCATACAAGGCCATAGCCTAGAAGAGTGGCAGGTTCTCTCAAGTTTGCACCCAAACCTTCCAATACAACTTGATGCACTAAACATGCTTGGTTGCCGTGAAATTGACATTCACCATGAATGGAAACAATCCAACCTAACCCCAATACAAATGCATTTTGCAACTACTTTCATAGATTGTAATAGAGCAACCTTTCAAGTGCACCATGCTCTCCATGAACACATCCATACTACTTTCTCTACTCAGCAACAAAAAGCATTTGATATAATTTGCTCTCACCTAAGCACACTTCCATTGCAACCACCGCTCAAGCTAATTGTTCAAGGAACTGCAGGAACTGGAAAGTCACATCTCATTAAAAAAATAAGGCATGCCCTCATGAGCTCAGCTCCAATTCACCAATCACCATTACTACTTCTTGCACCTATAGGTGTTGCAGCATTCAATATTCAAGCTTCAACAATCCATTTTGCTCTTCGTATTCCAATAAAAGAAATGGCCCCCCTACAAGGGCAAACACTTGCAACATTCCAAGAGAGTATGTACTTTATTAGGTACATTTTAATTGATGAGATGAGCTTCCTTGGTCCCAAGTTGCTAGAACAAATTGACATGCGACTACGAGAAGCATTCCCCAGCCACAACCACTTGCCCTTTGGAGGGTGTTCAATCATACTATTTGGTGACTTGGGCCAATTGCCACCTGTTAAAGATATCCCCATGTACGCTTCTACTTCCTATGGTTGGACTCTATGGCGTAGCTTCACAACAGTGGTGACTTTGACAAAAATATTTTGACAACTTGGCAATGATCCTTCCCAGATTGCTTTTCGTACACTTCTCCATAATCTATGTAATGCACATCCTACAGAACAAGACTGGGAAATTCTAATGTCATGTTAAAGTTCATCACTCAATTCTACAGAAAACTCTTCTTTCTTGTCAAGCATGCATCTTTTTTCAACAAATGAATTAGTCTCACTACACAACAAACATATGTTGTTGTCTTTGGCAACACCTGTTGCACTTTCCATTGCAGAGCAAGTAACAGGGTCAACATACATAAATCCTGATGAACAACTTCAAGCTCAAACTTTCTTATCTATTGGCCAAGAGGTCATGTTATGCTCAAATATTTGGGTTGACACAGGTCTCGTGAATGATGCACTTGGTCAGGTAAAAGCTATTGTATACAGTCAAGGTGACAAACCACCTCAATTGCCATTATTTGTTGTTGTTCATTTCAAGAATTACCTTGGACCACCTTGGGACCATATCAATCTGACATATGTTCCAATAACTCCGCTCAGCCGAGGACTTCGCCGTCAAATTCCTCTTACAATGGCATGGGCATTGCCAATTCACAAATCACAAGGACTTACGCTCCTGAGGGCCACTGTGGACATTGGCAACAAAGATCGACAAGGACTGACATTTACAGCTATTTCCAGAGTTCTAGACCTACAAAGCCTTCGCATCCACCCAACCTTCTCATTCCAACGATATGCATGCATTCAACAAAGCCCATATGTTGCTCGCAGAATAAACAAAGAGATTCATTTGCAAGCATTGTCAAATTCAAACAACTAATACAATTAAAGGGACTGTCAACTACTATAGGTATGGCACTTTTTTTTTCCTACAATACCAACTATTACTATTGTTACTATCTTCAAAAATGTATTTCTCTTCTTCCTTACATACAACTCCTCCCATTGCTCATTTACACAAGTGAAGATATTTAACAACAATATAAAACCGTGAAGAGAGATGGAGTACAGCTTTTTCTAAATTACTTCAGTACCAAATTTTTTATTCTTTAGTTCTTCTAAATTATATTACTCTTTTACTTTTTCTGGAAAAAAAATATTTTCACTATATCAATGTATTCCGCTACATCCATTCTTTGCACAACCCATATGGAATTACTGCTCCCTTACACACAAAACAGTGTCTTCTGACATCCTTTGATTAAAATTGCGCACTAATGGATTTTAAACTTGCCTTGTAAATGTATATGCTGACGGGAATTAGCTAACAGGAATTAATAAAATTTGACATCATAAATGTATATGCCCTCCTTTGCATTTATAGTTAATTTATCATTTCAAATTTTTTGAAGGAAATGCTTACGAAAGTTAACAAATATGCAGAACCGTGAGAGGACATCACCAGCTTCTACGACTCCCCACCCAACAAACAATTATATTCTACAAAGCAAGGCAATGACTCCCACACCTGCTGATATCAAAGAGTTTCCCAACTCTTATGCCTTCATAATAGACATGCCAGACATTCAAAACAACGACATCAAGGTATTTCCCTTCTAAAGCTCTCAATCCCTCATTTTCTCTACAATTCGAATTTGATTCAAAATCAAATCACTTGCCAACTACTACAGTAACAAATTTGATACTTTTTGTTTGACAGTAATCAGGTTCAACTAGGATGACAATATAATGACAATAAGTGGAAAACGAACAAGGGAAAAGGAGGACAATGCAAAATTTATCCGTATGGAGCTCATGGTCGGCAAATTTATACATAAATTTACCTTGCCTGACAACTGCAATATAGAGGCCACTTTTGCCAGCTGCCAAACTGGAGTATTGACTGTTACCATTCCAAAGCCACCTCCACAGCCCAACATACCAAAGACTTTTGAAGTTAAAGTTACTTAGCCACCAACCTATCCAAAATATGTTTTTACATTTCCATTATGCAACCATATAAATACAACTACTGTGTTTATTATAAATTAGGTACAATGTGTAGTATTTACAAAGTGTTTTCAAACTATAAATGGTACATCTTTCATTATTATGTAACAACATGTGTCTACAAACATTAAACCTATTAAATGGTACATCTTTCATCATTATGTACCAACATGTGTTTAATTTTTCAAATGTTTTCTTTTAATAACTTACAAACAAATTCTTATGTTACAACTCATATTTCTACACAAAATCCCTAACATTTTACTTCTACAATTAATCCCCTTTCCATCATTTGCCCCTTTCTATGATGGAACATTTTTGATGGATGCGATAATGCGTTCTACTATTCTTAGTTAGATTTTTCAATTTTACTAAGGCTAATCCATTTCAAAAAAAAAACTAAACATAATCTAAACATAATCAGTTGCATCAAATTATTTCCATTTCTACCTTTCCATATAAACAAAAAATGTTATCAATTCCAACCAAAAATTTGGCGTACCCAATTGCACACAAAAAGTGCAATCGCTAGTAATTAGTTTACTCCAATAAAATACATAATGCAGCTACATCTCATCATTAAGAACTCCAAATTAATAAAACTAAATTAATCCCAATTTGATATTATTATTATATCACCTCATATAATTTTAACTTATTATAATTTTTTTATATAAATTATTTAATATAAATCTATTATAATGTGTTTTCTTAATCTAAACATAATACATACATATTTTTAATATGAAAACATTAATAGATAATATAAATATCTTGACTAAAATTATATTTTCCTCTTTTGATCAGTGAATGCACGTTTTTAACCTAGCTTAAATTAGGTGTGGCCACAAATGGGGGACCTCATCTTTAGCATGAACACACATGACACTCCAAATCCATGAGTAGAATAGCTCAATACGGGCACTGGCCCATGAGCACACCAACCCAATGAGGGTATGAAACACAAAGTCAAAGGCATGAACACCTATCTACAACATTAAGTCTCTTGGCATGAATGACAATAGCATCAATGCTAAGGTGGAAGTCTTTGAGCGCATTGGATGAGAGGAGACACCAAGCCTACAATTATAATGAACCTTCAATGATTGAACCTTAGTGACAACAACAACATGCAACAACTTAACCATCACATTATGAGATGAACTTCTTAAATACATCTATCTTAATGACATTCAAAAATATTAATTTTAAATTACATTTTAACTTATAATATAAATTGTTTAATATAAAACTATATTTAAAATATTTTATTCTTATAAAATATTATTTAAATTTGATTTAGAAATATTTAATATTTATTTCACACCATTTACTTAAGAATCGTTTTATATTATTATTTTGAAAAGTATACATATTAATTGTAATTTTTTGTAAAAAGTATATAACGCTAAATCCTTAGTATTATTAGCCGGTAGGCTATATACATTGTGAACGCAGTTTCAACCGAAACCTGTCACACGCCGTAAACAGGTTCCCGTGAAACCATTTTTTGGATAGTTGTTTAGTGATAGGTGTTTTTACAGGTTACTCTGCTCTTCCGCTTCGATCACCACCGCTGTGCTCACCCGTCTCTCTCTCCACGATATCAACTCTACTTTGCATTCCACCTTACCCTCTTCATCTCTGTTCTTCTTCTTGTTCCCAACTGGAAGGCCCACTCCTTTTCCTTTGCGAGAGAAAGCAGAGAGGGAACAAGGGACGGAGCGGCGACACCTGCAATCATAACGGAAGGAACGTGCAGGCGGACACACATGCTGCAAGTACAACAATCTTACACTAGCCGGCATGCTGCAAATGCAACAATCTCACACTAGTTATGCTGCACTGGGTCATAAGTGCCAAGTTATTTCTAGCATGCTCACTATTCCTTCATGGATTTCTCTCCAACCTGCACTATTTAAAATTTTCCCATGGATATTTCTGAAGTTTATGGGGGAGTGATCAACAGGTAATATTTTCTTCTGTAGTTTGAGGATTAAGTCTGGTTAAAAATGATATCAAATAAAATGAGTTCTTAAAGTGGCTCTTTTTTCACCATTATTCAGGCTAAGTGTTTTACACAAAGTATTTTCAAATTTCAAGAAAACTCCTCTCATTCTAACATGACTTCACATTCACTGAACAAACTTGAAATTGAATATGAATTAGTTGCCTAATCTCATTCTCAGAATTTTCCCACGCTAAACATTTGATTTCAATTAATTATTTTGTGTTTATCTACTTTCTGGCTGGGCTTTTACATAGGTTTTAGGTAGTCTTTTTGTATCATATTGTGATGTTGGAAACAAAAGAGCAAATGCATATATTGCTGTAACAAGTGCAACAACCCAAACAACCAGAAAACAGGGGACTTCGTTCTGTTTCACGTTCTGAGAATGAACAAAGAGAAGCGGCTCTGTTTTTTTGTTTCATATGCTTTTTTATGATCTGTGAATGTATTGCAATCTGTATATTTTGAAATACTTAGAAATATAATTAATATTAGAGCTTATCCTCTATTTCATCCTTGTTCCCTTTGCACTCTGTTTTAGTTCAAAATACAAAATAATTAACTGATAGGTTATATGGCTACATATAATGTGATATTTGAGCCTAAAATGCTTGTAAACAACTATTGAGTCATGGGAAAACAAGTTTTAGCTACTGTTAAATGGTAAATCAGCTCTCGTTTAATGATAAAAGTCTTCAAAATATCAAAGCCTCCAAAATCTCACTTATCATTTGAAAGTGAAATAGAACATTTTGTTTCCATTTGTAGTGTTTTTTTCCAATTTGATGGCAACTTCCTCTTTCCATTTACATTGCTTTATGTTTTAAATTTGCACACAAATATTTCAAAATCAAATAATACCTAATTTCTTTAAGGACAAAATCTAGATTTGTATAAGTGAAGTAAATCTAGATTTGTCAAACTTTATTTCATTCCATTATTAATCTAGATTTGTTTAAGTGGAAAAGATTTAGATTTGTCAACGTTTATTTTATTTCATTATTTGAAACTTATTATTAATTGTTTAATCCAATCACATCCAACTAAAACTTGCAGCACATTACATCCATACTCACCCATACACAAACACTACTCTCTAACATATTAACATACATATAATTTTCTATCGGCGTAATCCTTGAACCTTCTTTAAGTAAAAGTGTGAGTTACAAAACACCTCTCAATACAAATAATAGTGTAGAAGATATAAGGAAGCTAAGAATAAAATAGTAATAACAATGACGCGTGCAAACATTATCACTTTCAAACGTCTTACAAGAAATCATAAAAGCAGGAAGCAATTCTTTCAAATCCTTCCATGTAAACATGGGGCTATTATGTTCAACGTGGCAGGGTATACTTGTGGGCCCTTCCCCATATAAGCCATTGACAAAATTTCTCAGACAAAGAGTGCTGATTAACGAAAATATTTGTTAAGATGAAGACTAAATTTCAAACTCCTAAATTTTAAGTTATATGTTTCATCATGTGATCGTCTGAAATTCACTAATTTACGTTATTACTTTACATATTTTAGATTAAATAGCCCTCTCCCACCGTCTACGAGTACCTTCTGAGACGAACAAGGGTCATTCGTACTTTGAGTTGAATCCTTTCAGTTAAGCATTTATCATGTGAAGCTCTAGGCATAGAAATGCTTTCCGAATTCTCACGAGAAGTATAGAGATTTCTGTGAAATTCAAGTTGCTTTTTCGGTACAGCCGAGGATGAAGTTATATATAACGACCCCCTGCGCACTTGTTTCTTATAGTTGAGCTTTCACTTATCTTATTTTCATCCCGTGCTTGGCTTGCTTTCTGTGATCCTTACTCTGTTTCTGACTTGGACTCGTGGAATTGATTACTGTAGATGAAGTAAACATCAATCAGGATCTTTGGGTTATTCAAATCAAGAAAGGCGTGCAACCACATGGCGAGCAAGAAGACGAAAAGGAAACTTTTGTATTAATTTTTTGTGTGCCCAAAGAGCTGTTGGCAGTGAAGCCAGAAGCATATATTCCACAGTGTGTTTCCATTGGACCATATCACCACTGGAGATCCCAACTGTAGGAAATTGAGAGATATAAAGTGGCTGCTGCGCGAAGATTTCAGAAGACGCTAACCCGTAATAGCATGTTCGAGTCTGTGGTGGAAGAGGTGAAGAAGTACGACTGGGAGGTCAGGAACTGCTACCACAAATATCTTTACTGCAATGAGGAAACCCTTGCGATGCTTATGGTTCTGGACGCGTCGTTCCTGCTCGAGTGCTTGCAGCTGTACGCCAAGCGGCTGGATCAGGCTTTTGCGCAAGTGTCATCCCAGGTGAAGCAACTGGGCAGAGTTTTAGATCCATCTCGTAGAAGTGCAACACACAATGCAATTATTAGAGATCTTATGATGCTCGAGAATCAGTTACCTTTGTTCCTCTTGCAAAAGCTGCTGGAAATGCAGTTGGATTCTCAAGATAATGCGGAAGAAAGTCTATGCAATCTGGTGACTCTAGCCTGTCATTAATGGTCGCCATTTATGTTGAGGATGCAGGATACTTCAAGGTTGCGTATAAAAGAAAGGGGTAATATATTGGAGGTGCTCTACTACTCTATTGTCCCTGCAGCAGCAATGGAGGATACCATTTCTATGAAGAATGAGGACGGGAATGTCCCGTTGCCGGATTCAACATACTTAATGCGTGCTCTGAAAGCTTTATGGAAGTATCTGTCTTCGTTAAGGATAGGCCTTCTTCAACTTGTCTCGGCACTCCCTGAGCGTGTCTTAAAAGGAGGGCCTGCCCAGTAGGTGACACAGTTGTCCACGCGCCTTGTTTCCGCATTTGAAACACTTTCAATTAAGCGCGAGGATGAAAAGGATGAGGAAAAAGATGAGGAGAAAGGGTATTCCTCTGTTGATAATCCTGCACGTGACGAACTGGCGATTTCCTCCGTCTCCGATTTATACTCAGCAGGAGTAAAATTCCTTCCAACTGATGGAGATGTCTGTTGGAGAAGAGAGAGATTTTCGGGATTTGTATCTATCTGTGCTGGAGAAAGCATAAATTGTGGGATTCGTCCTAATCCTTGCTGCCTTCTAATTAAAGGATGTTGTATCTCTTTATATGCAGAGGGATTGTAATCTTCAAACACACCTATGAATAATATCAATCTCTCTCTCTTCTCCGTGGACGTAGGCTACGGCCGAACCACATATATCTGCGTGATTTATATCTGTGTGATTTGAATGATTTCTTCATGGTATCAGAGCAGGTCTTAGTCTGTTTTTCGTCACAGGAGACTCTGTTCGATTCGCCTTTTTCGTGATCCTGCCAGATCTGAAACTCAATTCGCGGTTTTGATCCTGCCAGATCCCAACGCTTGTTCCTGAGCCGAATCGAGGGTGTGCGGCTGTTTTCTGTGTTTTTTCTGAGTCGTTTTCTGTGCTTCCAAGCGCGCGATCTGGCCTCTCAGACCCGCAATCTTGCTATGTTCTGTGCGGCGCATTTTTTTTTGGGGTTCTCTTCTGCCGCCGACCTCTTCCACAACTGCCGCAGATCTCTTCCTCAACGCATTTTTTGGGGTTCTCTTCTGCTGCCGATCTCTTCCACAATTTCCGCAGATCTCTTCCACAAGAGCCTCATCTGTCCTCTTATTAAATGCACTTGGGGGGTCCTGTTAATTAAGAAGGATTTGGCGTGGAGATTCGCTGGAATCAAAGCTAAGCTTCTGTGGCAAGCTTGAGAGCTGCTAGAGCTACAGCCAGAAGCACCTCACAAAAGGTCTGGGGCTTGTGAAGTCAACCGCGGCTGCAATAAAACACAAGTCTGGTTCGCTCAATCTGGTGTTTTTCAGAAACCTCGTAAGTGTTTTTTTCTTTTGCATCTTCCTCCTTGCCTTTTTTCATGGCTGAGTTCGATTCGAATCCTAGTTGGAGACTTTCATCAGTTCCGTTAAATGGTATCAATTATGTTGCATGGTCTAGAGCTGTTACTTTGTCGCTTGGTGGCAAGAAAAAAATTGGTTTCGTTAACGGTGATAAACAGTGTCCTCAAACTACTGAATCGGGATATGAGGATTGGATATCCAATGATCAGCTTGTTCGATCATGGTTACTCAATTCAATGGAAACTCATATTGCCGAAATTTTCACTTTTTCTAATTCAGCAAAAGAACTGTGGGATTCCATCGCTGAATTATACGGGAACCAAAATAATGCTGCCCGTATTTTTGAACTCACTCGTGAAATTGCTGCAGCCCAACAAGGTGAAAAAACCTTTAGTGAACATCTTGGTAATCTTAAAAAACTGTGGGACGAATTGAACCTGTATCGTCCACATACCACTGATGCTCAAACTCTTTTGAAACGAGCTGAGGAGGATAAAATTTTCTCACTTCTTCATAGTCTGAAGCCTGAGTATGAATACATAAGGCGCAATCTTCTGATGGATGCCACATTGCCCACGCTCGCCGGTGTTTGTGCTATTATTCAGCGAGAGGAAACTCGAAGAAAGACTATGGGCTCAGAATCCAAAACTTCAACAGAGAAGATTGAATCTCATGTCCTTTTGGCCGAAAAGGATGATAAAAGAAAGCCTCATTTTTCTGACAAAAATAGGAATGTTTCTCGCTACAAGGGTAAGAAGGAACCCTATCAATGTGATCACTGCAAGAAAACTGGGCATACCAAGGATCGCTGCTGGGAATTACATCCTCATCTCAAATCTGAATATAAGGGTCGGAAGGATCATGCTGCTGTAGCCGAAACTTCTTTTTCAATCAACCAGTTGGGTCATCTTCTTCAACAACTCAGTAAGACTGTCTCTTCTGGCAACAGTCCATCCACTTCCTCTCATGTGTCAGGTAATTTTCATGCCTATCTTACTTCCAATTCCAAAATTAATTCCTGGATTATTGATTCCGGAGCTACAGATCATATGGCCAATAGTCCTTCTTCAGTAATCAATTTTATTCCGAAAACTGATAAGCATGATATATCTGTTGCAAATGGAAGTAATGTTTCAGCCGTAGGAAGTGGTAAAATTAGTTTCTTTCCTGATAATGCTACATCTGATGCTCTGGTTGTTCCATCCTTCCCTGTTCAACTTATGTCTGTTGGAAAAATTACTAATTCTTTAAATTGTGATGTCATATTTTCTCCAACATCTGTCATCTTTCAGGATCGAAAGTCGAAGAAGACGATTGGTAAAGGGACATACTCACATGGACTTTATTTTCTAAACTCCCTCAATAAGGCATGTCATGCCAGTGATGTAATTGAAAGTCACACTTTACATAAACGGCTTGGACATCCATCCAACCGTATCTTGTCAAGACTTTGTCCATCTGCCTCTGTTGATTCTGATGTCTGTGATGTTTGTCAGTTTTCTAAACAAACGCGTTTACCTTTTGTCAATTCATCTTCTATGTCTACTGAGTTGTTTGAATTAGTTCACTCCGACTTATGGGGACCTGCGCCTATTGATTCTTATGATGGATATAAATATTTTGTGTTGTTCATTGATGATTTTTCTCGTGCTACCTGGTTATACTTGTTAAAATAAAAAACTGAAGTGACTTCTGTTTTCAAAGAGTTTCATACTATGGTGTTTAATCAGTTTGGTGCTAAAATAAAACTTTTAGGTCTGATAATGGTACCGAATATGTTAAAGGATCTTTTTCAGAATATCTTCAAAGCCAAGGCATTATTCATCAAACAAGTTGTGTTGGAACTCCACAACAAAATGGGGTGGCCGAAAGAAAGAATCGACACATCCTTGAAACGCACGGGCCCTTATGTTTCAAACAAAGGTCCCAAAACAATATTGGTCTCATGGTGTATTGACCGCTGCATATTTGATCAACCGTCTTCCCAGCCGTGTTATTAAGTTCAAGTCACCATTGGAAATACTCAGAAATAGGACACCTGACATCTCACACTTGAGGGTATTTAGATGTGTCTGTTATGTGCACCTGCAAGCAATACACAGAGATAAGTTAGAAGCTCGTTCTACTCGGTGTGTATTTTTTGGGTATTCTTCCACTAAGAAAGGGTACATATGTTATGATCCTGTCACTCATAAAATTGTTGTTTCACGTGATGTCCAGTTTGTGGAGTCTGAATCTTTTTTTCAAGCTTGTGTTGAATCTGGGAGTTGATCACAGGGGGAGTCTGTATCTCACCCGGTTCCACTTCCTACCATTACCAATGAGGATGTTGTTCTTGATCACGATACAGAAGTTCCTGAAGCAACACCAATCCCCACATCTCCTCAAGCTACTCGACGATCGAGTAGAGCAACTCGTCCTCTAGAGCGGATGAAAGATTTCTTCACTTATCATGCTACATCTTATCCTATACAGGATCACTTGTCTTATAATAATATTTCTCAGTCTCACCTAGCTTTCTTGAGTACTGTTGATCATAATCATGAACCTAAGACTTTTAGAGAAGCTAACTCCATTGCAGTTTGGAGGAAGTCTATGCAAGACGAGCTACAAGCTCTTGATGACAATAACACATGGGAGATTGTTAAGCTACCTCCAGGAAGGAAAACAGTCGGATGTCGTTAGGTGTACAAAAATAAATACAATAGTGATGGTTCCTTAGAACGACATAAGGCCAGACTTGTTGCTAGAGGATTCACACAAACATATGGCGTAGATTACCAAGAAAATTTTGCGCCTGTTGCAAAGATGAACACATTCTGGGTCCTCATTTCCCTTGCCGTCAATCAAGACTGGAAATTGTTTCAAATGGATGTCAAAAATGCATTCTTACACGGTGACCTTAAAGAAGAAGTTTACATGAGCATCCCACCTGGGCATCCACAAGAGGCCAAGTTTGGTTTAGTGTGTAAATTAAAAAAGGCAATCTACGGGCTTAAACAATCTCCACGGGCCTGGTATGCTTGCTTAGTTCTGTCCTTATGTTGAATGGGCTAAAACGAAGTAATGCAGATCCTTCTCTGTTTGTTAAAAGAAGTAACTCCGGTATTGTTGTTGTGTTGATTTATGTTGATGATATAGTCATTACTGGTGATGATCAAAATGCAATTTCTAAGCTAAAAATTCTGCTACACAATAGATTTGCCATTAAATATTTGGGAACTTTGAAGTACTTTCTAGGATTAGAAGTTGCCTACTCAAAAAATGACATCTTTCTTAATCAATGAAAGTATGTGTTGGATTTGTTACAAGAAACTGGTAAATTGGGAATCAAACCATCAGATACGCCAATAGATAGCGAAGGAAAATTGGATGATACTGGTCCATTGTTGTCTGATATTGGTCAATTTCAAAGGTTGGTTGGTAGGTTAATCTATTCAACCATTACTCGACCTGATCTTTCTTATGCAGTGAGTTTGGTAAGTCGTTTTATGCATGCTCCCAAGGCTCAACATATGCAGGCCGTCACCAGAATTTTACAGTATCTAAAAGGATCCCCAGGCAGAGGTATATGGATGCGTAAGGCTGGTCATACTTCTATTACTGCCTATACCGATGCTGATTGGGCAGGATCTCCCATTGATTGACGGTCTACAACTGGATATTGTACCTTTGTTGGAGGTAACTTGGTCACATGGAAAAGTAAAAAATAGAGTGTTGTTGCTCGTTCAAGTGCTGAAGCAGAATATAGAGCAATGGCATCAACTACCAGTGAAATTAGATGGCTTCGAGCTCTGTTGCAGGACCTTGGTTATGGTTCATCTCTCCCAACTCAATTATTCTGTGATAATCAGGCTGCTATGCATATCGCTTCAAATCCAATGTTTCATGAGCACACTAAACATATTGAAGTTGACTGCCATTTTGTTCGAGAGAATGTGCAAGCCAATGACATCCGCACAACCTTTGTCCCTACAACTCAGCAATTGGCCGATATATTTACCAAAGGTCTTCCAGCTCTCAAGTTTCAAGAAGTATTGTCCAAGTTGGGCTCTATTGACATTTTCGCACCAACTTGAAGGGGAGTGTTGGAGAAGAGAGAGATTTTTGGGATTTGTATCTATCTGTGCTGGAGAAAGCATAAATTGTGGGATTCGTCCTAATCCTTGCTGCCTTCTAATTAAAGGATGTTGTATCTCTTTATATGCAGAGGGATTGTAATCTTCAAACACACCTATGAATAATATCAATCTCTCTCTCTTCTCCGTGGACGTAGGCTACGGCCGAACCACATATATCTGCGTGATTTATATCTGTGTGATTTGAATGATTTCTTCATGGTATCAGAGCAGGTCTTAGTCTGTTTTTCGTCACAGGAGACTCTGTTCGATTCGCCTTTTTCGTGATCCTGCCAGATCTGAAACTCAATTCGCGGTTTTGATCCTGCCAGATCCCAACGCTTGTTCCTGAGCCGAATCGAGGGTGTGCGGCTGTTTTCTGTGTTTTTTCTGAGTCGTTTTCTGTGCTTCCAAGCGCGCGATCTGGCCTCTCAGACCCGCAATCTTGCTATGTTCTGTGCGGCGCATTTTTTTTTGGGGTTCTCTTCTGCCGCCGACCTCTTCCACAACTGCCGCAGATCTCTTCCACAACGCGTTTTTTTTTGGGGTTCTCTTCTGCCGCCGATCTCTTCCACAACTGCCGCAGATCTCTTCCACAAGAGCCTCATCTGTCCTCTTATTGAATGCACTTGGAGGGTCCTGTTAATTAAGAAGGATTTGGCGTGGAGATTTGCTGGAATCAAAGCTAAGCTTCTGTGGAAAGCTTGAGAGCTGCTAGGGCTACAGCCAGAAGCGCCTCACAAAAGGTCTGGGGCTTGTGAAGTCAACCGCGGCTGCAATAAAACACAAAGTCTGGTTCGCTCAATCTGGTGTTTTTCAGAAACCTCATAAGTGTTTTTTTCTTTTGCGTCTTCCTCTTTGCCTTTTTTTTTCATGGCTGAGTTCGATCCGAATCCTAGTTGGAGACTTTCATCAATTCCGTTAAATGGTATCAATTATGTTGCATGGTCTAGAGCTGTTACTTTGTCGCTTGGTGGCAAGAAAAAATTTGGTTTCGTTAACGGTGATAAAAGTGTCCTCAAACTACTGAATCGGGATATGAGGATTGGATATCCAATGATCAGCTTGTTCGATCATGGTTACTCAATTCAATGGAAACTCATATTGCCGAAATTTTCACTTTTTCTAATTCAAGCAAAAGAACTGTGGGATTCCATCGCTGAATTATACGGGAACCAAAATAATGCTGCCCGTATTTTTGAACTCACTCATGAAATTGCTGCAGCCCAACAAGGTGAAAAAACCTTTAGTGAACATCTTGGGAATCTAAAAAAACTGTGGGACGAATTGAACCTGTATCGTCCACATACCACTGATGCTCAAACTCTTTTGAAATGAGCTGAGGAGGATAAAATTTTCTCACTTCTTCATAGTCTGAAGCCTGAGTATGAATATATAAGGCGCAATCTTCTAATGGATGCCACATTGCCCACCCTCGTCGGTGTTTGTGCTATTATTCAGCGAGAGGAAACTCGAAGAAAGACTATGAGCTCAGAATCCAAAACTTCAACAGAGAAGATTGAATCTCATGTCCTTTTGGCCGAAAAGGATGATAAAAGAAAGCCTCATTTTTCCGACAAAAACAGGAATGTTTCTCGCTACAAGGGTAAGAAGGAACTCTATCAATGTGATCACTGCAAGAAAACTGGGCATACCAAGGATCGCTGCTGGGAATTACATCCTCATCTCAAATCTGAATATAAGGGTCGGAAGGATCATGCTGCTGTAGCCGAAACTTCTTTTTCAATCAACCAGTTGGGTCATCTTCTTCAACAACTCAGTAAGACTGTCTCTTCTGGCAACAGTCCATCCACTTCCTCTCACGTGTCAGGTAATTTTCATGCCTATCTTACTTCCAATTCCAAAATTAATTCCTGGATTATTGATTCCGGAGCTACAGATCATATGGCCAATAGTCCTTCTTCAGTAATCAATTTTATTCTGAAAACTGATAAGCATGATATATCTGTTGCAAATGGAAGTAATGTTTCAGCCGTAGGAAGTGGTAAAATTAGTTTCTTTCCTGATAATGCTACATCTGATGCTCTGGTTGTTCCATCCTTCCCTGTTCAACTTATGTCTGTTGGAAAAATTACTAATTCTTTAAATTGTGATGTCATATTTTCTCCAACATCTGTCATCTTTCAGGATCGAAAGTCGAAGAAGACGATTGGTAAAGGAACATACTCACATGGACTTTATTTTCTAAACTCCCTCAATAAGGCATGTCATGCCAGTGGTGTAATTGAAAGTCACACTTTACATAAATGGCTTGGACATCCATCCAACCGTATCTTGTCAAGACTTTGTCCATCTGCTTCTGTTGATTCTGATGTCTGTGATGTTTGTCAGTTTTCTAAACAAACGCGTTTACCTTTTGTCAATTCATCTTCTATGTCTACTGAGTTGTTTGAATTAGTTCACTCCGACTTATGGGGACCTGCGCCTATTGATTCTTATGATGGATATAAATATTTTGTGTTGTTCATTGATGATTTTTCTCGTGCTACCTGGTTATACTTGTTAAAATCAAAAACTGAAGTAACTTCTGTTTTCAAAGAGTTTCATACTATGGTGTTTAATCAGTTTGGTGCTAAAATAAAAACTTTTAGGTCTGATAATGGTACCGAATATGTTAAAGGATCTTTTTCAGAATATCTTCAAAGCCAAGGCATTATTCATCAAACAAGTTGTGTTGGAACTCCACAACAAAATGGGGTGGCCGAAAGAAAGAATCGACACATCCTTGAAACTGCACGGGCCCTTATGTTTCAAACAAAGGTCCCAAAACAATATTGGTCTCATGGTGTATTGACCGCTGCATATTTGATCAACCGTCTTCCCAGCCGTGTTATTAAGTTCAAGTCACCATTGGAAATACTCAGAAATAGGACACCTGACATCTCACACTTGAGGGTATTTAGATGTGTCTGTTATGTGCACCTGCAAGCAATACACAGAGATAAGTTAGAAGCTCGTTCTACTCGGTGTGTATTTTTTGGGTATTCTTCCACTAAGAAAGGGTACATATGTTATGATCCTGTCACTCATAAAATTGTTGTTTCACGTGATGTCCAGTTTGTGGAGTCTGAATCTTTTTTTCAAGCTTGTGTTGAATCTGGGAGTTGATCACAGGGGGAGTCTGTATCTCACCCGGTTCCACTTCCTACCATTACCAATGAGGATGTTGTTCTTGATCACGATACAGAAGTTCCTGAAGCAACACCAATCCCCACATCTCCTCAAGCTACTCGACGATCGAGTAGAGCAACTCGTCCTCCAGAGCGGATGAAAGATTTCTTCACTTATCATGCTACATCTTATCCTATACAGGATCACCTGTCTTATAATAATATTTCTCAGTCTCACCTAGCTTTCTTGAGTACTGTTGATCATAATCAGAACCTAAGACTTTTAGAGAAGCTAACTCCATTGCAGTTTGGAGGAAGTCTATGCAAGACGAGCTACAAGCTCTTGATGACAATAACACATGGGAGATTGTTAAGCTACCTCCAGGAAGGAAAACAGTCGGATGTCGTTGGGTGTACAAAAATAAATACAATAGTGATGGTTCCTTAGAACGACATAAGGCCAGACTTGTTGCTAGAGGATTCACACAAACATATGGCGTAGATTACCAAGAAACTTTTGCGCCTGTTGCAAAGATGAACACATTCCGGGTCCTCATTTCCCTTGCCGTCAATCAAGACTGGAAATTGTTTCAAATGGATGTCAAAAATGCATTCTTACACGGTGACCTTAAAGAAGAAGTTTACATGAGCATCCCACCTGGGCATCCACAAGAGGCCAAGTTTGGTTTAGTGTGTAAATTAAAAAAGGCAATCTACGGGCTTAAACAATCTCCACGGGCCTGGTATGCTAAGCTTAGTTCTGTCCTTATGTTGAATGGGCTAAAACGAAGTAATGCAGATCCTTCTCTGTTTGTTAAAAGAAGTAACTCCGGTATTGTTGTTGTGCTGATTTATGTTGATGATATAGTCATTACTGGTGATGATCAAAATGCAATTTCTAAGCTAAAAATTCTGCTACACAATAGATTTGCCATTAAATATTTGGGAACTTTGAAGTACTTTCTAGGATTAGAAGTTGCCTACTCAAAAAATGACATCTTTCTTAATCAACGAAAGTATGTGTTGGATTTGTTACAAGAAACTGGTAAATTGGGAATCAAACCATCAGATACGCCAACAGATAGCGGAGGAAAATTGGATGATACTGGTCCATTGTTGTCTGATATTGGTCAGTTTCAAAGGTTGGTTGGTAGGTTAATCTATTTAACCATTACTCGACCTGATCTTTCTTATGCAGTGAGTTTGGTAAGTCGTTTTATGCATGCTCCCAAGGCTCAACATATGCAGGCCGTCACCAGAATTTTACAGTATCTAAAAGGATCCCCAGGCAGAGGTATATGGATGCGTAAGGCTGGTCATACTTCTATTACTGCCTATACTGATGCTGATTGGGCAGGATCTCCCATTGATCGACGGTCTACAACTGGATATTGTACCTTTGTTGGAGGTAACTTGGTCACATGGAAAAGTAAAAAATAGAGTGTTGTTGCTCGTTCAAGTGCTGAAGCAGAATATAGAGCAATGGCATCAACTACCAGTGAAATTAGATGGCTTCGAGCTCTGTTGCAGGACCTTGGTTATGGTTCATCTCTCCCAACTCAATTATTCTGTGATAATCAGGCTGCTATGCATATCGCTTCAAATCCAATGTTTCATGAGCACACTAAACATATTGAAGTTGACTGCCATTTTGTTCGAGAGAATGTGCAAGCCAATGACATCCGCACAACCTTTGTCCCTACAACTCAGCAATTGGCCGATATATTTACCAAAGGTCTTCCAGCTCTCAAGTTTCAAGAAGTATTGTCCAAGTTGGGCTCTATTGACATTTTCGCACCAACTTGAAGGGGAGTGTTGGAGAAGAGAGAGATTTTTGGGATTTGTATCTATCTGTGCTGGAGAAAGCATAAATTGTGGGATTCGTCCTAATCCTTGTTGCCTTCTAATTAAAGGATGTTGTATCTCTTTATATGTAGAGTGATTGTAATCTTCAAACACACCTATGAATAATATCAATCTCTCTCTCTTCTCCGTGGACGTAGGCTACGGCCGAACCACATATATCTGCGTGATTTATATCTGTGTGATTTGAATGATTTCTTCAATGTCACCACAATTCGATTTGATCTGACCACTGCAACTCTTTATCTTCCCAAACTGAGATTGAATTCCAATACCGTAGTAGTTATCAGAAATCTAGTGGCATTCGAAGCTTCAGCGGCTCCCGGTGCTTTGATCTTCACTCGCTACATCGATTTCATGAACGGCATCATCGACACAGAGGAAGATGTTCAGCTGCTGAGAAAGAGCGGGATTATCTACAATCACCTGGCAAACGACTGGAAAGTGGCAAGCCTGTGGAACGGGTTGGGTAAATGTGTCGAATTGACGCGAGTTAAATATTTGGAAAAAGTGATAGCGGACGTCAACAAGCATTACCGCAACAGATGGAGAGTTTCTGCGAAGGAGTACGGAAACAAATACATATTTGGTTCATGGCAGCTCCTCACTATTCTGGCCATGGGGATATTTCTGATTCTCACATGCTTACAGGCTTTTTGTTTCATATATCACTGTAAGCGTTGGTGGAGCGACACTTATATTTTGCAGGACTACGTAGATTGGAAGAATTTTATTTTATATAATCAATTACGGATGCTGACTGTCATTTTTCTGTTTGATATATGGATCGACATTTACTTTCGAAGGACAGTTTAGTGTTTTTTGAGGCGGGTTGAACTCAGCCTTTGCGTATGCTGCAAGTAATCTGAAATTTGCCGGTGTCTATTGAGTCCAGTACAACATAACTGTTCATAAAATCTTAAATTTTTTTGAAGCAGCAGATTGAACTTTGTTTATTTTATGAATGTTGTCATTTTTAAGCATACTATCTGAGATTTTGTGGTGTCTATTGTGTTCAAAAGACTAAAACCACACATAAAATATCTGTAATTTTTTATTTATTTTTTAACATTATTGCTTCCGATTCTTTTGGTTGAACTGTATCTTTTGGTATTTTCTCATTTTCAATTATATTAATCTTACTAAACACATCTAAAAGTTTGTAGTGTCTATTGAGCCCAATAAAATTGACTTTATAAGATATTAGTTATGTGGAATGGAAAGAAATAAGAGAATGGTGCAAGTTTTTATTTTAATTCTATTTTATCTAATAATTTTGTTTTTCAATTGTTTAGTCAAACGCATTTTTGGAAGAACCTAACATCATTTATATTATTGAAATTTATTGAGTGATATAGAACATATAAGTTGCCTTCAAGAGAGCACATAAATGGAGATAATAAATCAGAATTTTTATAAAAAATAGGTGATCAATGTTTAAAGACCAATTTGCTATGATTATCAATGATTAAATAAAATGAAAAATAAACCCTAAAGACTACTGCCCTGGACTTATTATCTTTCAACTATTTGATATTCTTATGAATAGGCATGCAAGACCTCTATAACCAACATTTTCCCAAATTTCCCTATCATTTATATATGTTTATACACCATATTTTATGTGTGTTTCTAGAGTTTAGACAGTAATAATGAAACCCTATGCTTTTTTTAGCGTGATTTCTAGCTTTACCATGTCTGGTTTGTTGTTTATAGTGTATAGTCTAGAATGTGATACAAAGAGCACTTCTGGGAATAGATTTGATTTCTTGTATATATTTATAATAGACATTTTGGCATAGATTTGATTTCTTCTATAAATTTATAATTTCCCTTATTTTTATTCTTTTCCTATTTACAAGCTTTGTTAATTGATGAAGAATCAAGTGATGAAAAACCCTGTATTCTTGAGCAATGTCGAATAATGGTGAATGGGCCACCACAAAGCTACATTCTCAAAAAATGGGAGGTCATGATCTAGAATGCTTGGGTTGTGGCTACACTAAATTATTTTAATTTTCTTTATTATTATTTTTTAGAAACCATAGAAATGTAATCTTCCTATCCTTAATTTTCTCTAGTGCCCATTCATATTTTCACCTATACTAATGAATAGCAATGGAGGAAAACCTTTATATATATATTTTTTCTTCCAAACATTATGGAAGTTTAGAGCCAAATAACTTATAAAAAAATTTTATTCATTCATTGTTTGGGTTTTGCTTTGGCACCCGGTGTCATTGGAGAGGTTACTAAGATTAGGGTCTTACAATTCTATGCCTAATCTTTTATTTCTTTATTTTAATTGTGTTTCACTACCCTCATCCCTTTTGATGCCTTTGTTTCACTACAAATTGAGGGTCGTAGAACCCAAGTGACATGCACCATGGAAAATAAAGTATCATTCTTATAGAGGAGCTGCTACATTTGGGGTTATAATACACACTTGAGATGTCTTGATCTATTGGACACCTTCAATGTAACCTCCAATTAAGATTTTTTATTTTTTATTTTTTGTTATATATATCTGTGGTTATTCAACATAACAATATTAACTATCTTAAGAGACTCTCTATCAAAAATTTAATGAAAAGAATTTTCATATTTATAAAATTAGTTACAGGAATGGGGCACATAAGCATGTCACTGTACATGTATTATAGTTAAATTGTGATCTTCATTTTAAATACTTGTATGTCATCTTGACATGTCCAATGGTTAACCTTAGCAATTACTATAGATTATGAAACTATACTGTCTCAAACCCATTTCTACTCGAAGTAAAATACTATTATTCACATGGGATCTTAAACACATAACATTAATCTAGTAATGTTTCTTATCTTCCCATTTTAACTAGAACTTATTAAGATGACAATTTTTTTTTTCTAACACATATATACTAGGGTATTTTGTATACAAAGCAACTAAGTCTAGTTTTATTTTTTTAGAAAGTACTTGTTGGAGATTCTTGCAGTGATCTCGCAGTGTTGTCATTGATGTCAACAAGGAGATTGTGGCACTATGTTTTCTTTAGTGTTGTCATTGATGTCAACCTATATCATACTCTATTGTGGTGTTGTGCAAGTGTTGTAGACGGAGAGATTGTTGCAATATCTAGTGTGCTTGTGATGAGAAGGTATTTGTGATGTTGTTGATGTAGCTGGTTCACTTGGTATCTATAGAGAAGGGGGATTCACTACTCACAAGTTCTCTTCATTCAAATAGCCTCACATGGTGAACTACCCTAAACTCCTCAAGGAACAATGTGAAAGTTTTAGAATAAGAAAGAGCAAGTCACGAAAATTCTCTAAACAAACTAACAAGCTCTCAATCAAAGGACAACAACACAAAATACAGATGACAACGCGATATATTGGCATCCTAGAGGTACGTTGGCATCTCATACAGACTAGAAAGCAAGTTTCTCATAGAAAATGATAAAGTGGCTACTTCTACTCTAGTTGCTAAGAAATCTTGGAATGTGAGAAAGGAACAAAATATAACAAAATTAAAATAGAGTGAAGTAAAAATAACAAAGATAAGGAGAAGAAAGAAACTTCTTACAACCACCCAAGTAATGAAGCCTCCAACTAGTAGATATCTTCAATACCTATGTATGTAAAATCTAGAGGAAGTGTTGGGGCTGTATAGGGGTTTGCCTCAGTCAAACCCCCATTTTGGTGTTCCCACTGTCATGGACAACCAAAAAGATAGAGTGAGATAAAGTATACAAGTACAATGTGATAAAAGAAAACCCCGTTGATGAGACCATAAATTGTCTCATATGTTATAAAAAAAAATCATATATTTCTTCCTAATGCATTAGTGTTAAAGTGGATTTGAGTAATGATTGAAAGTTCTTTAGCTTGTTTAAAGTAAAATATAAAGTAAATGTTTGATTTATTTTTAGTAATTAAATGTGATATAAATTACCTCTAATATGTCTCCATGAAGTGTTTAAGATGATATAATGTAGATAAATGAGTTATTAAATAACTCATGGGAAGAAGAAGCTTCATAGACACTTGCAACAGAGAGCTTTAGACACTTGAAGCAATTAACTTCTGAAAGCTTTAGAAGGCTTTGAAGAAATAACAAGAAGATAGAGAAGACTCTTAGGAAACTCCTACATTCATGTAAAATCATGGAGCATCAATCATTCCAAAATTAATGGGATCAGTATTTGTTTCATGTTGAGTTCAAAGATCTCTCATAGTTATTACATTTCATGATTCCTTCTTCCACCAAAGATAACTCAAGTTACCACATCACTCAAATGTTGTTGGATGATTATAGCATGTTATTCATATTAATGATCAATGATTTTGGAAAGAAAAGTGAAGAATAATTCCTTCATTCATGTGGAGAACTGAAGACTTCATAAAAATTAGGCATTCAAAAATAGTAAAAAATGTTGTCTCGGTAAAATAGCGATATCTCCATCGTTTCTCAACGAAATTCAAAAATTCAAAATGATCTGGAAACTAGATTTGAAGATCTAAAAATTATTTTGATTATTTTGTGAGATTTGTAGTATGGAAGGAATAGTAAGCATCAAAAAATGATTGATACAAAAGTGGCTTGATGGAGGACAGCAACTTCAAGTTTCTTAAAGTTTAATAAACAACCCCTCAAAAATAGGATCTTGGATCCACATTCTTAGTGGATTGATATAGAATATGAATTCTATAAATACAATGTAATCATTTGATCAAAAAAATGGGATTAGAATGTCTTTTTCAAGCCTGAGGAAATAGGATAGATCTAGTTTCATTTACCAGTAATGTAATTCTAGATTTTTAGATTAAATTTCAATCCAAGAAATTTTTCATTCCAACAATTGTGAAGTAGTTTAATATTTTCAATTCATAAAATTTTCCTTAGATTAGCTCCATTTCATGCAAAATTTCCTTTCATGCAAATAGGATTTAAGATTAGTTCTCTTTTATGCAACTTTACTTTCATGCAAATAGGATTTATTTTTGCAAGTAGAATTGGTTGTCAAGCAAGTTTTCTACTTTCTCTCTTGCATATAGCCATGGACATCACCTTGGATTGATAAATTAAATGATGAGGATTACAATGACCCCATCATTTTTTGCATCGTTTCCTGGCATAGGTGTCATTAGGGAAGGGAGAAAATTAGTTTGGACGCCTTTTAGATTTAGAAGTTTCTCAAGAAATATTCGTCTCTCAAAACCCCCCCCAAAATACCAGCTCTAAAGAGAAATCCCCCTATCTATTTCAAAATATCCTTCGTTGGAGGGCCATCACTCCAAATCCTAGCAAAGGCTATTTTTTTAAGGAAATAATTGATGGATTATTGTTTACAAGAGGTGCAGAATACAATGAAAAGATCTTATCTTCATTACAAAAGCTTGCAAGGAAGAGACATATTTAGAAACCTTCAAAATCCAAAATGGCTTCCCAATAATATTTTTGAAGTCAAAGGAGGGCTGCCCAATTGGAGTTTTGAAGAAAAAGGAGTTGTTTCTAGTCATGCATGCAATAGATCAGAAGGAAGGATTACAAGATCTCTCCAATCGGCTAATGTATTTGCTAGAATCAGAAATCATGAAGAAGGTTTCCACTAAAAAGGAAGGTGAAGAATTGAGTTTCAAATTTTTTTCATCTTCTTTTCATTCTCTTATCTCAGAAAATTGAATGCATGAAAACATACTTTGAGAAAGGGAAGATATTTTTCAGAACCAGTTAATGGTTATGTGTAACCTCAATACATCATTAAGTAGAGTAGGTTAGGGTAGAATTGATTTTTGCAAATAAGTTCTTTGCACATGCTATTTCCTCTTCTCTTAGATTGTAAGCATGTAATTTTATATGTAAGTTGCTAGTCTAAAAACTTGTAGTAGATATTTTGGCATTATGGATGATTGGTTAGTGCATAAAAATAATGATGAAAAAATCCGAGTTGGTATTTAATGTAAAATATTAGGTTGCAGCTCTCATAAGTTGAAAAATTCTTTGCATGCAACATGGAGAAAGTGAACTAAAACTCATGCATGATGGTTACATGGAAAAATAAGATAAAATTAGGTATTTACTTTATTATTTTACTCTTATTCAACTTAAAGTTCATTCATTTTACTCAATCCACTCAAAAGAAGAAGATAAATAAAATCTAAAAGTAATTCTAAGATTTAAGGATCAATTTGAACCTATCTAAAGCTATTTTGGAACTGTTCTAGAGCTATTATGGAGCCTTTAGGAGCTTTTAGAAGCTTCAGGAGCCTTAAGGAGCTCTCAAGAGCACTTTACAAGCTCTTAGGAGCACTTCAAGAGCTTTAAGGAGCACTTTAGGAGCTTTAAGGAGCTACCGATAGAAACTATTGAAAAATGATGAATCTATTAAATTTTAAGGCTCATTATGAGTTGTAGAGGGACCTACAACACCCATTCGATGAGGACAAATCATATCACAAAATGTAGCTAATAAAAGCAATGCCTGCTCAAGCAGGAGAACCTATATCATGAAGTAAGGATGTAATAGATAGAGGATATGGAATCCTAGGATGCTTGCAAGCATGAAGTGAAGGAGATAGAGCTGCAAGGCTTAAGGAAACCAAATGGAGAGAGTAATAAAAAACATAGAGAGGGCTATGAGAGCCAAGAGAGCTACAAAGAGGGAGAGAAAAGCTTCTGAATCTTGTAAGAATGTGAAAGTTTGGAGCTATTGAAATGAATAAGGGAGATGTGTAAGCAAGAAAGTAAAGAGGCAAAAGAGAGAAGCCAAGATGGTAGAGTGAAGCTAGAATTTGGAATGAAGCTAGCCCACCAAATGAATTGAAAGGATAGCATTTAAGGAGAGAAAAGAAGCTTCTCCAACTGTTACAAGGCTTCCCAGGCCATTACCACCAAAAAAAGTTGAGGACAAGTGACAAACATGCTTAGAGATAGTTGTTTAAGCATTGAAATGCAAGAAGGTATCCCCCAAGATCTCTCACATGAAGGAAACCAAAATCAAAGTGCCTTACAGGCCCACATACCTACAAGGATGTGTCTACCAAAATATCTCACATGGAGGAAACCCAAAGAAGTAAGCGCCTTATAGGCCCACAGACGTATAAGAAGGTATTCCTCAAGATCTCTCATGTGAACGAAACCCAATGAAGAAAGAGCCTTATAGGCTTGTAGACCTACAAGGAGGAATCCCCCAAGACCTCTTTCATGGGGGAAACCCAAAGGAGGAGACTCTGTAGAACAACAACACTTGTAAAACACACATTAGAAATAGGCTTTACAACAACACTTGTAAAACACATATGTTTACTTGTAGATAAAGCATGTCCAAAAACAAAGTAGCCATGTAGGTAAATAAGTAGATAGTCACATAGACCATTGACAAGTTGGAAGAGTTTCAAAGCAGTCGATTAGGAACCCTTCAAAAGGAGAGGGGTCCACTCAAGGGTAATGCTATTTGAAAAGAAATGTATAGTTAGGTTGCCCCCAAGCTAGACACGGTAGAATTCATTTAAGATAAAAAAAATTCAAAGGGAATCCCTTGGGAACCATTGAAGTGAAAGAAAGTCCACTCAATGGATGTTTCATTTGAAAGACATGGAGAAGAGAAGGGGGTTCTTAAGAAGGATGCACATCTCCAAAACAAGTTATCATTGCCCCCAACATACAAGGGAGGATAACCATGTAAGATGTTTAGAACACATAGGATAAAGGAAAGCCTCAATATCACTTGTCATTTGAAGAAGAGGTAGTGCAACAGAAAATGGAAGGGTGATGAAACCTGAATCATGAAGATGTTGTATTTTATCCTTTGAGGCCTTACATTCACTAGTTGAATGGCTAGGAACTCGATGGTATGCACAGAAAGAATGCATTGCTTTATCATGTTTTTGGAATTTCTTACATGTAGGAGACAGAGGAGTAAAACAATATTATTTGGCACTAAATATTATAGACAAATAGGGAAATTTTAAAAGAACTATTAGGAAAACACTTAAGAACCACATGAAAATGAAAGATAATTGAAAACAAACATTAAATAGAACTTTTTAATATGGAGAAATATTCAACTCGAGAGATAGAAAAGAGTTTTAAATTAGGACAAGATCATAGGATGGACTATCAAGAGGATGCATTCTCACTTGCAATCAATCTAGGAAAACACTTAAGAACCACAGGAAAATGTTAGACGATTGAAAAATAACATTAAATAAAACTTTTAAACATGGAGAAATGTTAAACTTGAGAGATAGGAAAGTGGTTTAAATTGGGAAAAGATCATAGGATGGAATATCAAGAGGAAGTATTCTCACTTTTAATCAATGTAAGAGATAGAAATGACATAATAGAGCATTGATCTATACCATTTGTCATTATGATAGGATAGTGATTATTAAATTTTAGATTTTAGGTCAAATTATATGTGGAAATAAGATAAATTAAGCATTAAGACATTGTATTTACAACAAGAAAAATACAACATCACATATACCCACTATAGAAATGATAAATGAATATACCTCATTGACATTAAAAATCATGAAATAGTAAACATTACAAAAAAATGAAATCTTCAATATTGTATGTTGATCCACAAATGAAGATCAAAGATCTTGTAATGAAAAATCTCATAGAAGATAAACATTTTAGATAGTATCTATGATATATTTCACTATAGATTTGAAGGTACATCATACATTTTAATGATAATGAATAGTCTATTATGGGATTCTAAAAAAGGAATATCATGAAATATATTGAAACAAGCAATCTATGTAACAATTGGATTGTCAATTGAAGATCTGAGCTACATTATTTGGTACAAAATATTATAGATAAATAGGGAAATTTTAAAATAGCTATTAGGAAAACACTTAAAAATCATAGGAAAATGACAGATGATCAAAAACCCACATTAAATAGAACTTTAAAATATTGAGAATAGAAGAGGTAAACTACGATAATGAACAATCTCCTTGGTGGATCTGCAAAAGAGAATATCGTAAAACATATTGGTACAACACAAGAAATCTATGAAACAACTGGCTTGTTAATTAAAAATTCAAGCTACATTATTTGGAACTAAATATTATAGACAAAATAGTGAAACTCTAAAATAACTATTAGAAAAACACTTAAGAATCAGAAAAACACTTAAGAATTAAAGGAAAATGATAGAGGATCAAAAACCAACATTAAATGGAACTTTTAAGTATGGAGAAATATTCAACTCGAGAGACAGAAAAGAGCTACATTATTTGGCACTAAATATTATAGAAAAATAGGGAAATTTCAAAATAACTATTAGGAAAACACTTAAGAACCATAGAAAAATGATAGACGATAAAAAAACAACAATAAATTTAGAACTTTTAAATATGGAGGAATATTCAACTCGAGAGACAAAAAACAGGTCTAAATTAGGACAAGATCATAGGATGGACTATAAAGAGAGAATATTCTCACTTGCAATCAATCCAAGACATAAAAATGACTAAATAGAGGATTGATCTAGACCATTTGTCATTATGATAGGATAATGGTTGTTAAATTTTAGATTTTAGGTCAAATTATATGTGAAATTCAGATAAATTAAGCATTAAGACTTTGCATGTACAACAAGAAAAATACAACATCAAATAAACCTATTATAGAAATGATAAAAGAATAACCTTATTGACACCTTACTAAAAATGAAATCTTCAATATTGTATGTTGATCCTCGAATGAACATCAAAGATCTTGTAATGAAAAATCCCATAGAAGATAAACATTTTAGAGATTAGCTATCATATATTTCACCATAGATTTGAAGGTACATCATACATTTTAATGATAATGAATAGTTTGTTATGGGATACTAACAAATAGAATATTATAAAACATATTGAACTAAGCAATCTATGCAACAGTTGGCTTGTTAATTGAAGATCTAAGCTAGTACTAAATATTATAGAAAAATAGGGAAATTGTAAAAGAGCTATTAGGAAAACACTTAAGAATCATAGGAAAATGACAAATGATCGAAAGTTCACATTAAATAAAACTTTAAAATATGAAGAATAGAAGAGGTAAAATACAATAATGAATAGTTTGCTTTGTGGAGCTGAAAAAAACAATATCATAAAACATATTGATACAACACAAGCAATCTATTGAACAAATAGAATTTCAATTCAAAATTCAAGCTACATTATTTGGCACTAAATATTATAGACAAAATAGAGAAAATATAAAAGAACTATTAGAAAAACACTTAAGAATCGCAAGAAAATGACAAATGATTGAAAACCTCAAAATTTTAGAATTTAAAATATTGAAAACAATTCTTGTTACAAGAATTGTATTCATCCAAAATTGGTCTAGAGAATATTAATTAAATATCGATTATTTAATTAATAAAATATTTATTTCCTCTACTATATAAATAAATTGTAAAACTTATTTAGATAGTTCATATTTCTTAATTCCTCTTATCTAAACCACTTTCTTCATGATTTAATTAAAATGAACAAGTTTAACTAATTTTTTTTATTTGATTAGTTCTCTCTCATTAAATTTGAATTCCTAAATTCAGATTTTGTCACATTTCTCCATATTCTCCTAACCTCCTTCCACCTCATCTTCCAACTCACCACGTGTCACATGAAAAGAATTATTCCTAATTTCTAAAATGGATATTTACTCTCAAAAATTTTAACCAACTCAAGGACACATGGCTTTTTCCTCTGATTAATTCTTTTCTACACTTGGAAATATTGTTCTACTAAACAGGACAATTTCCTTAATTCTCTCTAACCTCCTCATTTCTCACCGTCGATCTCTCCAAACTTTGATCATCCATTGCTGCCAACTCACCTGATGCCTTGGTGAAATCTATAAATAGAGGCTCATTTATAGCTTTTTCCTAAGAGAACATAGCCTACAATTACTCTGCAGAATTCATCTAAGCATTTGAGAGCTTAATTGCATTTTGATTTATAATTTAGAATAGTTTAGCAATTAGATTAGAATCATGGCTCCTTTAGATGTTTCTTAGTTTGTTTAAATTAAGCATTTAGAATCATTTCCATATCATCTCCATTAGTTTAATTATGTGTTGCATCATTTTCATATCATTTTATATACAATAACTCATTCATCATGTCATATCATCATATCATTTGGCTGAATCATTAAATCATGTGGGTGTAGACATAGTTTATGCATTCTAGCTTAGAGGCTACTCATTTCTTAGGTGAAGTCCCAGTAATTTAGTGCATAATTAAGATCTGAGAGCACAATTACCATGGACATTTAAGAATACATGAATATGGAATGTCTTTAAGGAGTCACTTTATTGAATTCTAGGAGGCCCTTTCCTTTTAAGGTTGGCATGGGTCCTTTTTGATATACCTTGGTCCTCGTTCTTTATTTTATCCTTGTCCTCTTCCAAGTCAACAACCAACGAGCCTTGTTGTGACTTTTCCAAATTTTCAAACATTGCATTGTGCCTAGCCATTTTATGATTTTGTTCCACAACAGTTTTCATGTTATTTTTTATTTTGACAATTTCAGCTTCCAGAATCTAATACTTTTCCTCAGTGTCACCTTTTCCCATTCTAGTATTGTTCTTTTTCCATTTTCCTTCTTCATTGCTAAGAGCGGCCAACTTCAATCAGTTCCTTTGACTTTCTATTCATAACCCTATTTCTTTGATTAAGATCATTAATTTCTTGATAGGTCCATTTCAAAACCCTAAAAAATGTCACCAATGCCATTCCTTGTAGAGGTAAGAATATCGCCAAACTGAACCCAGTCTAAAATGAGGTTAACATCATCTAGGTTGGGGGAGCTAGGAAAACTAGTACCATCAACTCTAAAAGAGGCAGGAGGGGAGGGCACAAAATTTCTACTAACTTTAGGGTTCTCAGCTTTGTCCTCTAGAGAGTCCGCAGAGTAGGAAACCAACTTATTGGCAGGGGAGCCCTTGAGAGCGTGATTCTTTAAGGGGACTGGTCAATTAGGGTAGGCCTTAGGGTTAACTTTGGCAAGCTAGGGTTTTCTAGGTTGGGTTTTCTTACTAGATAGCTTAGAGGATGGGTGGGATTCAACAATTCTCTCTTGGTAAGGCTGATTCTCCTAACCCCCACTATCTGTGTCATAGTCCTCAGACACCGTGGAGGCAATGGGTTTGGATAAAGCTAGCAAGCTTTGATAGTGTTCTTATATTAACCTAATAAGACCAGGATGAAGAATAGGGTATCTCCTGGAATTTTTCTTCTGGTCTTCAAGGCTATTACTCAACGAACAAAATAGATAATGAGGCAGAGAAATCTGTACCTTATGGCAGACGTGATTAGGAATGGAAAAATGATGACCATAAACTTTGGTGAATCTCTTGTCCAGGGTAATATACTCCATTATAACACGAAGCACTTTTCTCCATAATGCCATGATGGTGTCAACTTCGAAATAGCTATTGAAAATTTTGACAAGTTTCATTTTCTCCTTTTCCTTAGGGAATTTGATTACCACCTCATCAGAAAACCTTCTATCGCGATAAAAATTCACACCCTCAGTGGACATTCCTATCATCTCCCCTATAATTTTCTCATCTAGTTTCACCTTTCTCCCAAAGAGGATTATTTCACCATTGTTCTAGTTCTTCTCAAAATAGTCTGTGGCCATAGTATCAGGACCATGATTTTTTTCCAGAAATGGAACTAGACCACCTCTTACAACCTGTTTCTAGACCTTATCATTCCTCATGTGCACCTCATAGCTATTTGGCTCAACTCTTTTCTTATCCCCCCCACTTTTGTTTGCACCTATTGCAAATTTACTCAACCATTCCAATGAACCCACAATGTGTGCCACTTTTTCTTCCTAGATAAGTAATATGACATGGCCCCATCAAATCTCTTGATTTCGATGTACTTAACCCTTTTCCATTTAATCATTAAATGTATTTTCCTCTTTCCCATGTATAACATCATAATCTTGTAAGGCCCTGACTTCAGCGCTCAAGTCCCTAAAATTCTACCACATCTTTAATCCTTGCCTCTTTACCCCTTCATTCACAAAGTAATCTGCCATATTGTTAGCTTCCTTGTAGACGTGTGAGACTTTTAATTTATAGAACTTGTCTAGAATAGACTTTTCTTCATCAATACAATTATTTATCAAGGGGTCCTACCTAGATGAGA
The DNA here is from genome assembly GCA_007258455.2 of Sequoia sempervirens. Lineage (NCBI taxonomy): Eukaryota > Viridiplantae > Streptophyta > Pinopsida > Cupressales > Cupressaceae > Sequoia > Sequoia sempervirens. The sequence goes on along the minus strand of VDFB02193867.1, from coordinate 643,054,839 downwards.
TTCAATGCATATGTTGTCTATTATTGATTAGTTTAATTCACGTATTTTCTTACACACATAAATTGGTGCCCACCATGGGGCCTATCCCCTATTATTTTATATTTTATGGAAAGTATATTTATTTATATAGTTCATTAACCTTTTGGTGCATCAGCTTACTATAATGGCACATTGGTTTTTCTCTACAAGTTTCTTCCAAGTCTAAAAACTAATGAATGTTTTTCTATTGTCCAGGCTTTATAAACATTGTCAAAGACTTTGCTGAAACTCTAGAATGCTGTCAAAGAAGCATTTATTACAAACTAATGATAAAATTGATGTAGGTGTTGGATTTTTTTATTTCTTTTATGGTTAAATTAGGAATCTAGACTAATTAGAAAGGAATGAACACCATGTCTATTGTAGGTATTGAATGGTAGGCATATGGTCTCCCCTTAACTGGGTGACCAAAAAGCTAGACCCGTACATTTTCATTATCTATTATGTGTACTGAATGGTAGGCATATGCTCTCCCCTTAACTAGGTGACCAAAAAGCCAGACCCATTCTTATTTATCTACAAATGTGAGTGGAGTATACAACGTGGGTTCTCTATTCATGTGAAATAAATATTGATCGAACTATGGGTATACTTGTTTGCTTTTTTATATCCTAGAGGGCCTACCTTGTGGGAAAAGGTAATCACCCAAGGGAACAACCCAACCAATACCACACTAAATTCAAGTGCATTTATAGCTCATATATAAGTGTGGGTATTGGAAGAAAGGTCAGTGTCATGAGGTTGGTTTTGACAAGAAGGGAAACAATGGTCTCTAACCACATGGATCAACCCCCATAAATGGAAATTCCTTACTAAAAACCTTAATCTATTATTTGGTGTAGCAATGGTCATTGCAAAGGCATCCAAATTCTCATAGTTTTTAGTAGAGATGATCAACCTGCCATGGGAGTTTTATGGGGGCTAGAAGCTTGGTTGACTTGAGAAGTGAGTGGACTATAAGGGGGAGCCCGTGTGGCCAAGCTTTTGAATTCATTTGCTAAGAATAAGTGTGGTTGCAATAAAACCTGTGTGAAATCCAAAAGAATATAGTCTTTCATAGCCATAGGAGTGTACATTGCTTGATTGTGTTTTTCAAAGTGTTCTAAAAAAAAACTTGAAACAAAACCTTACACACTAGAAAAGTGCAAAACTATGACTCATAACACATCACTTGAAACAAACCATTCTCTAACCAAAAAACTAGAAAAATGAAATAAACTAGCAATAAATTGTTACATTATCTGGTTCAATGCATTCATTATTTTTTGTATCGCATTCACTACTTTTTCGAGTGCATATATCGTCTATTATAGAGCATTCAATACTTTTTCCAGTGCACTCACTCACTGTTATAGCGCATTCACATCTTTTATCAGTGCATACACTACTTTTTGTGGCACATTTACCAACTTCTGTAGCACATACACCTTAAACTTTGGTGCATTCGAGCTATTCCACAACGCATACATCTAAAAATTTACTGCATCTAATCTATTTTGCTGTGCTTATACCTGATTATGCAACATATTCAAACCTTTCTCTAGTGCATCCAAGCCATGCTATAGCACATCTACCTTTTAGTGCATACACTGATTGTTACAACACATTCACCAAAATTCATAACCAGAGAGCTAAATTTGACTCCTATCTGACATTTTGAAACCAGATTTAGAAAAAAATTCCAATTCAAAATCATTCCTTAGGAATAATAGAGGCTAAACATGTTCTTTATCCAATGATTTCACAAAAGATTAAAATTCGAAAACCAAAGTCCATAGCTCTTAGTCCAAAAGCTCATAAAAAATGTCTCTCAACACTCTACAAATTTAGAGATAGATTTATTTTCAATTTGTACATGAAAGCTTCAAAGAATAACCCCAACTTGTATTCATTTTACTATTTCCAAAATCCAATACTTTTCCAAATATTTGAACATCTCATCTAAGAAGGAAATTTGTTCCTCATTTCACAATTGGAACCAAAATTGTAGAATCTTCTCAAGTTTAGAATTATTCCTTAAGTTCCTTAGATTCTAAACTTGTTAAAATTGACTTCTCTAAGTGAAATCCTTTACCTAAAATTTGATCAAACATCTAAAAGTTCCCAATCATCAAAAACCCAAAATTTGATCATCAAGTTGAGTTTCCCCATTGGGATTTATCATCCTTCATCTCGAAACAATACACTTTACATCAAGTTTTATCACCTTGGTTACATCAATAGAATTCATCATTTTATTCAACCTAGGTATTCCTTTGGAAATCTTAAATAATGATAAAAATTCTAGCAAACCTTCATCACTTGCATGCCCATTTTAACAAGGTCCCAAAAGTAAAAACTTAAGGATAAATAAATTGAACCTCAAGGTACCATGGGTGAACTAGAAGAAAATCCCTTTCACAAGATTTCTTAAAATGAAACAGAAGATATAACAGAGGAGGAAATAGAACAAGCAAACAAGATCCCAAATTTCATAAATTACTAGAAATAATGTTTGAAAAAGATGGGGAAAAATACCTTCTAATGTTAGTAAACCAAGGGGTCAAATTACCAAGTGATTTTTATGTCAATAAATTGAAAGGAACCCCAAAGAATACTGAAATTGAAACATCCACTATGGATCAAATGGCTTCCCTAACACATCAAATGTAGAACCTTCAACAACAATTGCAAGACATGCAAGGAGGGACTCCAAAAAGGTACTTCTTACAAGATATTTGTCCCTATCCCTTTGATAGAAGGTTAAACATGATACCATTTCCCCCAAATTGTGACTTAGCAAAATACAACAAATACAATAGAAAATCTGACCCCATAGACCATGTGGAGGAATTTTGAACCATGAGTCTTGAGTTTTCTCATGAGGACACATATTTGATAAGGCTTTTTCCTCACAGCTTGGGAGGCCATTGTATGGAATGGTTTTAAAAAATACAACCGAGCATAAAATCCTTTCAAGAACTTGTCAACAAATTCATCACACAATATTCATATAACATTGCACATGAGATAGCCATGAAGGATCTTTATAATACCAAACAAAAACAAGGAGAATCTTTTCTCATATTCTTTCAAAGGTGGAGAAGGTTATTCACTCGATACAATCGCCCCATACCTAAACAAGAAAAGATGGATATTTTCATTAATAACCTTAATATTGAAATGAGCTATAGTCTGCAATTACAATGTTCCCCTAGCTTTGAGAAGATGGTAGAAAATGGTGTTAAAATTGAAGAAGCCTTAGTCAAAAGAGGGGTACTAAAAATTCATAATGAAGGATCAAACAACGCTAGCTATTCTAACCATCACAACAATGAGAAACCCAAATTTTGGACAAGGAACAAGAATTCCAATGATGGTGCTACTGAAACACATAATGCTAAACCAATCTTTAATCTATCAGGAACCACAACCAAGACCGATCAAAACATCAATCAAGGCACTAATCAAAATGTCAACCCACCCAATAATCAAAATGGCCACAATAAAAGTAACACCACATCCAAACCTCCACCATATCAAACACAATCAAACCACAAAAAAATTATGCCTTTGGGTCAATAACATGAATTTACATCGAGGGAACTTCTTGAAATTAACCTCATCCAACACTCGAGGCTTTGAACCAAAAGTAAAATCACCATGGTGGAATGATACCTATTACTGTGAATTTCATCGATGCAAAGGCCATCAAAAAAATAGTTGCATGCAATTGAAACATAAAATACAAGATTTGATAGATAACAAGATCATATGAATAGAGGGACTCCAAACAAACGTCGATCACAAAGCATTTAAAATCCTTTACCGAATTATGAAAAAGGGGAGTATTCTACAACAAACAGTAAGGGGATGAATGCAAACTATATCCATGATACTATCATAAATCATATCTTAGTATTAGAAGATCAAATGAATACCATTGAAACAAATGACCATCAAGACATTATTGCAGCTAATAGTGCAATATATGACACTCCAATCAAACAAGAACAAGATATCATTATCCTTGAAAATAAAATCAATGACATCAAACTCAATATGGCTGCAAATGATACTCAAATCAATTTCATTAAAATCAATGGGAAACAAGACAACATACCTATAAATGCAACAAAGAGAGCATAATCCAAATATGTCTTAAAAGGAAGTTCATTTAAAACACCCGCTGCCTCATCCAATCAATACAACATAGTGGACCGGTTACAAAAGATCCCTATAGAAATATCAATATTTGAATTGCTCCATATTTCACCCGCCCACAAATAGATTTTGGAAAAATCCCTAGTGGACACAACCGTACCAAAAAATTTTGAAGTTTGTAAATTTGAAGCCATGATGGGACATTTGACTATGCCACATTGCCTACCCTTTTTAGAAAATTATGACACATCTATTTCTTATCCCCACAATGCCGCTCTTCATATTGAAGTCCTAATTCTTAAACATCATGTCAAATGTGTCCTAATAGATGGAGGAGTCGACCTGAATATATGTACTTTAAAGCTTGTTTGTGCCTTAAGATATTCTAAGAATGCAATTGATTCAAAAAAAATGATTACAATAAAATCATATGATGATGAGGAAAGATCTTCACAGGGATTGATTGTCTTACCTATTCAAGTAGGACCAATTTAGAAATATGTAATCTGAAAAGTCTTAGAAAATTATTTGACCTATAACATACTATTGGGTCACCCATGGATCCATGAAATGCAAGCGATTTTTTCAACCTACAATTAATGCTTGAAATTTCCTTATGGTGGCTAAGAAATCACCATTTTGGCTAATTCAAATAGTCCTTAGTATTGCAATACCCTAAAATCTATCCAAGATGTTTTTGTGCCTCATAAAAAAGAAGCTTCCATTTCCATCCATTCTAATGATTAGAACCAATCAAGTTCCTCATCCAATCTATTGGTCATCTCCTCAAATCATGAAGGTCAATCCAATTCCATGTCAAAAAAGTCTGAGAAGAAAGAAGAAGTTTCTTCCTCCACTTCCTCAAATCATGAAGCCCAATTGAATTTCTTTTCAAAATAATTTGATGAAAAATTACAAGTCAAAGATAAAGGTGTCAGTGAATATTTCATTGAGATATCAATATGTCTTTCATAGTTCTCTTCTCCAAAGTCCTATGGGCAACCTTCAACATCAACACAACAGACATCACAACCAATTACCAAATTTGATGGTTGGTTTATAAAAGAAAGCACTAGGTTTGATGAAGCAGAAGACAATGATATTCTAAACTAGCTTTATAAGGATGAAGAAGAATCACAAGCAGTAAGTGCAAATGTACAAACAACACAATATGGAAAAGGTTTCACTATTTTTTAAAAGATGGGATATGAGGGAAAAGGTCTTGTAGGAAAAAGGAAAGAAGTAATTGTAGAAACCATTCAACCACTCTTAATCAATCCAAAAGACAAGACTGGGTTGGGTTATAAAGAGGATACAAAAGAAGAGATGACTCATAAGGTGGTTGAAAGAATCTTGCAGTTACAAGCTAGTGATGATCATGAAACTGATTCTAATGAATATGAGTGTGGTTCCCTATCAAAAGAGTCTTCTCATGAGGAAATTGATGTGGTACAAAAGTATGCACCCCTACTCATAGAGGGACAAGGTTCAGGTTTTAGACTGCTTGAATTATTATCACAACACCTTGATGATTCCAACGTAGACGATTCAACTCTAAGTGAAACAGATAATTCAAAGGAAAGTTACCTTATAGATCTTGATTTTTCTATTTGAAAAATCAAATACACCACCATAAAGATTCTTACCATCTCCGGCCTTAACCAGTATAGTGACTTCTTACCCCTAGTACATCTTGAGCTCATAGATTGGGACCTGAGAAAGCCATTTGACATCCCTACATTTTCAAATGATGATGCCATTATTAACTTCCTTTGTGCCAAAAATCCCGAAACATATTCCACCAATGAACATCATAAAAATCCTTCTAAATAGGGGAGTGTCAAATCTTCCAGCTGTAAAATGAATAATATAGGAAATAGATCTAATGGTGAAAGCCATTCAATGGTAGTATCAAATCCAAAAAAAAAAACAAAGAGCGCATCCAATGGCAAAAACCTCTCTGAGGTGTTGAAGGATGGAAGGTTTGATACTCTCCCAAAGTACTTTCAGGAAAGATCAAGGTGTTGATTGAACTCACCTAGTCAGCAAATATCAACAATGAAGAGACAGTAAAGACTATCCATCTAGCAACATCTTTGACAAACCAAGAAAAACTAAGCTTTCTCAAAATTTTCACAGAAAAACAAGTCAACTTTGCTTGGTCATATGCCAATATGCCAGGGATTGATCTAGAACACATCATGCATCATCTCACCTTGCCACTAGGATTAAAAATAGTCAAGGAAAAACTAAGGAAAATGCATCCACATATTGCCCTATTGCTAAAAGCAAAGCTAAAGAAGTTGTTAGATGCAGGATTCATTAGACCCATTGACTATGCCGAGTGGATCTCCAATATTGTGCTAGTCTCAAAGCCTGATAACAACATTTTCATTTGCATGGATTTTTGAGATCTCAACAAGGCTTGTCTCAAAGATGATTTTCCTCTACTTAACATAGACGTCATAGTGGATTTGACGGTAGGACATTGCATGTTGTCACTTATGGATGGTTTTTCTGGTTATAATCAAATCAAAATAGCTCTAGAGGATCAAGATAAGGCAACATGTACATGCCCATGGGGAACATTATGTTGGAATGTAATGCCATTCAGATTAAAGAATGCAAAAGCTACTTATCACTGCACCATGACAACCATTTTTCATGATATGATGCATACTTTCATGGAAGACTATGTGGAAGATCTATTAGCTAAATCATATACTAGAGAGGGACACTTAGAGATCTTAGACAAAATCTTCACTAGACTAGAGAAATTCAATGTACGATTGAATCGAAAGAAATGTGTGTTTGGAGTGACTTCATCCAAACTTCTGCGATACATAGTTTTAGAAAAGGGCATCAAGGTAGATCCAAAAAAAGTTAAGGCTATCATGGAAATGCCACTGGTACCTAAAAATATCAATCAGCTACAATCTCTGCAAGGAAGGTTCCAATCAATCAAAAGATTCATTTCACAACTGGTAGACAATACCCATCCTTTCATTCACCTGCTATACAAAAATGTTTCTTTCTAATGGGATGAGAAATGTGAAGGAGCCTTCAACCAATTGAAACAATACCTAATGATTCCACCTATATTAGTACTACCAGAAAAAGGAAAACCACTCTTGCTATATATTTCTACAAATGAGGTATCATTGGGAGCCCTATTAGCACAAGAGGATCCAACAAGAAAAGAAAGGGAAATAATTTACTACATCAAAGAACGCTAAACGGCTATGAGATCAACTATACCTCCATTGAAAAGGATTTCTTGGTAGTAGTTTTCGCCACCCAAAAATTTTGGCACTACATGCTGACTCACACCATCAAGTTAATAGCTAAAATAGATCTACTAAAATACCTCCTTAGAAAAGCTAACCTAACTAGAAGACTGGCCAAGTGGGTTATGATACTCAATGAATTTGACATCCAATATGTGGATAGGAAGGCAATAAAAGGACAAGAAATCACTCACCAGTAGGCTAAAGCACCTCAACCAGATGATCATCCATTACACATTGAATTTCTAGATTTTGATGTCCTTACCATAGTTGCAAAATAGTGGACATTATACTTTGATGGATCACACACCCAAGATGGATTAGGGGCTGAAATATTATTTGTCACTCCAAAAGGACATACCATACCAAAATCATATAGATTGATGTTCCCTTGTACCAATAACATGGAAGAGTATGAAGATCTAATCATCAACATTAAAATAGTTGTAGAATGAGAATTCTAGAATTGCAAGTATATGGAGATTCTCAGTTGGTCATTAACCAAGTCAATGATGATTATCAAACAAAGGATGAAAAACTGATGCCCTACAAAAGAATAATTGATGATTTTAAGTAATAATTCATGGATATCAAATTTGAACAGATTTCAAGAGTGGACAATAAAGATGTTGATGCCATGGCCACTATTGCTTCCTTGTTACAAATTCCAAAGATGAAAAGCTATTACGAGTTCTTGGTGGAACAATTTTTTTCCCTTGGCTATGATGATACTGAGTCCCATGTCATTTGTCACCTAGCCGGTACCAATGCCTCAATCTACGGGGAAATTTATACCTACCTAAAAGATAGTACTCTTCCACCCGACTTGTTTAGAAATCAAAAACAAAATTTCATTCGCCGAGCTGCCCAACATACTCTTATCATGGATGTACTATACCGATGAGGTCTTGATGGAACTCTTTTTCGATGTTTGGAAGGTGATGAATCTGAAATGGCTTTATAGGAAGTTCATGAGGGTGTTTGTTGAACACATTCAAGCGGTTTAACCTTAGCCAAGAAACTCCTTCATTTAGGCTACTACTGGCTAAGCATGGAGAAGAAGTCTTTCCAGTTCGTCAAGAAATGTCAAAAGTGTTAGATTCATGGCAACCTCATCCATGTACCAGTGCAAGAACTTCATCCTTTTGCATCAACATGGCCCTTTTATTAGTGGGGACTAGATCTTGTTGGTAAAATTCATCCATTTTCATTTAATGGACACAAGTTTATCATCACAATTATAGAATACTTCACAAAGTGGATTGAATCCATTCCTCTAATCACCATCATAGGAAATTAAATTTCATCATTCACCCTCAATTACATCATCTATCAGTATGACATCCCTCAATCCATTGTCACTAATAATGGAAGACTGTTCAAAAATCAAGGCATATAAGAATTGTGTGAGAAGTTTAACATTCAACATCACTTCTCTATGCCATATTATCCTCAAGGAAATGGTCAAGCAAAGGATTCCCACAAAACTATTTTAAAAATCTTGAAGAAAATAGTCAATGATGCAGGACATGATTGGCACATCCAATTAAACCCTGCTCTATGGGAATACCACACCAGTATTGACACACCAAATAGAGCCATGCCATATGCTCTGGTATATGGATCTAAGGCCATTGTACCCATTGAAGTTGAATTGTCATCACTCAGGGTTTCATTGAAGGGTATCATCTCTGATGAGGATTATCGGGTATCTAGATTACATGAACTGGAACTATTAGATGAACGACGCCAACTTGCAGTGAACAACCAAAAATCCTACCAACAACAATTGTCAAAAAATTACAATCATAAGGTCAAACCTAGAACATTTCAAGTTGGTGACCTGGTATTGAAGGAGAACCCACACAACCAATAGGATAGAGAGAAGAAAGGAAAGTTTGAACCAAATTGGTTGGGCCCCTTTGTCATTGTGTCAATCTATGGGTCAGGAGCATACTAGCTATCCACTTTAGAAGGAGACCTATTTGAGGAGCCCATCAATAGCCTCCATGTCAAGAAATTATACACATGATTCATCTGCTGCATCAGTAAAAGTCCTGAAAAAAATCCAAAAACATTAGAAAAAGTCCTAAACAAATTAAAAAACACCAAAAAATGTCTTGAAAAAATGGTCACCTTGGTGAAAACTTGGAAAAGAGGCATCTTGGTGACAACAAAAAAATCAAAAAAGAGAAAAAATGCCAAAAAAATAAAAAAATACAAAAAATACAAAACAAGAGAAAAATACAAAATATACAAAAAAATCATAAAATCTAAAAAAGTGCAATAAAAGCAAGTAGTGATAACTTGGCAATAGATGAGATTTGTGATAGGATGACTTCTTCCTTTGTGGGAATGTGTGTCAATCATTGTCTCTTTACTGTCACTATCCACATCCTTCATTTGAGCCTCATGTACATATTCTACTGTGTCGGTCGTGTCTCACTTTGTCTTGTCGATCATTGTACATATCCATAATAAATTGGTTTGTTTTCACTGGGGGAAAAATCTTGAACTCACTGGGGGAAATCCATCTCTGAGCTTACAAAGCAACAAATAAACAATAATATGACAATTTGGCAAAAACACAATAATAAAATGGGCCAAAAATTTGAACATCAATCAAACTCACCAAAAATAATAATCCAAACCAACAACAACAAGGTCAATCAAAAAAAAGTTTTGTTTGGTGATGGTACTTTGAATCATAGTTTTATCACTTTAACACAAATGTTTAAAACTATTTGGATTGTGATTGTTGTTATCATTTCTCAAGAGCAACTCAAGGATGTCAAGAACTAGAGAAGCTATGATCGAGAATGATATTTTTTCTTTGTTTTCTATCTATGAGTTGATCATTAATACTATGTGAATCATTGTGGGATGTGCTCTACAAGGTATCACTGATGACATTCCAGACTCACATAGGAAATGATTAACTCTTGTCTGTTTATGCAAGGAATGCTCAGGTCATCTTGGTTTAATTATACCTAGATACTTGTGTTAACTTGCACTATCAAACATCATGAAACTAGTACTTAGCTCATCATATTATACCATTGATGCTTGTACTCACTTTCAACATATTAAAAGCTCAATGATGATACAAATCACAATAAATTGATTACTCGGATGACAACATTGCATTGTTAAAGTTGCATGTTTAGATTGCATTCATACTAGATGTTGTAAATGGTATTTATAGACTTCTCCAATGTTGATTTTTTTCTATCATTAACAGATTGAGTACATTTGAAATTACCAAAAAGGATCATTTAGATGCATGAGCATTAGGACATCATTCATAGCATTATCGTATCATTTTATCATATCATTTTAGTGATTAGATCCTAAATTTATTTGCATTATGAAAATATAAAAAACAAATGCATTACCATATCATTCTCTAAAGCATTCATCTTAGTCATTAGATCATATATATGTTTGCATCATGAAAATCAAAAAATAAATGCATTGATCATATCATTTCCATTCATATACATTTAGTCATACATTTTTTAGACACAAAACACAAAAATATATAAATTTCCATTCATCCATTTCATACATGCATCCATATATTTATCATAAAATACAAAAACATAGAGCACCATTAATATCATACATCATAATAGCATGCATCCATAAGAGCATGTAGAGTTAGTCCACCATTATTTAATCATTCCATTGGTCCATTTCTGCATTAACATTCATCTATCCATTTCATCTATTGCATCATACATAGTTGCATCAGAAAAACATAAAAACATAGCAATTAACACATTCCATTCACATAATTGGATTCATCATATAGGTCATATAGACATTATTCATAAGAGCATCATAGAATCATAACACATTTTGCATCCATGGCATATCATATCACCATCATGAAGCATCACATAGCATATATAATAGGAAATTAAATGCATCCACTATGATCAACACACATAAGCACATAGGTCAACCATCATCATCGCTGCATATATATCTAAAAAATGATGTCATGTATACAAGGATATCTGAATATGAAGGAATACATCATCAAAATGGCAATAAATCATCGAGTATCGGTGTATACATGTCCACATCATAATAAAGCATCAAATATCAGAGCTATGTCATGTTCCTTCTACATGGTGCTAGAATCCCTAGACCTATACCCCCTATTGTAATAGATGGGCCCGTACCTAGATATCTCTAATCTCTAGGAAATGGCTGTGTGACACCTACACTAATTGTCTGAGACTATGACCTACCAGATCGGGACTGTGCAGAGCTCACCCATTGCTCGGGAGGAACCAGCTCATGATATCAGTATTTGTAAAAGTGGGCCTCTTGTATGGTACGAAAGACCTCCCTAAAATATTCTACGGATCTAGCACCTATCACATCCTACTGTAATCTCTCAATGATAGCCTTTGATTTCTCTACCTATTGCCTTAGTGCATTCTTCTCTACAGTCAATGTAGTAACTTGGCCTTGTACCTATACTTGTACCTATCCCTGGTCTTGCACCTAAGACAACTATTGTCTGGCAGCATCCTCTCAGCCGTTAGAGTCTGTATCTATCCCTTGGCCTATAAGAGTTGTGCCTGAACTTGTGCCAACAACTGTGTCTACGTCTCTATATATCCCTACACTTGTGTCAACTGGGCCTAAAAGGTCTGAACCTATGCAACAATGCTATGATATGAGATGACTACTACTGTGAGGGAAATCATATTTGCACCCGCTACTGCACTATTTCCACTAAGGATTTTCTCCTGCAAGGCACTCTAACATCCAATCTTGGGTGAGCACCACATCCTTCATCTCCACCACCACCATCATCTCCACCATTATCACCACCATCATCCCCACTATCATCATTTCCTCCTGCCTCCTCCTTGGCTCCACCTCCACCCCTCCTCCATCTGGGTGGTCTATCCTCATCATTCTCTAATGCTGGCATTGGCTCATCAGGTCTCAAAATCCTTGGAAATGGATGCTCAACAAAATACTATGAGTACTCTTCATTCATATATCCTTCAACAATCCTCAAAAGTTAGTCCCAAATCACTGGCTATAAATAATGATACTCATCATATGTTGAATCATAAGATAATGTGCACCCCCACTCGGTTGCATCCTGTTTCCTTTATGCATACATAGCCAATCCCCGAAGCGTCCCCTGAACACTACCCTACTATCTGAGCACCCTCCACAACAAGAATCTCTCAATAATAAATTATGTTTTCCCAATAAGGTATTTGGTAGTCATAAAATAGGGCACCTCCAAATGATCCTCAACCCACTGCTCATAGTCTACATATGGTCACCATGTAACTGAATCTAGATCATCTAGTACCCGACTCCAATACTCCAATTTTCCCAGCTTATGCTAGACAACTGGGCTTGCATAACCATAAAAATAGGGTCTCCCAAATGGTCAAAATTTGTTTTTCTTTGGCTGTGTCATCACAATATGCTCCCAATCCCACATTTGTAAGAGGGTCACACCTGTGGACAAACTAGCTTTTCTGAGGTACAATAGCTGGTTCAAATCATGGTATAATTGTGCAAGCATACATGAACCCAAAATGAAATGAGTCCCAAACCAAATCATATGCTTCAATGTCTAATCCCAACCAACTGATAATCCCTTTTCTTTCTTGTTGAGACATAAGAAGTCGCTGAAAAATTGCACAAGCATGGAAGGAAAAGTGGCATATCTCTCAAACATCTCCTGCCAAGGCATCTCATACCCAACAATATGGTCATCATGGAATATTCAGTGTAGAGCATCTATACCTCCCTACTCAGTGTGATCATAGATCATGATATCACCCACCACATGAATCCACAATATCCTATAGACATCCTCTGGTGTCACAGTCATCTCTTTGGTGTCCAGATGAAAAGTGTTATGGTCACTATGCCACCTCTCTACTAGTGCAGTCAACAATCCCTAATTAATCATAATCCGGGGCATATTAATTAGTGAGGATAATCTACATCACCTAATGATATCTCTATCAGCTTGTGATAGATGTGGTATCACCTCCCAAGTCTGTGGGAACCTCTCTCAGGACTGAAGATTATTTAAATCCATCTCCTATCATTATAAAATGTTGTAGTCAACACATCAATCAATCAAATTAAATCAGCAAAGCAATCAAGCAACAATCAACCATCCTATCAGTTCTAGTGAGATTTTCATCAAATCTCATGAACATCTGTTTTGATCATTGCCTTTCATGAGGTTGAAACAACATCACCATTAGTGCATCTCACCTATCATGAGTTCATTAAAACATCTAATCTATCATAAGAAACAAATCATTGACTGACATGAGAAAACATCATCAAAATCAAGGAGAAAACAAAAAAATATTTAATTATGTCCTAGATGCACCATAATACAGCTTCATTGCATTGAAAGGAAGATGCGCCATCAAATTCGGTCAATGTGCCATAATAGATCTTCAATGCACCATTTCATGGGATGCGCTAGAGATTTCCTCTGCTGCATTGTGCATTCTCTTCAATGTGCTAGAGAATTACTTTGATGCACTGCGCAATTCCTTCAATGCGCCATTTCTTCGGGATGCCCTATCTAAAACCCTAATGCGCCATTACAAGTCACCTATGCGTTGAAAAGTTAATGCACTATTACAGTTTATGAATGCACCACTAAATCTAGTGGATATGCTAAAAATCTAGGCCAATACGCTAAAACATCTAGGCTATGCATTGTAGAAATATTTGTATGCACCAAAACTTTTCAAAACTCTAAAATCCGAAATTAAAGGCAAGAAAAAATCATTCAAAATTCACAAGAAAGGTTTTGAGATCCTTACCGGAGGTCCGTATCCTACTGGTCGATTGTGTGACAACACCTACTCAAATTGATGAGTCTCATAGGGGATCATCATTTTCACTCAAATGCTCAAGAATGCTATCTCAATCCACAAATTAAAAAAAATACCAATGCACAAATGAATCCTTTTTTCACTTTTTACCTCTTAATAAGGGTAATTAAATGAGTAATTTTGGTGGGATATTTTAATTTTTAAAAGGGTCAATTAATTAGAGAAGCTCAATTCTTCCATATCGGGAGATAAATCTCTAAAATATCATCAAATCAAAATTTTTTCATCGTCATCATCATTACATCATCAGTTTTTAAAAAAAATCATCAAAAATATTTTATCATAAAAAATTCATCGATTTATCTTCCGAGGGGGCATATAGTCCTTATCTTCTGAAAATTTTTATCTGGGGCATCGTCAAAATTTTAGCAGCACTGGTAAAATTTTCTTTGAAACAATGCGTAAACACATCACTTCAAAGAGGGAAAAAATGTATACATCCAAAATTGTTCTGGAGAATATTAATTAAATATCGATTATTTAATTAATAAAATATGTATTTCCTCTTCTATATAAATAAATTGAAAATCTTATTTATATAGTTCATAATTCTTAATTCCTCTTATCTAAACCACTTTCTTCATGATTTAATTAAAATGAAAAAGTTTAACTATTTTTTTTTATTTGATTAATTCTCTCATTAAATTTGAATTTTTAAATTCAAATTTTGTCACATTTCTCCATATTCTCCTAACCTCCTTCCACCTCATCTTCCAACTCACCATGTGTCACATGAAAATAATTATTACTAATTTCTAAAATAGATATTTACTCTCAAAAATTTTAACCAACTCAAGGACACATGGATTCTTCCTTCCATTGATTCTTTTCTACACTTGGCAAGATTGTTCTACAAAAGGGGACAATTTCCTTAATTCTCTCTAACCTCCTCATTTCTCACCATCGATCTCTCTAGACTTAATCCTGATTGTCCATTGCTACCAACTCACCTGATGCCTTGGTGAAATCTATAAATAAAGGCTCATTTACTACTTTTTCATAAGAAAACATAGCCTACAATTACTCTATAGAATTTGTCTTAGCATTTGAGAGCTTAATTGCATTTTGATTCGGCATTTAGAATAGTTTATAGCAATTATATTAAAATCATGGCTCCTTTAGATGTTTCTTAGTTTGTTTAAATTCAACATTTAGAATCATTTCCATATCATCTCCATTAGTTTAATTATGCTTTGCATCATTTTCATATCATTCTATATACAACAACCCATTCATCATGTCATTTCATCATATCATTCAACTGAATCATTAAATCATGTAGGTGTAGACATAGTTTCTACATTCTAGCTTAGAGGCTACTCATTTCTTAGGTGACATCCTAGTAATTTAGTGCATAATTAATATATGAGAGCACAATTACCATGAACATTTAATAATACATGAAGATGGAATGTCTTTAAGGAGTCACTTTATTGAATTGTTTTTTGTTAATTTAGGTTCCCTTAATGTAATACATTGCATTTGTTGTGTGTTATTGATTATTTTAGTTCTCATATTTTCTTACACACAAGAAAAATATAATAATTTTTTATAGGGAGCCTCAAACAAATGAGGGAAAAAATAATATCATGAAGCATATTGATATAAGACAACCAATCTATGTAATAGTTGGCTTGTCAATTCTAAATTTTAGCTACATTATTTGGCACTAAATATTATAGACAAATAGGGAAATTGTAAAGGAACTATTAGGAAAACATACATACATACACACACACACACATATTGTGCATCTTTGGTGTTATACGCTGCAACATAGATTTTTGGCACCCACTTGCTTTCTAACACTTCTAGGGTTTTTCACCTAGAAGGAGAAAGATGGGCCAAAATGCTTATGTTTACATTCAAAGATTAATATGATATGGATGGAAAATGGATGTAAAATTCCTAGATGTAATGTTTGAATGAAAGAAACTAATAATATTGATTGACTAATGAATGGAAATTAAAGGAAAATAACTTGCTTGAAAACACATTGTCTAATACAGAATCTCCTAAAAACAAATGGAAAATTGCAACAAAAAAGAACCAGTTTGAAAGTGTGCACTTTGAACCTTCATGAAGACTAGAAATTACATTTAAAATTCTCCTAATGTTGTTTTTCAAACCTGGAGCACTCATTTTCCATTCTGGGTGAATCGGTCCCAGTTCTGGTAAACTGAGGCAGATTTTGTTTATGTCAAAAGGGTGTCAGAAAATGTAGAAAACATAAAACTGACCTAGAGTGGGACTCATTCACCACCCATGGTGAATGAGTCTAATTTAAATTTCTAAATTTTCAAAAGTGGAATCCAGAGTTTTCAATCTACACTTTGACTTCCTATAGGTGTCTGCTTTTGATTTGTGGGTCTGAAAATGAGTTTTTGTTGATATTTTGTCTTGTTGAATGAAGAGAAGACTTTAACAACCTTGAAAATTGATCTTCAATTATTTCTAAGCTTCTAAGAGACCTAAATCTATAAACACACAAGACAAGAGGGAGAGATGTTGAATATTAGGGCATGGGGGTTTGCCTTGGTCAAACCTCTTTCAGGCAATTAAACCAAAATGATGAAAGAATAGAATGAAACATGCAATAATGGAATAGATTACCTTTCCATGATGATTGATCTTGAAAGTTTGTAGCAAAAAATGAAGGATCTTCCCTTGAATTTCTTAGGAAGCTATCTTGATAACTTGTAATGTGAAATCCCTAACTTGCTTGACTTGATGAATGAATGTTGCGAATGAGTTATGAGATTAAGAGATGAATGAGAGATGTAAAATGAGGATAAAAACACATATTTATACACTCTTGTGTCTTAGTAACCTATTCATACCTCATCACAGGCCAACATCAAGTGATTTCAAATAAAAACTCGAAAGGAATTTTGAAATATTTTGAATTTGGACCCAAGGGGATTCATTCACCACGCATGGCGAATGGGTCCCACCTAGGACCTGAAAATGGGTGTCAGGAATTATCTTGTATTTAATGTTATTTCTAGGTTTACATTCAAACATACACTTAATTAAAGCATATAAGGGCATAAAAGGGTCAAATAAAGCATAAGAAAGGTGTAAATGGTGAAGCTGTACCTAGAAAAGCATTAAATCTTGTGACAAGACTTTACAACACTTCAAAATATGACTTGTTTAGTGATGAAAGAGTGATTATTAGGTGAATTGCAATGAATAGAATCTAGAAGAGTGTATAAATATTTTACAACACTTCACAACACCTTCACAAGACATCAATAAAAGCATTTTATTTAGTTTGTAAAGGTCCAAGACTTAGTGTGGATGCATAAAATTCCTCACAACACTTGAATCAAGGCCTCATTAAGTTCATTTTATCATGAATTAATCCCATGTCAAGCAAGAGATCCTTTTTTCTCTGGCATATTTAGCCCCCATTTTAGTGAGAGGATGAACTTGCATCAAACTCACACTAAAGTAGACATTCAAGAGAGATTCACATGTACAGATGTAAACGATAAAGAATGACAAAGATCAAAGAGGTGATCAAGCCACTAGGATCCAAGATCCTAAGTCAAACCAACAAGATACAAAATCATGCAACGGAAATATCTAAAGAAATGAAAGACAGGATGGAAAAGATGTACTCACTCTTGGGCTAGAGAACTTTAGGTCATCTATAGGGTGAGAAGCCCACAACATACTAGCTTTGGGGCCATGAAACTTTTTATCGTTTATAGAGTGAGAAATCTGAAAAGGTGAGGAACATATACTAGTTGGTATGCACTCACAAACACATAGGTGGGTATGGGGAAAGTTGTGCTGCTAGATGGGCTTCTTGCTCAACCATATCAAAGTTATACCTCTTGATAATTTTAATAAGGATCCATAAAGGAAAATTATTTTTGAGCTCTATGAGGTAAACAAAACTTTGTATGCTTGACACTCATAGACATTATTAATGTAAAATAGTGTAAGGATTTTTTATAGGGATTTTGCTTGGTTCATGCAATGTATCATCTAAGGGAACATCATGCTTAATGTCTCCAAGAGAGGATAAGTGCAAGGTCTCATCCTGAACAACATTGTATGTAATTCTTCCAAGAGAAGGAATCACAAGAAAAAAAAAATCACACAATGAAATGTGAGTGGTGATGTATGCCCCCACTTTAAAGTGGTTGTGAGGACCCGTACTGTGAGCAATTGATTTAAAGTAGAAGAAGAGAGAAGACAGACATTGTGAGAGCTTTACTCAGAAATCCCTATGCAGTCATATGTTTCTAATAAGCTATGTAATGAAAAGAGAAGTATGCCATATGTGAGCCAACTTAAGGCATGTTGTCCACATCCCAAGATTGCTCTTAAGTATTCATGAAAGGTTAACAACTAGCCAAAGAGAGCAACCACAAGTGACATATGAGGACAAGGCTATTGGACCCCTTGCCCCCACTTAGTGTAGGACAAAAGTGATCTGAAACGATTGATGAAATGCATACTAGAGTGAAAATCAATAGCAATTAGAGGAATTAGATGCCCCCACATAGGGAAGCATACCAAACTCCTGAAAAATGTTGGATTTTATGACTCAAAGCCTGACATTCATTAGTAGAGTGACCATGAACTCTATGATATGTACAAGAAGAAGTCTTGGAATAGCATTTCATTTCTTACGAGTTCTTTGGGGGGGGGGGTGATCAAGTGATCTTGGAGAAGTCTCGACAAGATACCCTCTTGATCAAGAGGAGAAGGTGGTCTTGTGATGGGCTTCAAAGAGAATGCTTGCTTGGATGTCATACCTATGAAAGACTCTTTATATTGTAAGGTTTTGCTCTCTTCATTGTAGGATGATACAAAATCTAATGAATTCAAATCATGAGCATTTTGTGAGATGACAATTTTAATGTTTTGGGAAGGATGATGTTCAAGGCCATTAATTGTGAAGGATGAGTTAGGGGTGTGTTGTGTGATATGGAATGAAGGTGGGTAAAGGATGAGAGGGTTATTAGTATGTCCTATGGGATATTTATGAGGTCCATTGATCAAAGGGGATCTAATGGATGCTTGTGCATTCATACCCTCAACAGTCTTGTTTTGATGTATCCCTAAGGAAGGACAATCAAGAACCACTTGTTGAGTGAAAGAAGAAATATGAATATTTTTTGCATATTGTATCACCATGGTATTCTCCCTAGGAGGAGAGTTTTGAGGAGAAAAACAAGCCACATGTGCTTGAAAAGTAAGGCTTGGTTCTTCCACAATAACTTAATTGCCAATAGGGGAATAATCAATGATGGGAGTATGAAGAGGGGGATGATAAGGAGAGGGTGTTAGGTGAGTGTCTATTTTCATTAAGGTCATAGTCTCTTGTTCCATATTATCTACCCTACTAGGAGAAAATTGACATAAATTTAGATGCCGACAATGCAAGAAAAATGCACTTTATTATGAATGTAAAATTTAAAACGTAACAAGAAACTCCTAATGCAAGATTAATGCAAGATAGATGTATGATGGAATCAAAATCAGACAAGAAAGTATTTGAAAATTCAGGTTGAACAAAATGGAACATAGATATTTGGCACCCACTTGCTTTCTAACACTTCTAAGGTTTTTCACCTAGAGGGAGAAATATGGGCCAAAATGTTTATGTTCACATTCAAAGATTAATGTGATATGGAAGGAAAAGGGATGTAAAATTCCTAGATGTAATGTTTTAATTCATGAAACTATTAATATTGATTGACTAATGAATGGAAACTAAAGGAAAACAACTTTCTTGAAAACACATTGTGTAATACAAAATCTCCTACAAACAAATGAAAAATTGCAGCAAAAATGAAGTAGACTAAAAGTGTGTACCTGGAACCTTGATGAAGACTAGAAATTACATTTGAAATGTTGATAATGATATTTTTCAGGCCTAGAGGGACTCATTCACCATTCTGGGTGAATTAATCCCAATTCTAGTAAATTGAACCAAAACCTATTTTTGTCAAAAGGGTGTCAGAAAATGCAGAAAACACAAAACTGACCTGAAAGTGAGACTCATTTTCCACCCATGGCAAATGAGTCCACTTTTGAATTTTTGAATTTTCAAAAGTGGAATCCAGAGCTTCCGATCTACACTTTGACTTCCTACAGCTGTCTACTTTTGAAACTCTGATTTATGGGTCTAAAAATGAGTTTTTGCCGATATTTTGACTTGTTGAATGAACATAAGACTTTAAAAACCTTTCAACTTGATCTTCAATATTTCTAAGCCTCCAAGAGACCTAAATCTACAAACACACAAGATAAGAGGGAGAGATGTTGATTGTTAGGGCATGGGGGTTTGCCTTGGTCAAACCCCTTTTAGGTAATTAAACCAAAATGATGAAAGAATAGAATGAAACATGCAATAATGGAATAGATTACCTTGCCATGATGATGGATCTTGAAATTTTGTAGCAAAACATGAAGGATCTTCCCTTGAATGTCTTAGGAAGCTAACTTGATAACTTGCAATGTCAAAGCCCTAGCTTGCTTGACTTGATGAATGAATGATGTGAATGAGTTATGAGATTAAGAGATGAATGAGAGATATAAAATGAGGAGAAAAACACATATTTATACACTCTTGTGCTTTTGTAACCCATTCATACCTCATCACAGGTTGACATCAAGTGATTTTTAATAAAACCCCAAAAGGAATTTTAAAATATTTTGAATTTGGAGCCAAGGGGGACTCATTCACCACCCATGGTGAATGGGTCCCACCTAGGACCTAAAAAATGGGTGTCGGTAATTATCTTGTATTGAATGTTATTTGTCAGGTTTATATTCAAAAATACACTTAATTAAAGCATATAAGGACATAAAAGGGTCAAATAAAGCATAAGAAAGGTGTAAATAGTGAAGTTGTGCCTAGAAAAGCAAGAAATCTTGTTACAAGACTTTACAACACTTCAAAATAAGACTTGTGTAGTGATGAAAAGGTGATTTTTAGTTGAATTGCAATGAATTGAGTCTAGAAGAGTGTAGAAATGTTTTACAACACTTTACAACACCTTCACAAGATGTTAATAAAAGTATTTTATTTAGTTTGGAAAGGTCCAAGACCTAGTGTGGATGCATAAAATGCCTCACAACACATGAATTAAGGCCTCATCAAGTCTATTTGATCAGGAATTAATGCCATTTCAAGCAATAGACCCTTTTCTATGGCACATATGCATTTTGCACATTTTTTGCTTGGTATGTTTCTGATAGATTTAACTTCAAATCCTTCCAAAGAGAATGGTATACAATGTGAACTATATGTGAAAATTAATGGTTTGAAACATAGACATATACATATATGCATATATATATTGAATACAAATAGAGTAATTATATAAGAGGTATTAGAATAACACTTAATTGCTACTAAATCTTATAGTAAAAAGGGGAAATTGGAAAAGAGCTATTAGAAAAACACTTAAGAATCATAAGAAAATGACAAATGTTGGAAAACCCACATTCAATAGAAATTTAAAATATGGAGAATAGAGGAGGAAAACTATGATAATGAATAGTTTTCTATGGGGAACTAAAAGAAGAATATCATTAAGAATAGTTTGTAATGGGGAACTTCAAACAAATGAGAAAAAAAAAAGCAAATCATGAAACATATTGATACAAGACATATAACATGTTCCATCCAGACAAAATAACCATGACAATTAACAGTTTTTTATAAGAGCTTCAAACATATGAGAAAAAAATAATATCATGAAACATATTGGTACAAGACTAGTAGTCTATGTAACAATTGTAACTTTGAAACATAGACACACACACACACACACACACACACACACATATATAAGACAAATATAGTAATTGTATAAGAGGTATTAGAATAACACTTATTCACTACTAAATATTATAGATAAAAAGGGAAATTGGAAAAGAGCTATTAGAAAAACACTTAAGAATCACAGGAAAATAAGAGATGTTCGAAAACCCACATTAAATAGAACTTTAGAATAGAAGAGACAAACTACAATAATGAACAGTTTGTTATAGGGAACTGAAAAAATGATTATCATGAAGAATAGTTTGTCATGGGGAACTTCAAACAGATGAGAGAAAAAAGAATATCATGAAACATGTTGATACAAGATATATAACATGTTCCATCCAAACAAAATAACCACAACAATCAATAGTTTGTTATAAGGATCTTCAAATAGATGAGAAAAAACAAATATCATGAAACATATTGGTACAATACAAGCAGCCTATGTAATAGTTGTAAAAGGTGTTAAAATAACACTTAAGAATCACACATAAATGATAGGTGAACAAAAACCCACATTAAATAGAACTCATAAAGCCAATGGGTAGCAATAATCAGTGCAAAATGAGTATAACACCACAAAATTTGAGCTGCATTACTTGGCACTAAATATTATAGACAAATAGAGAAATTGTAAAAGAGCTATTAGAATAACACTTAAGAGCCACTAAACTAATTTTATCTTGAATATCTTTATGCTTTCATACTAACCGTCTATGTGTGTGTGTATATATATATATATATATATATATATATATATATATATATATATATGCAATTACTCTTATGTTAATCTATAATTGCTCCTATGTTAATGGGTATAATGCCAAAGATGCACAAAGATAACTACAAATAATAAATGAAGGGAAAACTTACTAACACTAAACATATTTTTTCACAAAAGAAAGAAGATTTAAATGCAATTTCTCCAAGTCTGCAAAATGGGTATAATGTCAAAGATATAAACATATAACAAGGAACAATAAAATAATCAGTTATGTAGAATACCCATGTAAAACGACTTATAGATTTCGGAGCACAACAGTTTTAAAACCCTAGAGTCTGCTATAAAACAAAGCCTCTACTATCAAACCACCACCACAATGTAAAACCCTCCAATCAGCTATAAAATAGAGCCTCTGCTATCAAACCAACACCACAATGACACTTTCGATAATGAAACTTAATCAATATATTTTCTCGTAAATTTCAAAGTATACTTTCCCACACTGCAACATTCAATATTGCATTTAATTCCCCTCGTTCCATCGCACAACAATGCTAGGATGCATTAATCCTTATGCAAGCAAACACTTACCATTCTACTTCTGCGTATCGAGGTAACCAACTCCACCATTGCCAACCCAAATAATTAGCAAACTGCACATTGTCATAAACAACTTCGGGAAACTCAATGCCGGTCGTTTGTCAATTATTACTTTCCGGCACCGAGAAATTCTATTCACGACTATACTGATGAAAATCCTGACAGAAAATTAACACAAATAGACTATGGACTAACTATCAAAACTATATTAACTTATGCACTAAAAGATCAAAATTAACTAGAAAAGGCATAGCGAATTCCTGCCCACTACTATTCGGTAAATATGACTATCATGTCTCTATCGGACCGTGCAATGCAGAGCTTTTTAAGCCATACACCAGATTCTAGAAATTGACAGTTGCCTAAGAAAAAACCTTTCCTGGATATCTATTTAGGAATTCCGTTTCGATTACGTGATTTTAAGCTTTATTTTCAACATAAGCGACGGCTTTTTGTTCGAGATGATGTTTCTAATAAAGAATAAAAGTGAAAAAAACTTTTATATTACTGATGTCAATGAGAGGTACAAAAGTATATTAACGAGGTCGTGGAAGAGATAGAAAGTGAAAGCCTGAATTGAGAGCCGGGGACTCATAGTTTGTAACGCGGCTAGATCTGTGCTTCCGTAATCTAAAACGAGTGGCTTCTGGAATTTATCGTTCGTCGTACGTAATAAGTAGAACTATTTGATGGCTTTTGGCATGACCTTTCGAATTTCGCGGATTTACTATTCATATATATATAAAATGATAATACAAAAAAATTGTATGGATTTGAAGAATTTCACGTTATACATTGTATGAAGTTAACCACACACTTCACTCATTTAAGCTTGTTGAAAAACTCTAGTTGCATCTTCCAAACTGATGCATCAAGGGATTTCATTGGGAGACTAAAACTCTATAGCATGGGGTGTACTAGTAAGAAAATATTAATTCTTGAACACCTACAATACTTAAACTTGTATCTAGTATTGAATATTCATCTGCTTAACAAATCATTTAATAGTATTATTTAATGAAGATGAACTCAATAGCCTTAGATGTTGAAATTGAGCATATATGTATAGTTTCATTGGATTAGAACATAATGAAAACTACTCGGCATCCTCAAGATACAAATCACTTCTTTTTTAGAATGGCATAAGATAAAGCAATATGGAGGACAATTAAAGCTATACCACCCTAAATATCATTGTGTTCAATTTTTATACTTCACTGAAGACATGATAGGACACATGTTTTTCAAAACATGTTAAATGGTTAGAGCACAATTCTAAAAGAATGCGACACAATTATCAAATGGCGATCTTCAAATATTTGGAGAGGTCAAGGGCCACATAAGCCCTTATATAATGGTGATTAGAGAAGATATTATCTGCTCTGTCTAAATAAAATTAGAAAATAATATGGTCAATTAATTAAGAAAAATTATCAAGGTTAAACCAAAGCAATGTGAGGAAGAAAATATAACCCTAAAAGTTAAGTTTTTTGTCTAGAGTTTGTTGTAGAAAACATATTATTTTTCTTAGGGTGGAAATACCTATAACAAAGTCTTAAGTAACAAAGGCCGATGACTCACAATAAGGGTCATAATAATGTCTTAGCTAATTGCTAATGAAGAACTGTGGAATTATGATTGTTAGGATCACAAAACATAAAGCTAAAACCCTTAGTGTCACTTGTAATATATCAATCAATGTAACATTAAGAGTCTCTTAGAATTTTTCTAGCTACTCAATTTATAAGTCCACAATAGTGTCCCACTTTTTGGTCAAAGTGAGACATTTAAATTAATATTTTTCACCAAATTTTCAATTAATGACACTTTTAGAAACTAAACCATTATGAATTTGAATATAATATGAAGTAGAGTTTTCTGATATTTTGTTTGTATATTATAAACTTTTTTTTTTAAATTAAGAAATAGTTTAAATTATTGTATTCAACTTTTAATAACTTATTTTTTATAATTAATAGTATTATTAAAAAGTGGTGTTACTTTCGTAAAACATAAGTTTATTTGTATAAAGAATAAAATTATAAAAAAACTAACATATAATTGTAACAATTATATCTAGTGCATAGCTATATTTTCATGATTTTTTATTGCATCTTTTTTAAAAGAACATTTTAAAGTCAAACTAACTATAATTTAAATATAGGTCAATTTGATAATACATAATTTTCTTTATATTCATGCAAATTATATTCTTTTTTGCTAAAATAAGAACATCAATACCTAGTGCACATATATATTTCATATTTTTATTTTTATTTTCCATGTGTGAAATAAAGACCTTTAATTTTGATGAAGAAACTACATTCACAAGGAATAGAAAATAGATTTAACATATTCATTTTTTTTGGAAATATTATAATAAGGGATGCATATTTACATAATAGATCTAAATGAAGTTATTTTATCCACCAAAAGGTAAAGTAAAAGTTTTTTTGGTTAGCATTTTGATAGGTGTGGACGAGACTCCTTTAAGGGTTTCATTTAAGACTAGGGTGCTTTTATCCAAGGGGTTTTCATCTAACCCTCTTCAATTAAGACCCTTCAAATCGAATCTCATATAACTTAAATTATTAGTTTATTAAAAAACATGTGACTTCAAGGAAAAAATAAAATGTCCCACTTTGTGACTTATATTATAGTTAAGGAAAATCCTTTTAAAAAAATATATAGTAAATACAAATATAACAAATGGATTGTTGAAGCAAATTTAAGTACATACAATTTTCACTATTATAATAACTATGATAGCCAATCTCATTACAAAACTATTATTTCTAATTAGCACCATTTATATCTTAGTAATTTCAATAGTACAATCTAAGAAAAAATTCATGGTATTTTGTAAGGACAAGGCATATTGGTCAATGTATCTTCATTATTATAATAATTAACTACAAATAAATGAATGAGAAATTGGGCATGTTGTAATTAGAGGAAATGGTGTTAGAACGATATTGAAATAATTTTACCAACAATTCAATTCATGCTTAGTGTAGCATCATAAATTGTCACTCTTGACAATTTCTCACAATGTGTTGCTCCCCTTTAAGTTATTTGACCTAATTAAGGTCCTAATTTAAAAAATTATATATTACACTACTTATTTTAAATATGTTCTGACAATTTGCAAGCATAAAATAAATGTTATCATTTAATACTCTATACCTGACACTTTAAACATCAAAAAATAGTGTTGGAACACTAGCACCTAGGGCACATATGTCCCCCATTTTTGGCTCCAAATTCAAAAAAGTAGATGATAGCATTTTATTATTTAAAAATCAAATATCTAAAGTTAGCTGTCAGGTTTAACTTTTCAGAAATTAGAATGAATTCCTACAAATACCTAGTTATTGCATCATTTAAAAAAGTAAAAATGAACAAGGAAAAATCTCGCATCAATTGAGAATCAAAAGCAAGTATTGTGATCAAGAGAACTATTCAATAAGTCAAGAGTAGATTTTTAAAGATTTATTACAACAATTCATGATTGAACATTATATCAAGGTGTATGTTGGTTTATCTATGTTTGTGTTATCATTGTTTTGTAATACCCTTAACATCCCTTTGTCAGACCAAATAGACTTTGAAAATATATTGAAATTTTTATCTAACTTGCCAAGAGTAAGGACAGTGGAAGAGTAGGTAGGAGATAGATTCATCTTCATTCTCACAAAAGAAACATCCGTTACCAAAATATAAGTATTTCTTTTGCAAATTATCCAAGGTGAATCCTTTTATGATAGATAGTCCACCAAAATAATTTGACCTTGGGGGGAATTCATGCACCAAATCCATGTCCAGTCAAACAAGGGATCCCAAGTGCTAGAAATAATATTGTAGCCAATCTTAGCAGAGTAATTCCCATCCTTAGAAGCCACCCAGAGCAAAGAGTCTAACAAATTGGAGGTAAAGAATTTGATGTTCTTGACCATCCTAAGAAGCTCTTCAATAGCTAGTTAGAGGGGGGATCAAACCAATTAGGATCAATCTTCCATCTAGATGAAACAACCAAGGTATCCTAGTAATAAAAAACCTTAGACTCTAGCAGAGAATAGATTTCAATCTTCACCACAGAAAAAGCCAAATGAAGACCAAGATCTAGACAGGAAAGCCATTTTTCATCCCAGAAAGAAACCAAATTGCTAGATCTGACCTGCCAAGAGGAGCCTAAATAGAGAAAAATTTTGGATTTCAAAAGGTTTTTCCAAATGATAGAGCTAGGAGGAAGGGCATCAATTTTAATCAAAGAGAGACAATCCTAACCTTGCATGTACTTATCCTTGAGGATGGATATCCATTCCTCCTGGTTGTTTAGGAGCTTCTAAGAATTTTTTGTTGTAAGGACCATGTTCATCTGTTTTGTTTTTCTCAAGTCCAAGCATCCGTAACATTTCCTAGAGGACAAAGTGTCCCAATTCACTAAAGAGAACTTACTCCTATCTTCCGTCCCCACCCAAAGAAATATCTGGTAAATTAATTTAAATAAAGTTATTGGAACAGTTCTTGAGAAATTTAAACCACCCAGAAAATGAGATGATTGATAATAAGTAACATATATTAATTTTAGTTTTTGAATTTGAAATAATGTAGTATAAATTACTGTTCAATTAGAAAGGATGATATTAAAGGTATGGTTTAGTTACATATCTTTTTGAAAACAAAATTTAACTAACACAAAATAATTCGGGATAGATTTTTTAGCAAGCATTTATATTAATTTGTATAAAACAATTTTCTTTTGACAAATTGTTAATCAAAAGACACTTACTTCACCAAATAGTTGTAAAAATTTTATGTGATAGGCAAGGGTGACCATCAAATTTTAGGCCTCCGTTTGATCAAATTATAATATTGTAATACGATTTTTGACAAAGAATATATAGACTAATCTACATTTATTATATCACTATTAGCAATCCCAAAATTAAAAAAATGATAACTTCTAAAGAAAATCTAATAAAATACTAAACGATCGAAACTAATCATTGAATACATAATGCAACTACATCTCATTATTAAGAACTCCAAATTAATAAAACTAAATTAATCCCAATTTGACATTATTATTATACCACCTCATATAATTTTAACTTATTATAAATTTTTGAAATATAAATCTATTATAATGTGTTTTCTTAATCTAAACATAATACATACATATTTTTAATATGAAAACATTAATAGCTAATATAAATATCTTGAATACAACTATATTTTTTCCTTTTGATCAATGAATGCAAGCTTTTAGCCTAGTTTAAATTAGGTGTGGCCACAAATGTGGGACCTCATCCTTAGAGTGAAAACACATGAGTCTTCAAATCCATGAGTACAATAGCCAAATAGGGGCACATAGCTCATGAGCAAACTAGCCTAATGAGAGTATGAAACACAAAGTCATAGGCATGAACACCTGTCTACAAAATTAAGTCAGTTGAGATGAATGACAATAGCATCAATGCTAAGGTGGAAGTCTATGTGCACATTACATGAGAGGAGACACCAAGCCTACAATCACAATGAACCATCAGATTATTGAACCTTAGTGACAACAACAATGCAACAACATAACCATAACATTATGGGACGAACCTCTTAAATACATCTATCTTAATAACATTCAAAAATATTAATTTTAAATTATATTTTAACTTATAATTTAAATTGTTTAATATAAAATTATATTTAAAATATTTTTCCCTTGTAAAATATTATTTAAATTTGATTTAGAAATATTTAATATTTATTTTACAACATTTAATTTAAGAATCGTTTTATATTACTAATTTGAAAAATATCTATATTAATTGTATTTTTTTTTGTTTTAAAGTATATAACGCTAAATCCTTAGTATTATTATAAAACACCTCTCAATACAAATATTAGTGTAGAAGATATAAGAAAGCTAAAAATAAAATAGTAATAACAATGACGCGTGCAAACATTATCACTTTCAAACGTCATAAAAGAAATCATGAAAGCAGGATAAAATTCTTTCAAATCCTCCAATGTAAACATGGGGCTATGGTGTTCAACGTGGCAGGATATTCTTGTGGGCCCTTCCCCATATAAGCCATTGAAAAAATTTCTCAGACAGAGTGCTGATTAACGAAAATATTTGATAAGATGAAGACTAAACTTCAAACTCCTAAATTTTAAGTTACATGTTTTTATCTTGAGATCGTCTGAAATTTACTAATTTACGTTACTACTTTACATATTTTAGATTAAATGGCCCTCTCCCACCGTCTACGAGTACCTTCTGAGACTAACAAGGGCCCTTCGTACATTGAATTGAATCCTTTCAGCTAAGCATTTATCATGTGAAGCTCTAGGCATAGAAATGCTTTCCAAATTCTCGCGAAAAGTGTAGAAATTTCTGTGAAATTCAAGTTGCTTTTTCGCACTTGTTTCTCATAGTTGAGCTTTTACTTATCTTATTTTCATCCCCTCCTTGGCTAGTTGCTTTCTGTGATCCTTTATCTATTTCCGACTTGGAGTCATGGAATTGATTACTGCAGATGAAGTAATCATGAATCAAGATCTTTGGGTCATTCAAATCAAGGAAGGCCTGCAAAGACATAGCGAGCAAGAAGACGAAAAGGAAATTATTGTATCCGTTTTTGGTGTGCCCAAAGAGTTGTTGGCAGCGAAGCCAGAATCATATATTCTACAGTGTGTTTCCATTGGACCATATCACCATTCGAGATCCCAACTCTACAAAATTGTTATGTGACTTTTTCCCTAAGAAGAAAAAGTTATGAAATAAGCCTTTAAAATTAAAGGGAGAATAAAGGATATTATGATCCTTTGATTAAATGAGATATTAATAAAGCATATGTGTAAAAGCTCTTTTAAGGAGGTGGAAACATAATTATTTATTTAGATAATTATTAAATGCAACCTTTGTGAAAAGGTGTGATGGTTTGGAAACCGCCCCCTAAGGCTTATATAAACATTTATGTGAGACTTGGAAAGGGACAGGAAAAATATAGACGGAGAAAAAGAAAAAAAGAAAAACAGGGAAAAGCAAGTACAACACATTGTGGGAATAGGGTTTCGGGTTAGCAGGCTATGAGTAGGACAGAGAAGGGGCACTCCTACAGTGGGTGTTCAACTTGGGGTACAAGTGCGTGCACTCAAGATGGTCCTAGCCAGGGCATGGTTTTGTGGCACGAGTGTTGAGCATTGTTCTGGTGGAACCAACACTCGTGTAGAGCAACAAAGTTTGCTTTCCTCCAAAACTACTCACAGGAAGAAGAGGCTGAATCAAGGACCATTCCAACAATAGTTGAAGATTTCTTTGAGTTTATTGAATCAATA
Source organism: Sequoia sempervirens (assembly GCA_007258455.2). Taxonomy (NCBI): domain Eukaryota; kingdom Viridiplantae; phylum Streptophyta; class Pinopsida; order Cupressales; family Cupressaceae; genus Sequoia; species Sequoia sempervirens. The sequence goes on along the minus strand of VDFB02193867.1, from coordinate 643,023,987 downwards.
ATTTATTTACGACATGATTGAATAATAACTTTGTGCAATAACATAAAGCATGATAATATTTCTAGGTATCTTAACAATGATAGTAAACTATTATCATACATTGTGTACTTTCATAGAAAAACATCTGGTTTAATATTTCCTTCACTGTTAACACAAGAGAAAATATTGGTTAAAAATGACAATTTGACTAGAATAGTGATGATTTGCATAGACTCATGTCCTATGATATGAGACTCGACAAGGCCATTGGGACCTCCAAATAATGAATAGATGCAATGTTGTTTCAAGAAAGCAACAAAATTCATTCAATAATTTCTTCCGTTATGTTTTCCTTCATGTAAGGAGGTTCATCACAAGAAATCTCTATATTAGTGATCCCAATAAATCATACAGAATCCTTTTGTCACACTTCTCATTTTTTATCCCCAAAGCAATCCAATATTTGTCAATATGACTAGGACACTATTATCTACCAAAATATGATTAGGGCTGAGATCTATATAAATGAATTCTAACTTGTTAAGGTTTTTATGCACATTTATTAATAAATTTCTCCTATAAAATATATAAATTATACCCCTATATATGAAAAAAATCACATGCATGTTCAAAAATCTCTATCTTTGATTTATTTATGCCCTACATTGTATTTTATTGCATATCTGATACCAATCATAAGAAATTACCCAAACCATATATCATAGTTTATTTGAGGCCAAGAAATATGTCTAACATACATAGTGTTCCCTAGAATAATAAGGTGGCTTAGTAATTATCCCTTTTTACAAAGGTTGTCTCTTATAATCATGAATTTCTCTTTTAAAAGAGTTTTCTTAAATATTCTTCATTACTCTATTTTTATTTTATTTTTATTTAGGAACAAATATCTATTCAATAAAAATAAATTATGGTTATATCTCCCCCTATGAAACTTCAACATGTCCCCATGTTTAATCATAAAACATTATTCCGTTCCAACCAATGTATTTAAAGAACAAAATATTTTCAAGGTTCAAGATGTAGAAAAAACTCACCTATGATTTTATATCCTATAAATATGTTATTCTCAACAATTTATTCTAAACATATTATTGTTTCTCTAAATTTAAAATATGAATCGAAGGACCTATGGGTTATGGTCCCACAATGTAAACTATATTAGACTTAAGTGATAAAATATAGGTGTCACTTTGTTTTTGATAGAAATAATAGGCATAGTAAAATCACTTTCTCAAATATGTATTCTTAACCAAATGAAAATTAGTATGGGTATATGAATCTCACCATTACAAATACTATTTCAAAGACAACTTCAAAGACTCAAAATATGAACAAATTTGAATTAATACTTCTCAAGTGTTTGAAATGTTGTGATGTATTAATTGGTCTAAAACTTCATGAATTATTAAACTATTAGACTTACATGAGTGAATCATCAAGGTCATTCTTATAAGGAAGTAAAGGATAAGTTCAATTTTTTTTTTTGAAATTATGACACTCTCCATATCATACTTTGAATTGTTGTAACATAACCTACTTTGAGAATTTCAATCATTTAAGCTTTTGAAAACATATGTATCAAAATTACTCTCAAGGGGAATATGATCGAATTGTCATAATGCAAGTGCCAAGGAATATGCATTTAATATCAATCCAAAGAAATAAATAAATCATTTTCATCATCACCAAGATGGGGTAAATTTGTACGTAAACAAGATAATAAGTTGGAACCTTGTTTCTTCTAGAGACCTCATGATCTACATAGTCCATATGGTTTATCAAAACCATTATTAACTACTGTGGTTGATGCTAACTTTAAAAAAATGACATGTGGTTAGGGCCACAAAAAAGAGATCAAATTTTTAAGTACCCTAACTGTTGGACAAATATGCATAAAATAAAAGTTTTAAAGTTTCAAATATGAAATCAAGTTATAGAACATTTTCATCCAAAATACTTATCAATATACAAGATCATAATTGACTAGGTAGGTATGCTACTTGTTTGAGGAAATGAACAAGTTCAGGAAAATACCAACAAAATTTAGTTGAAGTCTTGACACCTAGTTTTGTGATTTTTAGGCCTAATTATGTGTTTTTTGACTTCAAACTAGGGCAAGGGATTACTTTATGTTTCCACCGGAACAATGCTCAACACTCGTGCCACAAAACCATGCCCTGGTCAGGATCGTCCTGAGTGCACGCACTTGTACCCCAAGTTGGACACCCACTATTGGAGTGACCCTTCTCCGTCCTACTCACAACTTCCTAACCTGGAACCCTATTCCCATAATGTGTTGTACTTGTTTTTCCCTCTTTTTCTTTTTTTCTTTTTCTTCGTCTGTGTTTTACCTGTCCCTTTCCAGGTCTCACATAAATGTTTATATAAGCCTTAGGGGGCAGTTTCCAAACCATCACGCCCTTTCACAAAGATTGCATTTAATAATTATTTAAATAAATAATTATGTTTCCACCTCCTTAAGAGAGCTTTTACACATATGTTTTATTAATATCTCATTTAATCAAAGTATCATAATATCCTTTATTCTCCTTTTAATTTTAAAAGGTTATTTCATGACTTTTTCTTCTTGGGGAAAGATTTCAGAAGACACTAACCCGTAATAGCATGTTTGAGTCTGTAGTGGAAGAGGTGAATAAGTACGACTGGGAGATCAGGAACTGCTACCAAAAATATCTTTACTAGAATGAGGAAACCCTTGCATGGCTTATGGTTCTGGACGCATCGTTCCTGCTCGTGTGCTTGCAGTTCTACGCCAAATGGGCGGATCAAGCTTTTGCGCAAATGTCATCCCAGGTGAAGCAACTGGGCAGAGTTTTAGATCCATCTCGCAGAAGTGCAACACACAATGCAATTATGAGAGATCTGATGATGCTCGAGAATCAGTTACCTTTGTTCCTCTTGCAAAAGCTGCTGGAAATGCAGTTGGATTGTCAAGATAATGCGGAAGAAAGTCTATGCAACCTGGTGACTCTAGCCTGCCATGAATGGTCGCCATTTATGTTGAGGATGCAGGATACTTCAAGGTTGTGTATAAAAGAAAGGGGTAATATATTGGAGGTGCTATACTATATTGTCCCTGCAGCAGCAATGGAGGATACCATTTCTATGAAGAATGAGGACGGGAATGTCCCGTTGCCGGATTCAACATACTTAATGCGTGCTCTGAAAGCTTTATGGAAGTATCTGTCTTCGTTAAGGATAGGCCTTGTTCACTTTGTCTCGGCACTCCCTGAGCATGTCTTAAAAGGAAGGCCTGCCCAGTTGGTGACATAGTTGTCCACGCGTCTTGTTTCCGTATTTGAAACACTTTCAATTAAGCGCGAGGATGAAAAGGATGAGGAAAAAGATGAGGAGAAAGGGAATTCCTCTGGGGATACTCCTACACGTGACGAACTGGCGATTCCCTCCATCTCTGATTTATACTCAGCAGGAGTAAAATTCCTTCCACCTGATGGAGACTTCACCACAATTCGATTCGATCCAACCACTGCAACTCTTTATCTTCCCAAATTGAGATTGAATTCCAATACCGAAGTAGTTAATCAGAAATCTAGTGGCGTTCGAAGCTTCGGCGGCTCCCGGTGCTTTGATCTTCACTCGCTACACCGATTTCATGAGCGGCATCATCGACACAGAGGAAGATGTTCGGCTGCTGAGAAACAGCGGGATTATCTACAATCACCTGGCAGACGACGGGAAAGTGGCAAGCCTGTGGAACGGCATGGCTAAATGCATCATACTGACACGAGTTAAATATTTGGACAAACTGATAGCGGACGTCTACACGCATTACCACAACAGATGGAGCGTTGCTGCGAAGGAGTACGGAAACAAATACATATTTGGTTGGCACTGGCTATCCAGCACCAGGAATGCACTGGGATGGGCATGGCCATGCATCATGCAGCATCCACAATAGGCGGCTGCTATTGACTGATGGGACAGCAAAAAATTGTCAGCTCACCCCATAAAAATGTTGGACGATTCTTACCGTGCAAAATATAAAAACGTTGGAGATTTTTACCTTATAAAATTTTTTAGGGTATGTATAGTGATAAATTATTATTACCTGTCCGCCCACTAAATTCGTGAAGTTATGGAAAGTAAGTGAATATTAACATGCAGACCCTTACTATAGTGGATTAATAATTTCATTCGCAACTTAAAATAATGTAAATGAAAAATATGAAATGATAAACGTAAAGGTGTGGAATTTCATATTTTAATTATGTATTATAAAAAAATAATAATAGTATAATTATGTTTAGATGTGTAATTTAAATAATAGTAGAAGAAAATATTTGATGAAGATATTAAAATTTTGGAATATATTAATAATTATCAATAAAATTATAAAAAAGTATATATAATATTTTTTATATTTTCTAGATAAAAATAAAACAAAACAATTATAAAATATTGTTGTAGAAATTAAAAGTTACTAATTAAAAAAAAATACTTTTCAAATAAAAATAAAGTAAAAAAATTAGATTATTATATAATAAATAAAATCTTCTAAAATGATTCCAAATAGATATTTTTCCAATTTTCTTAAATAAATATATTTAAGATATCTATACTATTATAAATTTTAATTAAAAAGACAATTTATGTGTAGTGGAATTTCTTGATTAAAAGCGTCTATGATATATGTATATATCATTTACATATAAAAATAAATTTTTTTAAAAAAATAAAAAATTATACACAATTTCAATAGACTTTTTACTTTGGACTGTGGAAACATCATGATATTAAAAACATTATACACAATTTCAATACACTTTTTACTTTAGACTGTGGAAACATCATGATATTAATAGATAAAATTTAAGTTTTATATATAAGTGTATATGTATATATACAAATATATTTATTTATTTGGAAGTATAAAATTTATTTTTAAAAAATCTCTACATAAAAATATTGTATCCACAAAATCTATTATTATTAATTTCATTTAATCTAATTCTTTTGAAATAGTAAAAGTTAAAATTAAAAATTTATTCTAATGCATTTTGGTAATGAAAAATAATAATTAATAATAGAAATTTCAAAGTTATATCATTTAAAATTAAGAATTTATGTTTATAAATATTATGAATAAGTTTTTATATTACCATTTATAATATAAAGTTGCACATATTCACAAAAAGAAGGGTGAACATAGACACACCTCTAAAAGTCTATATAGAGCAACAACCCATAACATCCAAGTCATCTAGTTTACTCAATACATCAATGAGATTGAGAGTGTCCATAAGAAGATCTCACCCATTGATATCATTTTATTTATTATTATCTTCCCCTTCATTTGCAAAAATAGAAAAAAACTTAAAAGCCAATGTCCAGTAGCATTGACCACCTAGAAGTTCTCCCCATAAACATCTAAAAATATTGAAAAACATGTATATTACAATCTTAATCTTTATATATCCATATTTCTACTTTAACTCAGTGTTGCCCAAATTATTTTACATAACTTACTCCACAAACAATAAGTCAAACATATTCCACATTTTCAAAATTTCTAGAACATATAGATTTAGTAGTAAATTACTTGTACATTATGATTAAAACCCACTAACACAAGGTTTCGAAAGAATCAACAATTTAAGAAAATTTATACATATTTGACAAAGTGATAGTGTTATATCATGTAATGCCATTTTATGAGTTCAAGATAAAGCTTATATATATAATCTTGTTCTTTTTTAGTTGTTTCTTGTATGAAGTTGTGTTAATAGAACATAGATAGGAAATTGCAATAAAAGAAATTTTAAATTATTTAACTTTGAAACTTCTATTACTAATTATTATTTTTCATTACCAAAATGCATTAGAATAAATTTTTAATTTTAACTTTTACTATTTAAAATAAATAGATTAAATGAAACAGGTATTTTGAATCATTTTAGAACAATTTTATTTATTATATAATAATCTAGTTTTTTTAGATTAGTTTTATCTGAAAAGTATTTTTCCTTGTATACGACTGTAAGCGTTCGTTGAGCGACAGTTATATTTTGCAGGACTAAGTAGATTGGAAGAATTTTATTTTATATAATCAATTACGGATGCTAACTTTCGTTTTTCTGTTTGATATATGAACCCACATTTACTTTCGAAGGACAGTTTCATTTTTTTTTTGTCGTGTGTCTTGGGTCAAGTACAATAGAACCGTTCATAAAATCTCTCTCTAATTTTTTTTGAAGCAGCAGATTGAACTTTGCTTCTTTTTAAGTATGTTGTCATTTTTAAGCATACTATCTTTATAAAACATATCTGAAATTTTTTGGTGTCTATTGTGTTCAATAGACTAAAACCACACATAAAATATCTGTAACATTTTTAAAAAAAAATTATTGCTTCCGATTCTTTTGAGGATGGTTAAACTGTATCTTTTGGTATTTTCTCATTTTCAAGTATATTAATTGCTAAACACATCTGAAAGTTTGTAGTGTGCATTGAGCCCAGTACAATAGACTCAGTCATAAAATATCTATTACCTTTTATTCTTTTGGAAGTTTGTTGCTATCAGATATTCTGTCATGTGGAATGGAAAGAAATAAGAGAATGGTGCAAGCTTTTCTTTTAATTCTATTTTATCTAATAATTTTGTTTTCCAATTGTTTAGCCATTCTTGGAAGAATCTAACATAATTTATAATATTGAAATTAATTGAGCTATATAGAACATATAAATTTCCTTCACGAGAGCACATAAATGAAGATGATAAATCATATTTTTTCAAAAAATAGATTATTATGATATTTTGTTCATAAATTAATTTGATTATATGTTTAAAATAATTGTATTTTATTTATTAAACTATACTCTTAGAAAATTAGTAAAATTAAATGTATATTTAAAATATAATTTTGTTATCATAAAATATATTAAAATTTCATTCCTTGCTAGGTAATGATTGCTTATAAATTTAATTAGGTAAAATTCTTTTTATTCATATTTTGGATTAAACTTCATTATCCATTCTCATAATGTAGAGAGAAAGACAAGAGAAGTAAAATGGTAAATTGCAAATGTTACCAATTAAGCGAGAGATGAGAGTGAGGTGACAAGAGAACCAAGTGAGCACAAGGGGTGAAAGAGAAACCAACCACCCTAATTTTTCAAGATTATCGAAATCATAGGAACAATAAACATTAGTTGTGTTGACATATACTTCTGCAAAATTTGTTTAAGGGACAAGAAGTGGGGACAATTTCTTTGAAATGATCCATGAAAAGATTAGTCACAATGGAAGGAAATGTGGCACCCATTGTAAATCCATCAAACTATTCATAGACTACGCATTGGAAGGTGAAAAATGTAGATTTTAGGAGTAACTTTACTAATGGGGAAAACCATTTTACTTTTATTTTATAAAATAAATACTAAAAATATTAAGTTTTGTTTAATTTTGAAATGGCTAAATTTGAATACCCATATTTATGTAGAATTCTTTTTGATTAATTTTTGTAAGAACCATAATTTTTTAATTTCAGCAAAGATTAATAAATTCCAATGACCTCAAGAGCTAGTTATGTAAATGTTGTGGTCTATATTAGTCTGGTTTTGCAAGTCAGTACATTCTTTGAAAGAAACAAAATTTAACAGACATTGTAAGTTATTAATTGTATAGGTTTTTTCAATGATATTGCAATTATAATTTTTATCATTAAAATTTGTTTGGTGTGCAAGAAATTAATATATAGGGACACAACCACAATATGGAGATGGAAGTGTATATTTTCACAAGAAATTATGTGTCTATAGTTATTGGTTAAGTGGAAGCTATGATTTTTTTTCATACATTCTTTATTTACGTTAACCATTATATTTCTAGTTGAATGAAATGACACGAAATGACAACCTCTTCAAAAAATTATAATATTCAAACAAAAAAATTGAACTTCTTCCATATGTAACTATTTTATGATTTAAATATATTAGCTAAAAGAATTACTTGTGTGATTCTTACGTGTTAAATTAAAAATATCTAAAAGACCTCCTGAAATATTAAAAGGAGTAAGTTAGGTAATAGTCATATGAAGTTTGAAATGTAGGTATGTTTATACTATCATATCTATCTTAATCTACTAATTTATATATTATATGCTGAGAGATATCATTTTTGAGGCATATTTTTTTTGCTCTTTTTTCTCTCTTTAATTTAAAAAATATGCCTCAATAATGATATGTCTCATCGTATAATATATAGATTAATATATTAAGATAGATAATCTAGTCTAAGATATGGAAATTTTTGTAGTATATATAAACTACTTTAAAATCTAATTTAAAAGCATAAATCTATTGATAAATACTTTACTTTGTGATGGGTTAGTAGATGTCAATTTAAATGGGGAGAATAAAAATGTACACATACTCTTGATGTGAGTGTAAGAAGCCTCTCAACTTAATTAGAATAGTTTCAAGAAAGCTTAATCAATAAGGCACCTTCCAAAAGTCTAAAAATATGTGAATTAAGGCATCAAAAGTCCCTATGGCTAGCATAAATTAACCCTCACAAGGATTTTGGAGAAGGGTTCTTTAATGCCATGTTTAAAGACCAATTTTCTATGATTATCAATGATTAAATAAAACAAAAATAAATCCTAAACACTATTGCCCCTAGACTTATCATCTTTCAAGTATTTGTTTTTCTTATGAATAGTAAGTGAAAGCACCATAATCTGAAAGTGATCCTAGTGCCAAGTAATGATTCCATCAAGATCAAACAACCTGATAATCACTAGGCATGCAAGACATCTATAACAAACATTTTCCCAAATTTCCCTGTCATTTATATATGTTTATGCACCCTCTTTTATGTGTGTTTATAGAGTTTAGACAGTAACAATGAAACCCCATTCTTTTTTTTAGTGTGATTTCTAGCTTTACCATGTTTGGTTTGTTGTTTATAATGCACAATATGAAACATGATACAAAGAGCACATCTGGGAATAGATTTTACTTCTTGTATATAGCTTATTTATAATAGAAATTTTGGCATAGATTTGATTTCTTGTATATATTTATAATTTCCTTCTTTTACTCTTTTCCAATTTACAAGCTTTGTTAATTGATGAAGAATCAAGGGTAATGGTGAATGAGCCATCACAGAGCTACATTCTCAAAAAATGGGAGGCCATGACCTATAATTCTTGGGTTGTGGTTGCACTAAATTTTTAAATTTGTTTTATTATTATTTTTAGAAACCTTAGAAATGTAATCTTCCTATCCTTAATTTTCTCTAGTGCCCATTCATATTTTCACTTGTATTAATGAATAGCAATGGAGGAAACCCTTTGTATATATATATATATTTTCTTCCACACATTATGGAAGATTAATGCCAAAAAATTTATAAAAAGTTTTTCTTTGGCACCCAATATCATCAGAGAGGTTACTAAGACTAGAGTCTTACAATTTTGTATCTAATCTTTTATTCTTTTATTTTGATTTTGTTTCACTACCCTCATTCATTTTGATGCATTTTTTTCACTACAAAGTGAGGGCCTTACAACCCAGGTGACATGCACCATGGAAATTAAATTATCATTCTTATAGTGGAGCTGCTGCATTTTGGGTTATAATACATGGTTGCGATGTCCTGATCTACTAGACATCTTTAGCATAACCTCCAATTAATAATGATAATAATTATTATTTTGTTATATATGTCTATGGTTATTCAACATAATAATATTAACTATTTTAAGAGACTCATTTAATGATTTCCTTTTTCATATTTATAACATTAGTTACAGGAATGGGCCACATAAGCAATTCACTATAGATGTATTATAGTTTTGTGATCTTCATTTTACATATTTGTATGTGTTCTTGACATGTCAAATGGTTAACCTTAGTAATTACTATAGATTATGAAACTATATTGTGTCAAATCTATTTCTACTCGAAGTAAAATACTTTTATTCACATGGGATCTTAAATACCTAACATTGATCTAGTAATTTTTCTTATCTTACCCTTTTACCTAGAACTTATTAAGATGTCAATTTTTTTTTTCTAACACATATATACTAGGGTATTTTGTATACAAAGCAACTAAATCTAGTTTTATTTTTGTAGAAAGTACTTATTGCAGATTCTTGTAGTGTTCTCGCAACATTGTCATTGATGTCAATAAGGAGATTGTGGCACTATGTTTTCTTTAGTGTTGTCATTGATGTCAACCTATATCAAAATCTAGTGTGGTGTTGTGCAAGTATTATAGATGGAGAGATTGTTGCAATATATAGTGTGGTTGTGATGAAAAGGTGTTTATGATGTTCCTGATGTATCTAGTTCAATTGGTTTTTATAGAGAAGGGGGATTCAATACTCATGAGTTCTCTTCATTCAGAGAGACTCATGACACAAAATACCCTAAACTACCTCAAGAAACAACGTGAAATTTTTAGAATATAAAAGAGCAAGTAATGAAGATTCTTTAGACAAACTGACAAGCTATCAACCAAAGGACAACAATAGAGAATACGAATGATAATACAATGTGTTGCCATCTCAAAGGTGTGTTGTCATCTTGTATGGACCAAATAGAAAGTTTATCATATAAATGATAAAGTGGTCACTTATACTCTAATTGCTAAGAAAATTTGGAATGCAAGAAAGAAACTAAATATAACAAAATGAAAATAGAGTGAATTAAAAATAACAAACATAAGGAGAAGAAATAAAGTGCTCACAACCACCCAAGTAATGAAGCCTCTAGCTAGTAGATATCTTCAATACTTATGTACATAAAATCTAGAGAAAGTGTTGGGGTTGTATAAGGGTTTTCGTCAATAAAACCCTCATTTTGGTGTTCCCACCTCCATAGACAACCAAAAGGATAGAGTGAGATAAATTATACAAGTGTGATGTGATAAAAGAAAACCCCATTCGAGAAGGAGAACTCATATCATAAATTGTAAGTGATAATAGCAATCCTCGCTCAAGTAGGAGAACTAGTATCACAAAGTAAGGAAACAATAGATAGGGGATATGGAATCCTAGGATGTTTGAAAGAATGAAGTGAAGGAGATAGAGCTGGAAGGCATAAGGAAGCCAAATGGAGAGAGTAAGAAAAAAAAAGAGAGGGCTATGAGAGCCAAGAGAGCTACAAAGAGGGAGAGCATAAGCTTGAGAGTCTTGTAAGAATGTGAAAGCTTGGAGATGCTGCAAAAAATAAGGGAGATGTGCAAACAAGAAAGTAAAGAGGGAAATAGAAGCCAAGATGATAGAGTGAAGCTAGAAGTTGGAATAGAGCTAGCCCATCAAATGAATTGAAAGGATAGCATTTAAGGAGAGAAAAAAAAGCTTCTCCAACCATTACAAGGTGTCCTGGGTCGTTACTATTGAAAAAAGGTGAGGGCAAATGGCAAACATGATCAGGGATAGTTGTTTGAGCATTGAAACATCATAGGACACCAGTGTCTAGATACATCATGTTACTAAAAAAATTGATCATCCTTTTCCCTTTTAAATTTTTCTTTAACAAGAGAAGCCTCAACTTGACTTTTAGGATCCTTAACCTCCTCTCCTTTGATGTTCCTATTCTTTGTAGAATTCTTCCCCTTTTCCTCACCATCTCCTTCTTTTATGAAGAGGTTGCCTAGATTACCTTGGACTTTGTTGACTGTACTATTCGAACCTCCAAAATTTGGCTAAATTGAGGGCCCATATGAAATTTTTCCTAATGCACTCAAAAATACCTTGTAGAATAAGCCTAAATGGCTCAATTTGAGAGCCTATAATTTTGTACCTCTTGATTATCATGAAAATTCACTTTGGGGAAATTTTGAACACTTATTGGAGATATAATATGTTCATTTTCAGCTTCACATGATTGGTTTTAATGAGTTTTTTATGCCCTTGTCTGGAGGCTTAGAAGTTGGTTTGTTGTTTACACATGTTGCACCTTTTTGAGTAATCCATCTTTATGATGTTGTATCTTTGTGTCTGCTAAGTATTGAGCCCAACTAATATTTTTTCATAATTATTTGCATCTTAATGAAACCTCATGTCAGTTGGCATAACCCCATGAATCCATTTGTCAAGTTTTCTAGCTTGATTGCATTTGCAAAAAGTTTCGATTTGCAAACTAGACAGTGTAAATCTACAAAAAGTGGCCTCACATTTAAATTTTTATTTTGCAACCTTTTAACCTATGTGTGAAAGTGGTTGTTCCCTATGATTTTATATGCTATTATCTACCACTTTCTATTTTGTAGTACCATAGCACCTCATTTGATATTTTTTCAAAGCCCATTCCAAATGAACTTTTTCGAGGTTTTAGAATCAGCAGTTTTAGAAAATTCTAAGAGAGAAACCTTGAGGGTTAATATATTTCCCCTTATGATCCCTTTTTCTAATTTTTTTGTTGCAATACATGCTTGGGTTAGGTGTTTACAATCGTACTCAGTTTTGCACCTCCTAGATGTGCTTTGATGTGTTAACTAACCATTTTATGACTGCAACATGGCAAAAAATGGGTGTCCCGAAAAGTTTCAAATTTTGAAAATCTAAGGACAACCGATTTCTAGTTTTTGTCTAAAACCACTATAGCTCCATTTTCATAAAAAATGGAGTTCATATGATGCATCATTTTAATGCATTTTGGGTGTGGCAAACACGTCTTGGGGGCTGGTTTACAAAGGAGGTACCTGATTTTTTATGGCTAGAAAAAATTTGAGAGAGTGCATTTTCTCTAAACAATTTATTATGGCCACATGCAAAAAAATCTCAGCTCAATGGGTCACTATTTGTGCACAATGAATTTTCTTCAAATGGTTGGTAGGTATAATTAGAAGTCACAAATTCTTCTAAATTTCAAATATTAATATTTAAATATCTTAAATATTTTAAATATTGTGCAACTATAAATGGGAAAAAATAAAATACATTTCAAATGTTTTGGAGGACAAGCAAGTTTAATTCTTGCTTCTAATTGGTATAGATGCAGCTTTCACGGCTTCCGCCAATTCTAAATGAAATTGGAGGAAGCAACAAGAGATGCAATGTTTTCCAATGATGAATCTTAATTTAGGTGGATTAAATCAAATCTTTGAGATAGGGGACATTTTTTTATAATTTTTCAAAGTTCTTCACAACACAATCGTTGTTTTGAGTTCGGAATGCAAAAACAAATTAGCGATGAGTGATGGATGTTGTGTCCATCGCCCATCGCTAGTCAATTCCACCATTTCAAGTTTCAATCAGTGATGGAGCGATGAATTTTCTCATCACTGATTTCTTATGATTTTCCTTCCTCAAATTTGCGATTGGGGACTCCTGTGAATAAAGTTTCACAAATAAATAAATTTTTATTTGTTAAGGTGAAAAGTTCTGGGAATAAATTCTAGTGGGAAGGTAAAATGGGATGCACAGGTATTTTTTTATATTGCCTGATAATAAAAGAATTAAAGTTTTCATTGGGGGCATGTTGCTCCAAAATAATTATTAATTTTCCATCATGATTTTTATTAATTTTCCCCTCAATACCTCCATGATTGGTGATGAAAGTGAGTAGTTGAGGTTTTGTCGGGTATCGCTAATTGATATTTTCTTTTTCAACTATATTTGTGATTGGCACGAACAAGGTTTCTTTGATTTTCATCAGGCATCATGAATAATTATCACCTCTTCTAAAATGTATGCATGGCAAGCAATGTCAACTTGCTAGATAAGTAATTATGGTTGGCCTATGGATTATGGTTTGATAAAAATAAAATAATGGAGAGATAAATAAAAGGATGTGCACTGGTAAAATATTTAAACACTTTCTAAATAAAATTAAAGAACTTTATTTGTTGGAATGCGGTAAAATATTTCATAAAGTTTTTCATGGATATGCAAAATTTTCTCTTTGCTCAAAAATTAGAACATAAAGGCCCATATAAATTTTTTACCTAATTTAAGTATTAGTGGTTTTCCAGTAAAGATTTTATTTTTATTTTTTAAGGTAGTGAAATAAAATTATTTCACGGAGTTCTTTCAGAATAAGGGTTTTTGTTGCTGGGCGATGAAGACAAATGAGAAATTTAAAAAATGGGGCTTTTCACCATGAAAATAAAAGGTTTGGGCCTGCAAGTAAAAAGCATGGTAAATGCACAGGCCCATATTTTCTACAGCAAGGAAATGAGGAATGATGAGTTTTCAAAGAGGAATATTTTTCCATTGAAGAGCAGTGGAATAAGGAGTAAGAAAATAGGGGCAAGGATGAAGAGTCTTCAAAAAGCAAAGGAGTTGTAGATCAATGAATCAGAATACACCATGTGTCTTCTCTAGATGAGCATCTAGGGTTTATTTTTCCTTAAGTACTATTCCTAATCCCTTGTTGGGTAGAGGTTGTTTTGTAATTTAACACAGAAGAACACTATAATAGGAATAGAGAACCTTTATTAGTAGTTTTTTTCTAGGTTGGAGTTTATGATATCATTGTAATTTTGATTGCAAACTGGCATAATAATACTAAGTAGTGCAATTTCAAGAGTACTTTCTCTCCTACGTGCTTGTTTTATGAGTTTTGGATATATATAATCAAGGATTATTTTGTTCATCTCCATTGGTTTTCAGTGGGTGTGTGGTTTATTTCTTGCCCATTAATTCAAAGAATTAATATAAGTGCTTGAATGAAGTTGTAGATTCATGTGAATTAAGTGCTAGGATTCTAGTTAGAAGTAGTGGTTAGAAATATTATGCTAAAATATTGTAATGCAACATTTCAAAGCTTTATGCAATGTTAGTTTAAAGATTATTATCGGATTATGTGGGTGTTTAAGTTGACTCCATTCTAAATAATGAAGCACTAATCTAAATGGTTTATTCATGTTATGTTCTAATTTGTTGGTTCAATAGCTGATCATTTTTTAAATAAAATTTACTTTTTCATCTCTATACGTGCGTGTGTTGAGTTTTAATGAATCATATATCTCATGCTTAGTGTGTACATTGCAATAAAGGTCAACCATACCTTTAAGGTACTATATCTACTAAGCATATAAAAAAGATTTATCTGTTCACTATGTGTTTGATACTTTAGGACACAAGTATCTAAAAGCACACAGTTGGGATCACCCTACTAGGTTTATTAGAGCCTAAAGTACAGGGGAGAAAGTTGTATTTTATTCACTTTCTCGTTCGTTCACCATATCAACCCGTTGAGTCTGAATATGAGAGAGTGGATACTCTTTAGGACTCATTGTCTCTATTGATGTGGGAACTAACATGTCCCATTCCTCAGATGGTAAGAAATTCTAGCATTTGAAATAACATTAGCAGTTATCAACTTTATTTTTTCATCTAAAGACCTTCTTAGCCTCACATTGTCTCTTGATTCTAAATTATTTACCCTAGTAGTATCATCATTTTCATTATTAGGAAAATCCTACAACTGATAAGAATGATCCTCCCACCTTCTAAAGCAATTATCCTCATCTAAGTATCCTTCCTCATTAAAATTTCTATCCAATCCAAACAACATGTTAGCACCATGATCTTCCCTTTATGATTCATCACAATTATTATATGATTCACAATTATCCTCCAAGGACTAAGCAACACTACACTGCAAAGAAGAATGTGGCAACTGACAAGGGTCACACCAAGGAGCATCATCCACAAAGTTTGTATTACTTCTTTTTAAAGGATCAAGATTCTCTTTGTTATATACATTTCTCCAATTGTTTTGAATAGGTCTACTATTATGCCAGTTGGTATTATATGGTTGATCTAAAATTTAGGGTTTATTTCTTGTCCTTTATAAGTTAGATTATTATGAGATAAACCTCTATCATTTCTTGTTACCTTGTAAGTCAACTCCTTGGTGGAAGTCCTAATTTTATCCATTTTTCCCTTATCATCACTCTTTTCATTTAGGTTCCCCTTAGGATTCTTGATAATTTTTACATATTCTCTCCCTCCTATTTTACCTAAATCTCTACTATTGCTCTCAATGTGGATTGCAATCTTGTATGCATCTCTTAAGGTCTGATGATTCTTATCTCTGAGATGGTAACCCATTTTACAATCAAATCCATTGAGATATGTAACCAAATAGACATCTTCATTTAGTCTTAAATGAGTTGTGAGCCTAGACATATTCTTTTGGAATCTAATATTAAATTTTGATACCATTTCATTTTGACCTTTAGCAATGTTACTAAATTCATTCAACATGAATCTCGGGTCTATTTTGTCACCATACTGCTCTCTGAAAACCCTCTAAAATTCTTCCCAAGATCCAAGACTAGCCTCTAGAAGGCTCCTATACCAATCTCTTGCATCAACATTTAACTACATGAATAGATTAGTAATCACATCTTCATGCTTCACTTCAAAATTTCCTAATAAGTTCATTAAAAAACCCAAGTGTTCGTCACCTATCATGGCATCACTTCAAGAGAACTTGGAAAGGAATTGCCTTACTTCATTGGGAATTTCATTTAGGAATCTAGGGACTCCTCCCAAATCAAGTTGTCTATATGTATCCATTTGCAAGGGTCTTCTTCCAAGAACATTACCTCTTCCAAAGTGTTGATAACCTCCCTGGCCATGAGGAATATATTGTTGTATATATGGTTGCTCTAGTAAGGGAACACATTGGTTTTCCACATAAGGCAAAACACTCCCTCACACTTGAGGACCACCCTAAAATTGTCTTTGAGAACTTGATATAAAATTTCTAACCCCTATATTTTTTCCCACAAGTGGTGGTTGGGATACACTTCGACCATTTGTATTGGGTTGAAAAGAAATTACCTTGTGTGGATCTTATCTGAGGGCCCAATGAAGCACTAGAACTCATGGGAATAGAAACTATTCCTTGATTACTTTGGGAATTAGAAGGGCTTACACCTCCAGATGAAGTATTTCTTCTATAGGTTGCACTAGTCACATTTTGTGAAGTAGTGTTTAGTCAAGGAATAGTCCATGTACTCACATGGGAAGTACTTAGAGGAACACCTCTTTTATTGCTAGTCCTAGATTGAATTTGAGGTGTAGGTATAAAATTACTGCAGCAATTTTTGCAGCTCTCTTGCATCAAGATCTTTCCTTTTTTCATCTCTTTTCTTTATCATTTATTCTCTAGCCTTTTCTTGTTTCAATCTCTCTATTTCAAACAACAAATCCTTGGTTTTATTTAGTATTTCTTCCTCAATTTGGTCTATATTATTTGAGGTATGGTTTTGAGTAAGGAATTTAGTCGTATTGTGTGGATTAACTAAGATTTTAAAAGAAAAGGTGTGGCTTTTCCAAGCAATAGGATCACCCTAAAATTGTTATATTACAAAATTTACAAGGGGTGGATTTTGATCTAAAAGTTCCTGAGAAGGGTCAACTATAGCTTGGTCTATATTTCTTGTTTTCATTTCTCTTCTCTAATAGTTTGTAGGTCTTATCAGTTGGGAAGTTAATCCATATTATTCATTTAATAGAGCATGTGCTTCTTCAGAAAAATAAAAACTATCTTGACTATGCAAAATATACCCAACATTTTTATCAAAGGTAGGATTAGACTTGGATCCTTGATCTTCTAATTTTGATTTTTTTTGTCTTTGCTTCTCTGCTTCTTATGTCTCCTCCCTTCATCCTTCTTGAGGATTCAGAATTGTGGATTGATCTTCTATCATGCATGATTACAATTTCTTCTTTTCAACTAGTCTTTAGAGTATAGAGTCACCACCCATCTTAATGGGAATAATATTTCTTCTTACTAACACACTTTGATAGAAACTTTGAAAATTTTGACTCTATTAAGGAAATGTGGTCTTCTACCAGATCTTCTCAACATCTCCCCATTGGAGTCACCAATCTGTTGGTGTTTCTAGCTAATGGTCTAGCATCTCCTAAAGGGTGTCTACTCCTTATAATCAAAGTCCCTAGGTCAATAGCCAACGAACATGAGATGACTGACTGGAAAGCCTCTCCTCTATAGTTTAGGCTTTGTAGGACCAAGGTGGGTATCCCTATAGATTAATGAAGATCATCAAAATACAATGGTGGGAAGCCTTCAATGGGTTAAATCATCTACAATATCTTATGGTAGTATTGAAATAAACATATTTAAAATCAAACAAAGGAAATTAAAAGGTTTTCTTTTGAATTGAAATTGGATCCATCTTAGACTTAGGCTTATGAACATAGATTGACCAGTGCCTTATCCACACAAATTCTATAAATGAAGTAACACTCCTACAACATTTCCTTTCTAGGTGTAAGATAAAAACACTATACAAACTAAGACCAAATACTTACAAAAGTTTAGAGAAAATGGAACCCAAACAAAATACACAAAATTTTCCTTTATAGTTTAGTAATAGCTCATATTTGAATTTGAAATTGCTAACCCTAACCAAACTAGGGTTTTAGAAAAAAGCACCCATATCAAACTACATTCCACCGAAGATTTCCACCCAAAATGATGTAAAAACTATACATGAATGCCATTAAAATGTTGAGCACACTCCAACATTAATGGCATTATGAAAATAGGCATACCACCCCTAGGAAATCCATGATCAAAATAGGAAGAACATACCTTGATAAGGAATACAACCACTACAACACTTTTGGAAATAAATGGTGCCACTCAATAATTACTTCAACCTTGGAAGAAGTGCAAGAATTCAATCTACAACCATTTGGATTTGATCATGTAGCTAATAAATGGACATACGATTACTGTATGGTTAATACCCATGAATAAGAGTACCTAACCATTGGTAAATAACACTTTGAATTGTGATTGTAAATTTGTCTTACTTATACCAAGATCCAATGCCTATCGGTCACTACTCATGACTTCAAACACTGATTGTTGGATAAACAATCATTCAAATCTCCTTCGCACATCATCAATTTAGTATAAACCTGAACATGAGAACCTCATGTTGGAGGTTATAAAATATTGAAAAACCATGAAACACCAACCTTGCACCAAGCATCATGTGATCACCTAATTTAAATATGGGTTGCTCGATCACCACCACTATCACCAGGCCTGTAGAGCATAGGATCCACACTACATATACACCACATAGCAAAAGGATGCTCACCTTGCTACATTTCAAAAAACAATATTTTATTCCCGTTAGGCTAGCAAGGAATGACTATGATTAATTCAACGAATTCATTTTATCATTCATCATTTGATCAAGGTCCCACCTGGACACTTAAAGGGTTAATACACACATGCATATAAGTCATGACTTGTAAGGGGGCTGCTTGAGGACATATGAATTAGGGGACGAAAAAATATTTAGGCCTGCAATTGAAAGACAAAGTAAAGGGGCTAGCCAAAGAATGACCACCTTAGACATAATTTTTAACTTGAATGACTGGGAATCAGGCATTGGAGGTCAATATGATTTTAGAAAAAAAGTGCATGCCAAGGGTTTAGGTTTTTTATGATATAAAGGTTTAAACCTTTTAAGAAATTTTTGAGCCCTAATCAAAGAAAATGGAGGAAAATCAAAGGTTCAAGAAGCAAAATTTATGGAAATGACTGGATGGATTTGACAAGTACCACAAAATCCTTTTACGAATAATTCTACATTCCCTAGCCCTATGACCAAACTGATTACATGAATAATAGTATCAATATAAATATGTGGAATACTTGGTCATATAATTTGGTACTTCAGGAAGGTGGTCTTTTGTGCATCCACTCTCTTGACTTTCTCACCCTAGTAATCCCAACAACATCTTTCCTTTTGAATCTTTTCTTGTTCTTTTGGTGAAAAAAATTTGATTGGTTATCCTTCTTGTTTATAGTAGGCTTCTTTTCTTCTTTATTTTTCTCCTTCTTTGCATATTTCTCATTCTAGTCACTTCCTTTATAGTTATTTTACTTGATAGATTTATACTTTTCCCCTACTCTAAATCTTTTATATAATTTTACACAACCATCAATAAAGGAGGTTTGGCCTTTCTTCAAACCTAAGCCTAACTTTTCTTTTTTTTTTTGGGCTTTTGGGTGCTTAATAATTCATCTAAAATGTTTGACCCACCTTTCATCTTAAGTGATTTCTCTATTTGATCTTTCACCCTTTGATGATCTCTTTTGAGAGAAATGATCTCTCCCTCAAGCTTCATACATCTGTCCACTTCAACTTGTAACTTAGATTGAATCACATCTTCTGCTCTCTTGGCTTCTTCTAGCTTTAGCTTCAAATCTACGACATTTTGGGTACATTTTTCTAGTTCCTTGCTTAGTTTGTTTGACTCTTTTTTGTGCATGTCTTTTCTGCTACTTGTTTTCGCTTTATAACTTCTCAATCTCATCTCTGAGATCATTGACCTCATCTAGAGTATAGATGAGTTCTCCCTCTAGATCAACCACTCCTTCTTCACCCTCTTTAGGAATGTCTCTAGCCTTTTCATTCTTCTACTCCTCAGATTCTTTTTGCATAAAAATAAACTATTTTTTCTCAAAAAAAAAGCATAGTTTTATTTATCATCTAAGCTATTGTAGTCTTCTAATACATCACTATCTTCTTGGATGTATACGATTTTCCTTTTCTTCTAAAATTTATTTTCTTAGGGTAGTAGGGTTTCTTCATTTTGTCATCTACTTCTTGTTCAGAGTTGCTTTTCTTATTGTAGGGACATTTAGCAGTGAAATGACCTACTTTATTACATTCATAGCATTTAAAAGGAAACTTACCTTTGCATTTTTTGGATCCTCTTCTTAGTCTCCTAATGAAGTTTTCCTCCTCTTCATCAGTGACAACATCCTCAGATGGAATCATTTTTTCCTTATTTTTCTTGGGAGAAATATTCTTCTACTTGTTAATAGTCTTGAAAGTGGCTTCTTTCCTAGAAGGTTCTTCATCTCTCATCCTCATCTCATAGTTTGTGAATATAACATGTAGCTCATTTAGAGTTACCTTGTAAATTTTTATTCCTTCCTCTATGGCAGAGATCTTAGTGTCATACTTGTATGTCATTGATATGATAACTTTCAATATAACCACATATTCTTTCAACGCTTCTCCATGTCCTCTGATAGATTTCACAATATCATTAACTCTTAAAAGATAATCTGCAATGTTTTCTTCCTTTGATACACAAATTTTAAACTTCAAGAACAAGATGCAAAAACAACTCTTAATTCAGATGTGCAGGTTAAAACAAAATTGATATGACAAGAACATGCACACAAAATATCAACACACAACAATAGATATACATGGAAAAACCAAGATGGGAAAAACCACAGTGAGAAAATGCTACTAGGAGCTACTATCCTAATCCATCCTCAAAATGAAATCCTCTATTACAAATATTAAGGGAACCAACCCTAAGGAGACACCTATCCCATGGATTAAGCACCAATTCAGTTATCAAATGGAACCAACCAATTAGATTTAAAACATGTAATATAATTACAATTTGTTCTTAAGGAACTTAAATCAATGTTAAAAATTTATTTGTAACTACTCAACTATTTGTTGCTACTTCTACAACCCCATTCTTTTCTCTACAACTTACTACACCAACCCTACTTCTTTCTTTCTTATTTAGTGCATTCTATGTCTGCCTCAATGCACCACTATACTCTTCAACAACTCTCCTTTCCTATTCTTGTGTTTATCCTGGTTGTCACAGGAACTTTGTATCATATCTCCACACTACACTCTTACAAATGTACACCATTTTAACACTTCTCATATGTTTTGAGTAGTACTCATCAATTATTAATGCCTTTGGATCTTCCACTATAATATAATCCTCTATTAGGGCGAATATCTTCATCACTATCTTCCAACTGCATCGAGTTGCACAACATTAATTCCTGGTGCAAAGTATTTTCCTTCATTTCTATTCTTCCAAACCCTAAGATTAGATATGTAGTAAATTCTTTCCTCTAAATTTTTGATCTGGTCTTTATTCTTGTCTCTGTGGCCATCTATACTTCCATTCTATTAATCAGTCACATTACATCTATTGTTGAGATAGTTAGACCAATAAATTTCCATTTTCAAGTTGGTTTGTAGGTGAAGCCTTGTTTACACATAGCTCTTCATGATGACCTCATCTAAAACTAAGCCACTGATTTTCTTTCTTCACACCATAATCCTATGTTCTTCGTTCATTGTCACAATTTTAAAAAGAAACCATCCGATAAACACCTTTAAATCTCCTCCATTAATATTGTTCTTCAAGAACATTTTCCTCCATTTCCTCAATGTAGCAATCACCATTGGATTACCTATAAATCAATCTATGCCATCCTCCACTCTCTTGTTAGAGCTAACAATGGGCCCATAAGAACTTCATGGGCTAACGGGCTTGTGCCAAGTGTCACCTCTCTATTCCTTATTGCTTGACTGCATCAAAATGCTTCACTTCATAATAGTGATGTGAAGCAGTGAGCCCACATGTGGTAGTATCTATGAAGGTTCAATCTTCCATCAATGCGCATCATTCAATAAAATTCATTTGATATACACCATTCCCCGTTTCCCTAGAAGATATGAACAAGTCCCACCACATGTTCCACGAGCTAGCGGGCGCCATCATATTTTCTACCTCAACATTATCACAGTCATTGATCAACCTTGTTCTTCCAACCAACTAGGATGACATCATGCACCAATATCTTTGACTGTTTCCACTGTAGGTCCCACTATCCACTCTAGATTACTTTACACTAGTCCCTATGTCCCTATGGGATTTAGCCAAGACCCACCATTTGACTCAATGGTATGGCGGGGAGATCATTAGATTTGGTAGTCTTAACCAACATCATTAATTTTACCAAAAGGAAATATTTATGCAAGACTTAGTAAATATTTAAATGCCACAAATATCTAATTAGTTGTTGGTAAATGTTAAGTGAGAGGGGCTAGTTCCCCACATGATACAGTAGTCTTAAGTTATCACTTAAGGTACCTACAAGCGGCAAACACAAATCACCATCAAATTAGAAGAATTTTTCTAGTACCATGATTTTGTATACCTAGGATTTAACTAGAAAACCCTAATTCTAGCCAATAGCGCAAGTAATTCTTTTCAGAGCATAGCCTTCAACCTTTGGTCCTGCCAAATATATTTATAATCTACTCTCAAAAAACCCCTGTCAGATCTAGAATTAGATCTTTCTTTCGAGTTTTGAAGAAAATCACTACAACAACATGATTATAATACAATACTTTGAACAACATTTGCAACATTCACTCCATCTTTGAGATCCACAATTCACCATCTTCCTCAAACATTAATGACAATATTTTGACATCAATGTTGACTCTCCATCATACAAGATTAGTTCCATCTCACACCTGATCGCTTTTTTACATAAATGACAACAATATACCAACAAAAAATGGGGTTTGACCAAGGAAAACCCCCATTAACAAAAGAAATCCTTTCCCTCTTCTATTTTTGTTACAAATTTTAGATTGAAGGAAAATTGAAGATTAAAGATCTCTGAAGTGCAAACTTGTAAAAGTTGCAAAAGTTGTCAAAGTTGCAAAAGTTGTCAAAGTTGCAAGAAAAGTTGTCATCTCATAGAAACTCAGATTTGGAGCTCATTTTTTATCATTTTCTTGTGAAACCAATGGGAAATTACATCTTAGATTAATCTTCCGAGGCTCCCAAAAATTCAGTTTAAAAAGCCATCCAAGGACCCATTTGCCATTTTTGAATAGGGGGTCCTAGACACTTTGTGACTGATCAGGACACTTTGCAACCATTTTCAAGGTATGTTTTAAGTGTATTACACTAATTAATATTTTACAAAATTGAACATTTCTATTAGACTTATGCTTGATCTACATGAATTAGGTCTGAGGTTACAGATTTTAGGTCATTTTCTATTTCATTTTCATCTCCCAAAATTGATGTTTGAACTTCACCCCCTATCCACACACAAAGAAAATTGTCAAATCTTCCAAAGTATTGACTCATCTAAGGGTTGAAATTTAATTCTATCTTGGAGGATCTCATTTCCTAAAAGAAATATAAAATAGGTAGGTTTGTCATTTTCCCTTTCTGTTTATAGTAAGTTTGATGAAACATTCCAAATTTAGTATAAACCATATGTTTTGAAACCCTAACCTTTTTTTCTATGTTCTTGAATGTTCAGTAAAAATTTACAAACCAATATTCAAGAAAAACTAGGGATAATGAAATTTCCCTTCTTTACACACTTGTGTATATCCCTTCATGACTATCAAAATTTAGTTAGTTATCGTGAAGCAAAAATTCCATGTAACAAATTTGAAAAATTTGAATCCATGCCCCATAACAATTTTAAATCTTTCAAGAAATAATTTAATAAAATATTTCTACAAATAAATACACCTTAAACAAGTCAACATGCTAACTCCCAAGTGGATTCCATAGAAAGCAAAAATCCATATCCATTTAGGGAAAGTAGTAGATAGTTTACCCCATTACCTGATACCCTTCACTCCATAATATTGCAACTTCTGAGTAAGATCTTAGTTACCTTACCTCTTATTAGAGCCACAAATACAACTAATCCCTTACATCCAAGATTTAACTCAATTTCATTTTTCCATTATCACCAAAAAATGGATACGATACAAAATAATGTAAACATCTTAAACATATTGTGAAAGGCCTCATTGATTTTAATCACACCTACATTGGTGGTGTCAATGATCAAGGAAATAACTCTTTTTCCCCACCCAACTAAAATTTTCAAATATTTACCAAAAAATTGCCAAATTATAATATATCTATTTTGAAAGATAGTGATAATAAGAATGGTGCGATGAATGTTGAAAAACTTCAAGATACAAATGTAGTGTCGAAAAATGTACTCCTTTACATTTGCACACTTTTTTTGGGTCCCCTCAATTAAAATGGACTTAATTATGCATTAATGAGCCCTATTTTACATATACAAGCCTAATAAATTAGATTTTTTGAAGGGGAAAACTATCAACAATTAATGTCAACAATAAAAATTTACCTTGAGTAATGTGTGTTCTAGGAATAGGGACCTCTAAGCCATTCAGCCATGGATGAATGGGTCCTCCCTAGGAATTTGAACCTAAATATCAACTATGTTTTTGGCAGTATTTTAATGTCCCCAAATTCAAATTTTAATGTCATCTTGTAATGTTTATTTTTTTTGGAAATTAAGGACACATACCTATAAATACATGGTATTTTTATCAAATCAATCCTAGAAGTTATTGATGAGAAAATTCATGAGAGCATAATTTAAGTTTACAAAAGAAAATATTATGATCAAGGGTTTGAAGAACACATTTATTACTGCTTTATTGCACCAATCAAGGTCTCAAGAATCATGCCAAAGTATTTTTCAATAACTCATGTTTTTGGAGCTAACATTGTGATGTGGGTTTCAAAGATAAAGTCAAGTTATATTTTAGGAATCAAGATCCACATCCATTGAAGCCATTTTATGCAAGATCAAGATCAATAATTTGGATTTCTAAATTTTTATTTAAGGGTTTGGTGATTTGCAACATAGTATTAGTCATTCATCATTCCTTTCATACTTTCATTATTTAAATTCAAATTTTAATTACCAAAATGATGTTTGACCAAGAAAAACCCCCATTTACTAAGAACAAACAATTTTTCCCCCTTGTTTTTGTGTTGTTAATCTTAGGATCAAGAAGAATTGAAGATCTCTTAAAGAGAAAAATTGGAAAAGTTGTCAAAGTTTAAAAATATTTAATGTTTTCAACAAGCCATGAAAACTCACCTATAGGATTTATTTGCAAACTTCTAAAACTGAAACCAAGATGAAATAGATGATAGAAAATGATATTAGAGGCTCCCAAAAGTTGGTTGAAATCCCTAATCAAATATCCATTCACTCATGGGTGAATGAGTCCTAGTTTTCCTCTTGAAATTTCTTTTTGGTAACTGGTACACAATGCTTAACCCTTTTTAGATCTATAAAAAATTTACTATTTCTATCTATATTGAGCTTTAAATTTATGTTTCAATTTTTAATGAGCATAATGAAGTAGATTTCATATATTTTATATTTTCTCCCAAAAGTATTGTTCAAGTCGATACAACATTCGTCAATCATAAGGAAATCAATAGATTTTCTCATTGAGTTGGCTTACTTAAGGATTACAAGACAAATCCTTGTGTGAATCTCATTTCCCTATGAAAATAGGGAAGATTGGTTCATCACCCTGAATTTCCCTATTTCCAATTATATGATCCCTATTTTTCTATGTTTCATTTTTGTGAACTCAATGTTGTACAAAAAAATTATAAAAATTGTGTTGGAAAATGTGCCTCAATCTTACTGGCATGAAACATTTGAAAAAGAAAATTTGGTGTGACATTCTTTATTTCTGGCCGACTAGCAGCTGTGTAACCTTGTGGAATGCTCAGGTCACCGAGACCTTGTTGTTGTCTTACCGACTAGATTTATCACTGAGACATTTTGATTGTTGTGAGTTTCCCTACCTCTCTTCGCCTGGGGAGAACTCTCGTTGATAGTTGTTCACAAGGTTGTCTTCAATGAGATTCCTGGCAACAGGTAGTGTTGAAGAGAGGCATGAAAATTTGGTATAACTCATCTTGAAAAGATATGTCTTGCCCATGGTTATACACTCGAAGTTATCAGGGTGACATGAAGGCTCGGTAAGAACTCTTGAAGATGGATGATTGTCTCATTGATGGTATGGTCTATTTTTGGTATGACTCTTGGTGAAGGATGGAATCGGGGTGACTCTTGGCGATAGCCTAAGTCTTGCTAATGATTGTTCATATCGGTATGGATTGAGGACTCGTGATGACTCATATCGACTATTAATTTTTTGGGCAACGGGTCTCCTGAGGATATCGGTGAAAGGTCTTGCCGATCTTGCTAATAGAGTCTCGCTGATGGGAGTGTTGATGTCAATGTGACTTTTGAACTCATTTTGATCTCCTACCGATAACAATGACTCTTGTCGATAGCGATGGATGTGTAATCAGTATTGTGGCATTGGGGAGACATGGCCTAGTGTCTCACCAACATGCAAAATAGTTTGAATGTCTTGACCATCTAAAGATCCTATGTGGTATGTGTTCAACCAATCAGAGGAAGTTGAAGGTGAACCGTTGGCAGTTAGACTATTGTGACCATTCTTGCGAAGAAGATCAATACACCATGAATGACATGGATATACTCTGTAATAGAAGATGAATATTGGTTCTGGTGAACGGTGGTGTGAATGGGTCGATGTGTGATCAGTGTGTCTGAATTTAATTTAGAGAGCATTGTAACTGGAATGTTCTGTATAGGGTTGATCATTGAATCTGCGGCTATAACTTGACATCAAAATGTTAAGTCTGAAATATTTATGTAATTTTGTTTATTGTAATACAAAGAGGCTTTTCTTAGTGTGGTGGGCTTTTCTCTTGTAAGGGTTTTTCCCATGTAAATCTGGTGTTCATCTGTGTATGTTAATTTTTCTATTTTTTATTTCTTTCATGAGTATCTTAATTGGTCTGTAATTGAAAATTTAATGTCACCTCTACATTCTTCCCTGAGGTTTTGACATTAGGAGAGTTAGTTCCACACCTTAGCTTTCAATACATGTCGTATTAGAGCCTAGCTAGTTGTGCTATCCTTGTGGGTACATTGAGTTTTTTGTGTCAATTCTATTTTAGTGGGAATCTTGTAGAAGTTTTGGTAATTCCAATTATAGATTAAGATGGTAAGCACGTTAGGAAAGATTGAAATTGAAAAATTCAATGGCAGTAATTTTGAGTTGTGGAAACTAAAACTGGAAGATTTATTGGTTGATCGTGATTTGTGGCCTACTGTGTCTAGAAAAAAGCCTATAGGCATGAAGCAAGAGGATTGGGATGTTGCAGATAGAAAATCAAAAGGGTTGATAAGACTTAGTTTAGCAGACTCTATTCTTCTGAATGTTCATGAAGAAATGATTGCATCTTCCTTGTGGAAAGACTGGCAGCTATTTATCAGGGCAAGTCCTTGGTGAATAAATTGTTCTTGAGGAAGAAGTTGTACACTTTGAAAATGCAAGAGGGAGGGTATGCTTCTGATCATTTGAATGCTTTCAACCTGATGATTGCACAATTAGCATCTATGCGTGTGAAGATTGATGGAGAAGATTGTTGTATGTTGTTATTGTGTTCTTTGTCAGATACTTGGGATCACTTGGTGATGGCTATTGGGAGTACGACATCTACTTTTAAGATGGAATATGTTGCTTATTCTTTGTTATCAAAAGAGATGAGAAGGAAATTTTCTGAGATGGCAAAGGAGGCTCTTACTGTTAGAGGTAGATCAAAAGAGAAAGGAAAGAAGGATAAGAAGTACAAATCAAAATAAGAAGGGAGCTCAAAGTCTCCTAGAAAGAAGTCCAAGGAGAAGTGCTGGAATTGTGGGCAACCTGGTCATGTCCAAAATGATTGTAAAGAGGAGAAAAAGAAGAAGAAGAAAACTTTTTCCGACAATGATTCTTCTCAAAGTGATACAGACACCTTCATTGTAGCTTTGGATACACAGGCATCAGATGATGTCTGGCTGAATGATTCTGGAGCATCTTTCCACATGACATCTCATAGAGAATGGTTCATGAAGTATGAAAAATATGATGGTGAAAAATATGATGGTGGAAGGGTGTATTTGGCATGGAATTCATCTTTGGAATAGTTGGCCATGGAAAGGTTAGAATTCAATTCCTTGATGGAAGATTGAAGGGAATCAGTGATGTAATGCATATACCAGGTCTGACTTGAAATTTACTTTTTGTTAGTAACTTGAATGATATTGGAGTGCAAGTCACATTCTCTATAAATGGATGCAAGATGACTAGATGCTCAATGTTGCTAGTAAGGGGTTCTCGTATTGGTACCTTGTATAAGCTAGATGCACATGATGTGCAATGCAATAGTGGTGTAAGTGCTCCTTGGTTTGCTTGCATAATCAGTTAAGAAGACTTTTCACTGTCTTCATCCAGGAACTTGATCCCTTTCTAGGTTCTTGCTAGGCTTGGACTATTGGCTAAGTCCTATCTCAACTCTTCTCCAAGAGCCTCACTCCTTGTGTTTCACCTTAGAGGACTGACACCACTTGAACTTGCAAAGCTCTCTCCTACACTTAGAAGACTCTAACTGCCAACATCACAAAAAATTGAACTGCTTACAGGGGTGTTAGAGACTCTGAAAAATTTCCAAACACATCCATTTAGATCCATATTTGATGGTCTTCAATCTTCCTCTTTACCGATTCCAAGAATTTTCCTTGAAGAGGCCTAATTCCTTGTAGCCCTTACTAGTCACCTTTTTTCTTTTCTTGCTCAAACTTTCCAAACAACCTAGGAAATAAAATTTACTTCTAGATACACTTTTTGAACCTTTAAATGTTTCATAGGGTTTCAGACCCCTGACTCCTCCATACAGTGGGTTCCTACAATCTAGGGAAAATAGGGCTAATAGGACTAATTGCTAGGGTTTCACTATTCTCTTGATTATCTCTCACACAAATGGATTGATTAAACCACCATCCTTCTAGCATCTTTAGATGTGGTCATGCCCCACCTGGAATTGTACTTGTTTCGTACAATACCTCTTTCCCTTGCCTGTTCTCTTCAACTTTTCATTGCCAAACCTCTAACCAGGTATTATGAATTTTCCTAGGGTTTGGTTTTGAATGCAAATAATCGACTCCCTATGACTCCTACTACTAAATATTTATATATTTGGCTCTCCTATCATATCCATCCAATCTAAGGAAGATCCCATGCTTAGATTTTATGGGGGAGCCATGAAAAGACTGACTGGATTGTACAAAACAAGAAAACCCTCTAAAACCTAACCTATGAATTCAAAGCACCAAATCAACTCAAGCAACTTGATTACAAAATGAAATATGCCTAAGACTACTCAATGAACACAAATCTAATAGCAAATCAAAGCACCTAATTTGATGAATAGCACTGTCACTCAAAACAGTTGGTATAACACAAAATTGCAGAATTGCTCTCTATTCACACAAAACAAAAACTTGATTACAATTGAATAACTGCTTGCCTTTGAGCCATTTCCTTACATAGATGCCTTTTTCCATGTTTCAAGGGATGTTGGTCGATCCCACACTCCTAACTTTGAGGAGATCCGAGATAACTAAGTTGCATGCAACCTGAAAAATGTTGTCATGCAACATTGCAACGAATTTTTGCAACTTCCCATCATTGTGTCCTCTTCCCAGCCTCTAGGACCTCTAACTCCTTGATTTCGATCCATCAAATCCCTTAACTACCTCTTGGCATCTTCTAACAACATAGATGTGTTTAGAACACATTTAAGGCTCAACTTTCAAATTAACCTACTAAGCTAATTAAAGAAAAAGATACTTAATAAAGACTAAGCTATGGTGAACTTAGTCCTAATGACTAATTAACTTATTCCACACACAAGCAAGACCTTCTAAGGTCCAAAATAAACACACTATTACCCTGACTTGGCTAAGGTTAGGTACAAGCAAAAATTGATCATTAGTAAAATGGAGTTTAGCCTAGGTGCTCCTGCACCATCCTCCCCAAAACAAAAGACTTCAATCCACCCTTGGATTGAGTAAGTTGAGATCAATTCCCAACTTCTTGAACTCTGAATCTTTGATCCACACTACATCAGTATCAGATTGACCTTGTCTTCTAATTAGATGTTCCTTGTATTCCTTGGTTCTAGTCTTCTTATAGACCCTGCTATCCAGTATACTGTCAGCTTGTTTGACTATAGCAGAAGGAAGTTTGAGTTCTTCCACATCTTGGATGACTTCATTGAGACTTTTATCCATGTCTGGTGGTGGTCCTTTGTAATGAACCAGGTCTGTAATGTTAAAAATAGGGGGCAGTCCACTGTCATCCGGTAGCTGCACCTTAAAGGCATTGTTGCCATACTTTGCTAAAATAGGACAGCGACCTATCCTCTTCATTTGCAACTTGTGAGGAACTCCTTTTTGCAATCTAGACTTTTTTAAATGCACCATCACTAAGTCTCCCACATTGAACTACACTTCTCTTCTTTGCTCATCCACCTTGGTCTTATGCTTCATGGTATTTTCTGCCAATGTCTTCTTGACTGTATCATGAATCTCCTGCATTGCATAGGCAAAATCATCAGCATATCCATTTCCTTTGAATCCATCCTTTAAGTTTCTCAGCTCATAGACTCCTCTAGGATGTAATCCATAGATAATTTCAAAGGGACTCTTCCCTGTTGATCTATTTGCAGTGTCATTATAGGCATATTCAGCTTGCCCAATCAACTGATCCCATTGTTGACCATACTCCTTGGTCAAGCACCTTAATAGATTTCCAAGACTTCTATTTACAAATTTTGTGTGACCATCAGTTTGGGGATGGTATGTAGATCCAAAAGATAAATTAGTGCCCAATCTCTACTAAAGTGTCTTCGAAAAATGGCTCATGAACTTAGTGTCTCTGTCTGATACAATGCTAATTGGTAATGCATGTATCCTTACTATCTATTTGAAGAAGAGAGAGGCTATTTGATTGGAATCATTGGTTGTTTTACATGGCACAAAGTGAGCCATTTTTCTGAATCTGTCCACAACTACATAAACACTGTCCATGCCTTGTCTTGTCTTGGGTAACCCAACTACAAAATCCATACTCAAGCATTCCCATGGCCTAGTAGGGATAGTAAGTGGTTGGTATAGGCCTACATCTGAAGAAGTACCTTTTTCCTTTTGACACAATATACAACTCTCCACATACCTCCTAACATCTAGGTTCATCCTTGGCCAATAGTAGAACCTTTGAACAAGTTCTTGAGTCTTGGTGATCCCAAAGTGACCACTCAATGCACCATTATGCTTTTCTTGTATCAACTTCTCTCTAATAGAGCCTCTAGGGACACATAACTAATTCCCTTTAAACAAAAGATCACTTTTCAAAGTATATTCAACATATTTACTGTGAAAATGATTATTGTACTCAGCACATACCTTATAAATGTCTGCAAAATCTTCATCATCTGCATATAGATCCTTGAAATGATCTATTCCCATGCTCTTCAACTGAATCTCTTGAATGGTGAGGACTCTTCTACTCAAGGCATCTGCCACCTTGTTGATAACTCCTTTCTTGTGCTTGATATTGAAGGTGTAATCTTGTAGGTACTCCACCCATTTCATGTGTCTATGACTCAGCTTCTCTTGTGAATTCAAGAAACTAAATGCTTGGTTGTCTGAATACACTATGAATTCCTTGGGAAGCAAGTAGTGCCTCCATTTCCTTAGAGCTTGGAACAATGCATACATCTCAAGGTCATAAGAAGAATAATTCTTGGCTTCACTTAACTTTTCTGAATGAAAAGACACTGGTCTGCCCTCTTGACTGAGAATAGCTCCAATAGCCACATTGCTTGCATCACACTCTATAGTGAATAGCTTTTCAAAGCTTGGTAACACCAAAACAGGTTGGGTAGCTATCTTTTCCTTTAACAACTCAAAGCTTTTGTTAGCTTGCTCATTCCATACAAACTTAGTCTTCATTCCTCCTTTAATGGTGTCCAACATAGGAGCACAAATAGCACTAAATTGTCTTATGAACTTCCTATAATTTTGAGCAAGACCATGAAAACTTCTTACCTCTGTTGCTGTCTTTGGAGTAGGCCAATTGAGGATGGCTTCCACTTTGCTGCTATCCATTTTCAAGTTGCCATGTGATAGTAGAAACCCAAGGTACACCAGCTCTATTTTGATGAGTTCACACTTTTCCAAATTGATCATCAACTTCTCCTCCTACAACTTCTTGAAAATCAACTCTATCTGTTTGAGGTGCTCTTCTCTTGTTTTTCTATAAATCAGTATATCATCAAGATACACCACTACAAATTTGCCAATGTAGTCTTTGAGGATTTCATTCATGAGTCTCATGAATGTGGAGGGGGCATTGGACAACTGAAATGGCATAACCAGCCATTCATAGAGACTCTCATTGGTTTTGAAAGCTTTTTTCCACTCATCTCTCTCATGTATTCTAATTTGGTGATAACCACTCTTTAAGTATATCTTGGTATAGTACCTATCTTCACCTAGATAATCCATGAGGTCTTCAATCCTAGGGATAGGGAACCTATACCTTATGTTTATCTTATTTATTGCCCTAGAGTCAGTACAAAGCCTCCATTCTCCTCCCTTTTTAGGTGCTAAGATAGTGGGTACTGCACATGGACTGATACTTTTCCTAATGAGTCCTTGGTTTAGGAGTTCTTGAATTTGCCTAGCTATTTCCTCATTTTGTTGAGGGGTCATCTTGTAAGCTACCTTGTTTGGTAGGGTAGCTCCCGGAATAAAGTCTATCCTATGACTTATGGCTCTTTTAGGGGGTAATGATGTTGGTTGTCCACTACTCACAATGCCTTCATAGGTCTGCAACATCTTCTGTATTTCCTTAGGTAGCTCTAACTTTTCAGCTGCTTTCTCATCACTTACCTCTCTTAGCTTTAACGTCACGACATAGCCAACTCCTTCTCCTTCTTCCAAGGCTTCTAAGAACTCTTTTTCACCAACCATGAGCAATTTAGGACCTACTGTCTGCACCTCTGCATCTTCTAACAAGGACTGAATTTTAAATGTTACCTTATCCTTCTTGAAAGTGTAAGATTTCTTTACTCCATCATGCATAGCTTGGCGATCAAATTTCCATTATCTACCTAGGAGCAAGTGACATGCATCCATAGGTAACACATCACACAAGACTTTGTCCTTGTACCTTCCAATTGAGAACTCCACCCATGCTTGTTCATTCACCAAGACATGTTGACCTTTATTGAGCCATGTGACCTTGTAAGGATTGGTGTGGGGTATCCTTGTCAACTTCAGCTTGCTGACTATCTCCTCTGACACAATATTGTCAGTAGACCCTAAGTCAATGATGAATCTACACACTTTCCCCATCATCTTGCACTTTATCCTAAATAGGGACCTCCTTTGGCTTGGTTCTTCTTTAACCGGCTCCTTGATCAAAGTTCTCATCATGAGGTTCTCACCTTCCTCAGAATTCAATGGTACCTTAGGGTGTTTCTCTACTGCGGGTGTCTCATCATGAACTAGATTAGTTCTCTTATCTCCTCCATGAGAAGTACTACTTTTCTCTGGACATCTATAGGCCGGGTGTCCCATTTGGTTGCAGTGGTAACACTTCATATTGGTAAAGAAAATTACCTCTTCCTTGTCCACCACTTCTTCCTCTACAGATAGAGCCTTTTCCTCTACCACCTCTACTAGAGCTTCTTTCTTGCTGCTTAGAGTATCTGACTTCTCCTTGGGCCCTTGGTTTTGAACTCCTTCCACCATAACCACCTCTTTGTCCTCTATTGTCTTTGCCTTTACCTCTACTTTTGGAGGTCTACTCTTGCTTCTTTCTTCCTTTCTCCTCTATCTTTAATGCCATTTTATAGCATTGGTGGATGGTTTTGAAGTTCACTAGGCTCATGTCTTCTTGGATAGACCATTTAAGCCCATTCAGATACCTTGCTAGCTTGAGGCTCTCATCTTCCACCACCTTTGATCTGAGGCACAATTTTGGGAACTCCTTGGTGTATGTTTGGACATCCATGTATTTTTGCCTAAGGTTATGTCTCCTCCTATGCAACTGGACTTCATAGTCATCAGGTAGATAGGTTTGCCTTAATTTCCTTCTTTCTCTCTTTTAGCTTGTACAAATTTCCACCATGTGAGAGTTGTACCTTTCAACCTTGACTTGGTCACCTTTACTTTTTGGGCCTCTATTATACCATCAGATTCAAAGTGATTCTCTATGCTTTCAATCTAGTCCACAACTGAATTAGGGTCCATTTTTCCACTGAATAGTGGCACACCTTCCAAAGCTTTGCCACTTAAGGTCTGTAATGCCTTCAAGAAGTGTTCTTCAACAAGGACAGGGTCAGGTTTTGGAGCTTCATCCTCCAAGTCCTCTTCCTTTTCCTTTGCTTCCTACTCTTCCTTCAGTTCTATCTTATCCTTTACTTTGTCAGCTGTTTCTTGGACTTAATCCAAGAGCTTCTCCATTCGGGAAAACCTTTCTCTTAGCAACCGGTTATCCTCCTCTTGCTCTTCTACCTTCTTGGCTAACTAAACATTAGTCACCATGGTTCTTTCTTCCTTTGTTGTGTTCTCTCCTATTGATTTAGTGGGTTGCAACATCAATCACAAGCCTAATCAAACAAAGGCTCTGATACCAATATGGTGTAAGTGCTCCTCAGTTTGCTTGCACAATCAATTAAGAAGAATTTTCACTGTCTTCATCAGGAACCTGATCCCTTTCTAGGTTCTTTCTAGGCTTAGAATATTGGCTAAGTCCTATCTCAACTCTTCTCCAAGAGCCTCATTCCTCGTGCTTCACCTTAGAGGATTGACACCACTTGAACTTGCAAAGCTCTCTCCTACACTTAGAAGAATCTAAGTGCCAACATCACACAAAACATTGAACTGCTTGCAAGGGCTTTAGAGACTCTAAAAATGTGCCAAACACATCCATTTAGATCCATATTTGATGGTCTTCAATCTTCCTCTTTACCGATTCCAACAATTGCCTTAAAGAGGCCTAATTCCTTGTAGCCCTTACTAGTCACCTTTTTGCTTTTCTTGCTCAAACTTTCCAAACAACCTAGGAAATAAAATTTACTTCCAAATACCCTTTTTGAACCTTTAAATGTTTCATAGGGTTTCAGACCCCTAACTCCTCCATACAGTGGGTTCCTACAATCTAGGGCAAATAGGGCTAATAAGCCTAATTGCTAGGGTTTCACTATTCTCTTGCTTATCTCTCACACAAATGGATTGATTAAACCACCATCCTTCTAGAATCCTTAGATATGGTCATGCCCCACTTGGAATTATACTTTTTCTATACAGTACCTCTTTCCCCTACCCGTTCTCTTCAACTTTTCACTGCCAAACCTCTAACTGTGTATTGTGAACTTGCCTAGGGTTTGGTTTTGAATGAAAATGCTCGAATCCCTATGACTCCTACTACTAAATATTTAAAGATGATTGGCTCCCCTATCATATCCATCCAATCTCAAGAAGATCTCATGGTTATATTTTATGGGGGAGCCATGAAAAGACTGACTGGACTGTACAAAACAAGAAAACCCTCTAAACCCTAACCTATGAATTCAAAGAACTAAATCAACTCAAGCAACTTGATTACAAAATGAAAGATGCCTAAGACTACTCAATGAACAAAAATATAATAGAAAATCAAAGCATCTAATTCGATGAATAGCACTGTCACTCAAAATAGTTGGTATAACACAAAATTGCAGTATTGCTCTCTATTCACACAAAACAAAAACTTGATTACAATTGACTAACTACTTTCCTTTGAGCCATTTCCTTACATAGATGCCTTTTTCCATGTTTTAAGGGATGTTGGTCAATCCCACACTCCTAACTTTGAGGGGATCTGAGATAACTAAGTTGCATGCAACCTAACAAATGTTGTCATGCAACTTTGCAACAACTTTTTGCAACTTACCATCATTGTGTCCTCTTCCTAACTTCTAGGACCTCTAACTCCTTGATTTCGAGCCATCAACTCCCTTTACTACCTCTTGGCATCTTCTAACAACATAGATGTGTTTAGAACACATTTAAGGCTCAACTCTCAAATTAACCTACTAAGCTAATTAAAGCAAAATATACTTAATAAAACTAAGCTATGGTGACCTTAGTCCTAATGACTAATTCACTTATTCCACACACAAACAAGACCTTCTAAGGTTGAAAATAAACACACTATTACCCTGACTTGTCTAAGGTCAGGTACAAGCCAAAATTGATCATTAGCAAAATGGAGTTTAGCCTAGGTGCTCCTGCACCAATTAGTGTCTCTGTAAAGTCATAGAAAGATACTCATGGAGAAAAGAAGGTTAAAATTCCTGATAGTGTAAAATCTATGGAAATTAAAATTCCAACAAAATAGAGTATGTTCTAGCATCATAGGCTTGGCCACATTGGTGAAAAAGGTTTAAAAAAATTGAAGAATAAAAAAATAGTTGAAGGGCTTGATGATTGTAACCTTGAATTTGAATTTTGTGAACATTGTATATATGGTAAAAAATACTATGTTTCATTTTACTCCAGTCCTTACAATTCTTCTGGTTTACTTGATTACATTCATTATGATGTTTTTGGTCCAGTAAATGTTCCTTCTCTATCTAAATCAAGATATTATGTATCATTCATTGATGATTATTCAAGAAGAGCATTTGTTTATTTTTTGAAAAGTACATTAGAAATATCTAGTTGGTTTAAAGAATTTAAGAACCTTGTAGAAAGTTAGACTGGAAGAAAAATAAAAATTTTAAGGACCGATAATGGCAGTGAGTTTTGTTTTGATGATTTTGAGAGGTACTGTAAAGATCATGGGATTAAAAGACATAAAACTACACCTTATACTCTGCAGCAAAATGGAGTGGCATAAAGGTTCAAGAGGATAGTGATAGAAAGAGCACGAAGTATGTTGAGTAGT
Source organism: Sequoia sempervirens (assembly GCA_007258455.2). Taxonomy (NCBI): domain Eukaryota; kingdom Viridiplantae; phylum Streptophyta; class Pinopsida; order Cupressales; family Cupressaceae; genus Sequoia; species Sequoia sempervirens. Next base: position 642,986,459 of record VDFB02193867.1, on the reverse strand, counting down.
GTTGGCTAGGAGGAGAAGTTGTGGGCTGAGGTAGTTGCTACAACATGTTACCTGATACACTGTTCTCCTAATTCTTCTCTTGTTGAGAAAACACCTTTGGAAGCATGGTCTAGAAAGAAGCCCTCTCTAAGACACATTTGAGTCTTTGGCTGTGAGGCATATGCACATGTGCCAAATGATAAAATATCAAAATTGGAAAGCAAGGTTGCAAAATGTATTTTCATTGGTTACAATGTTGGCATAGAAGGATACAAGCTTTGGAATCCTGATACAGAGAAGCTTCTATACAATAGAAGTGTTATCTTTCGTGAGTTGAAGCCTTCTACGTTGGATCTGTAGTCAGAGAAAAAATCAGAAGAAAAAAAAGGATGTAGTTGAAATTCCTTCGACACCAGATAAAGAGGAATTGAAAATTTAGAATGTACCTAAAACTGAGGAGAGCTCAAGAAGTTCTAAGAGTTCTAAAGAAGAACAACAACCTTAGCCTCAGCAAGTGAGGAAGTCAACTCATGAAAGAAAGCAACCTGATAGGTATGGGTTTTCTTTGATAGATTCTACTTATGCATATGCTTTAATTTCTAGCACTGATGAGCCTAGGACTATAAAAGAGGCATTTAGAATGTCTGATTCAAACTCTTGGTTGGAAGCGATGAATGAAGAAATGGCATCATTAGAAAAGAATGATACTTAGAGTTTGGTGCCCTTGCTTGAAGGCAGAAAAGCTATTGGCTGCAAATGGGTATTTAAAAAGAAAATAGGTTTGGATGGTAGTGTGGAAAAGTATAAGGTGAGGGTGGTTGTGAAGGGTTATTCCTAGGTAGAGGCAATTGATTATGGAGAATTTTTTTCTCCTGTAGCTAAACTAATGTCCATTAGATTTCTTTTGTCACTTGCAGTAGTGTATGAATTAGAGTTTGAATAGATGGATGTAAAGACAACATTTCTTCATGGTGATCTGAAAGAAGCAATTTATACGTCCTAGCCTAAGCACTTTGTGGAGAAAGGTAAAGAAAAACTAGTTTGCAAGTTGAAAAAATATTTGTATGGATTAAAGTAGTCTCCTAGAATGTGGTACCAAAAGTTTGACACTTTTTTTTGTCATTGGGATTTGTAAGATCAAAATCTAATCATTGTGTGTATTACAAAGCTGAAAGTGATCGAGTTCTTCTTATTGCTCTCTATATTGATGATATGTTGCTCATAGGCAATAGTAAGTTAATGATTTCTGATCTAAAATCTCAGTTATCTACAAAGTTCAAAATGAAAGATCTTGTGCAGCAAGGTATATTTTGGGAATGGAAATAACTAGGGATAGGAATAGTAGAAAACTTTGGCTTAGTCAGAGTAAGTATATTAAGACTATTCTAGAGATATTTTGTATGAGTAATTGCAAGCAGCTAATTGTTCAATTTTTGTAGGGAATGAATCTATTTGTTGAAGAGTGTCCAAAATCTCCTACTGAGATGGAGGACATGATGAGTGTGCCTTATGCTAGTGCAGTTGGTAGTTTAATGTATGCAATGGTTTGTATGAGGCCAAACATTACCCAAGTAGTGGGAGTACTTAATCAGTTTATGGCTAATCCTGGAAGAACACATTGGGATGCTATGAAGAGAGAGTTTAGATATCTGAAGGGCACTTCAGAATATGCATTGTGTTACCATATAAATTTTGTTGAATCACAGAGAACTCTCAAAATTTGAGGCTATGTGGATTTTGATTGGATAGGGGACATTGATAGTAGAAGATGCACTAGTGGATATATTTTCATGATGAATGGTGGTGCAGTGAGTTGGATGAGTAAGCAGAAGGCTGTAGTCGCTTTGTCCACTATAGAGGCAGAATACATGGTTGCAACACATGCCTATAAAGAAGAAATTTGTTTAAAACATTTGTGTTCTAACATTAGTTTTGATGCAGGAAAAATAACAATTTATTGTGATAGTCAGAGTGCTATTTGTTTGGTGAAGAATCTTACTTTCCATGCTAGGATGAAACATATTGATGTGTAGTATCATTTTGTACGAGATATGGTGGAGGATGGAAAGGTCTCTTTAGAAAAAGTTGATACACTAGAGAATTTTGCAGATGCATTGACGAAGCTAGTGAGCACAGACTAGTTTAGGTGGTGTGCTAGTTTGATGGGCCTTGATGACCATGAATTTCAGTAGTTTTTTTGTGCTCTAGATGTGTCAGTAAGATCTTCGTCAAGTGGGAGATTGTTGGAAAATGTGCCTCAATGTTACTGACATGAAACCTCTGAAAAGAAAAGTTGGTGTGATATTCTTTCTGTCTAGCCAACTAGAAGCTATGTAGGCTTGTGGAATGCTTAGGTCACTGAGACCTTGTTGTTGTCTTACTGACTAGAGTTATCATTGAGACATTTCGATTGCTATGAATTTTTCTATCTATCTCCACCCGGGGAGAACTCTTGTAGATAGTTGTTCACAAGGTTGTCTTCGGTGAGACTCCTGGCAATAGGTAGCATTGGGGAGAGGCATAAACATTCGGTATAACTCATCCTGAAAAAGACATGTTTCACTGATGGTTATACACTCGAAGTCATCAGGGTGACATGAAGGCTCGGTAAGAACTCTTGGTGAAGGATGATTGTCTTATCAATGGTATGGTCTATTTTCGGTATGACTCCTAGTGAAGGATGGGCTCGGGGTGACTTGGAACCTATGAGGTGACTCTTAGAAACAACCTAAGTATTTCCAATGCATGTTTATATCGGTATGATTTGAGGACTCATTATGACTCATAACGATTAGCGATTGTCTGGGCGATGGGTCTTCTTAGGATATCGGTGAAAGGTCTTGCCGATCTTTCCAATAGAGTAAGTCTCACTAATGGGAGTGTTGATGTCAATGTGACTTTTGAACTCGTTTTGGTCTCCTACCGATAGCAGTGAATCTTTCTGATAGCGATGAATGTGTAATCAGTATTGTGGCATCGAGGAGACACAACCTAGTGTCTCATCGACATGTGACATAGTTTGAACATCTTGACTGTCTGAAGATCCTTACATAGTATGTGTTCAACCAATCAGTGGAAGCCGAAAGCAAACCATTGGCGATTAGACTATTATGTCCATTCCTATGAGGAAGATCAACAAACCATGAACAAAATGGATATACTCTATAATTGAAGATGAAGATCAGTTCTAGTGAACGGTGGTGTGAACGGGTCGATGTTTGATCAGTGTGTATGAATTTAATTTAGAAAGCATTGTAACTAGAATGTTATGTACAAGGTTGATCATTGAATCTACTATTGTAATTTGACATCAAAAATTTAAGTCTAAACTCTGTATCTAATTTTTTTTACTGTAATACAAAGAGGATTTTCTTGGTATGGTGGGTTTTTCTCCCATAAGGTTTTTTCCCACATAAACTTGGTGTTCATCTATGTATGTTAGTTTCTTTGTTTCTGTTATTTATTTCATGAGTATCTTAATTGGTGTGTAATTGAAAATTTAACGGAGGCTTTGATGTTAGGAGAGTTAGTTCCGTACCTTAGGTTTCCTTACAAATTGGAGTCTATTTCGGCCCTAGATTTAAGTTTTTCTCTAATTTTTTTGGAGCACAACAATCTACTAAGAGCGGGGGTGAATCAATAGACACTAAAATTTTAACCATTAGACTTTTTGAGTAGACTGAATTCTGAAATCAACTTAATGTGAAGATTGAAATATGAGATATAGAAATTTAAACAAGCACATAAATAAGGAACAAATAACTCAAGATATACATCGAAAACCCAAGATGAGAAAAACCATAGTGCAAAATGATTCTAGAAGCTATTTTCCTAATCCAACCTCAAAAGGAAACCTTCTATTACAAATTTTAAGGAAAAAAACCCTAAGGAGACACTAGTCCCCTATTCTCAACACCAACCAATCAAATTTACAATATAAAATATTATTACAATTTTTTCATTAAGAACATAGATTAATGTTACAACTGCTCATGTTTTTGTTGTTGCCACAACAACTCTCTTCTATGGATTTCTCAACCTTTTTTTTCTTTACTCTTCCCCTTTTTATTTAGTGCATTCTCTATTTTCCTCAAAGAGTTCAGATTACCCTTTGAACAAAATGCACACAGACTCTTCTCCAACTTCTCCATTTCAACTCACTCCTACCTTATTCTAGCCCTTTGTTTTGTGTTGTTACACACCATTGGTGATTTCCTTGAGATTCTCTACCACATTCATATATTCTATTAGGGTTCTAGGATATATTCTTCATTTCCATCCTTCTGCATTGATCCGCACAACATTTACTTTTGTTATAGATAATTTTCCCACATTATCTCTCTGACCAACCCTAGAATCAGATATGCATTTAATTTATTCTCTATTTATTTGATTTGGTTTAGACCTCAATATCCATCATGATCTGTGCCATCGATTTTTGAATTAAATCTATTATCATATTGGTTGTTGATGTATTTTATCCAATTAACTTCAAGCAAAGAATATTTTTGGTTGAGCCCCTATTCACATAGACCTAACTGAAGTATTTCTTCATATTTAAACTTGCATTGTCGATCTCATCACTTCACATGATTATCATCACACCTTTAGGTCATTAGCATCAAGTGATCCTTCCTTTAAATCTCCATCATCGATCATTTTGATCACATATCACTCCAACTCTTGAGTCACCAGCATTCAATCATGTGATGTGAGTAACCTCAGTGATGAACATTAGATCACCCACCATTCAAATATGGCATGCCCCTTACTATATTGCTAGCAAAGGACATGGGCAGATAGAATCCTAACAGGTTGGCAGGCTACTACCACCTACTCATCCTAGGAATTAGCTTCAACTTCCTTCTTACATTCATCGCTCATCAAGAGAACCATCTCATTAGTTCACTTTGCAATAGCAATGTGAAGTGATCAAGATATATTGCCATGTGTTTATCAGACAAACCAAATTCATTTTTCTCCATCTGATCAAAACACTATTTGATCTTAACCATTCCTTACTCCCATCTGAGGTATAAATGGGGTTCCACCATAGGTGTTGTGGCCTAGTGGGCACTGTTGAATCATCAAGCTATGAATATAGACTATGAACATGTTCCATCACACATTGCTAAACTGTAAGATGGCTTCAAAGAGCTTTCTGCAATGCATGGGACCTTAGCAATAGCTATTGGATATGGAACTATTGAGCATGCAACTTTTGATCTCCAAAAGGATTCATAAGTGGCACAAACCAAAAGACTAGGTAATGGGGCCAATCACAACATTATTTTAATAACATAAGTTTATGACTTATGTGACCTGTAACCTCGAACAAGAAGTCAATGAAAAAATGTAAAATCTATTAAGGTGCCATGACTACAACCATATTGTTTAACTAGTAGAACCCCAATTTTTATTGAGAGTTGACATGATTCATTTCTTATCATATTATACATCCTCAAAACCTACTAATTACATATCTAGAATGTACTCAAGAAACCCACATTGAGACTATCACTAGATTTTCATTCAAGTACCTAGAGACAATTGTTGTAGAAAGATGACAAAATCTTGTCAATATTGCAACAATGATTTGAGAAAAATTTGCAACATCTATATAATAATTCTTCTTTCACAAACATCTTATTCTAGTGCTTCCAAAACCTGATCCACATCTCTCCATAATCATGCCAATAGACTTCCTTGCATGATATATCCTTTTGACATCAATGAAAATGATATGCCAATAATATCCACCTTTCTTATTGAGCGAAAAACCTAATGATCTATACCAAATGAGATATTTTAATCCATTCTCTTGTTTTGAGTATTTTCTCACATTTCTCCCCCTTTGACATCAATGGAAAAGGGAAGAATCCTCATGAAAACATATTTCCCTTTTGAAAATAAATTCAAAGAGAAAGTGGGAATCCTTCATTATATAACCACAAAGTCATTAAAAATTTTTAAAACTAATTTTCTTGACTTTATCTCATTCTCCATCAATAGGGATAAATAAAGTACCAATTATGCTCCCCCTGGATTCATCCCCTTTCACTAATATTTAGTGATATGTTGTTGGAGAAATCACTCCTAGTTTATGCCTTAGATTTTCAAAATTTTCTTTAGGAAGAGGCTTGGTGAAAATGTTCACCACTTGTTCTTAGTGGGAACATACTCCATGCTAACCTCCTATTCTGCAACATTTTCTCTGATGAAGTGATACTTGATTGATATATGCTTTGTTCTAGAGTGCATAACTATATTCTTTGATATGTTTATGGCACTTGAATTATCACAAAGAATTGAAATATGTTTTTTTATTCAACCTTGATGTCCTTCAGTGTTTGCTTCATCTAGAGGACTTGAGTACAACATGTTATTGCTACTAAATATTCTCTTTCTACAGTGGATAGAGTGATTGATTCTTGCTTCTTGCTCATCTAGGGAACTAGTTTGTTTCCCAAAAAAAATCTCCACCATTGGTGTTTTTTCTCTCATCTATAATTCCTTCCCAATCATCATTTGTGTATGTTTTCAAATAAAAATCCTTGCTCTTTGGATACCACAATCCATAATCAAAAATGATTTTGATATATCTAAAAATTCTTTTCATTGCATTGACATGAGATTATTTTGGTGCATCCTATGACCTTTCTACCATACATATTGCTTGCATTATATCTAGTCTTGATGTAGTTAGGTATATTAAACTTCCAATCATTGACTTATACAATGTCTAATTTGTATCTAGAAATTCATTTGATTTGCTTATCTTATAACTAGTTATCATGGGGGTACTAAATGGTCTAGTATCATCCATACCAAACATCTTAAGCACTTCCCTAGCATATTTGGTTTGAGATATGAATATCCCATTCTTAGTTTGTACAATTTGTAAGCCAAGAAAAAATGGAAAATACCCTAATATTGACATCTCAAATTCATCTTGGATATGCATATAAAATATTCTATAGATTTTATCATTACTACCTACAAATATGATTCCATCTACATATACAACATCAGTAATCATGTTCTCACCTTCTAATTTAAAGTATAGATTGCCATGTGCACATCCTTTCTTCAATTCTTGTTGATGCTACTGGTCTAAGCTGGAATACCCTGTTCTAGGAACCTCACATATAATCATCATCTTTTGATAGGTAAAAGTCTTCTAGTTATTCTATGTATACTTCCTATTCTAGGTTTCCATTAAGGAATATGTTGCTTGCTTTTTTACAATGTAACCAAGTTGGTCTTCTAATCTACCTATGGAGTTTCCACTTCTAATCAAAGGTAGCTTGAAGGACCTGGACCAACTGACAAGCACTTTAAAAAATACTCCTACACTTCAGGCTCTGGAAGACCCAGGAGGGTGATCCCATAATGTGTTAACAACTTTTGGACCATTATTCTAAATGACATTAACAATAGCAGATAATCTCACTTAATAGCTCAACATGATAGGATAATATCAAATATAATTGGCTATTCCTCGACAATATCAACTATTTGGGCCATGAGATAACCAAACACAATCCACAATATGATATAGTCATTGATTTTCAATTTGTAGCAAGCTCTAGGAAAAGACAAACAACTATTGAACTACACAAATAAGTACAACTTAGATCAGTGCCATATATCCATTGTAGTAGTCAAATTCATAAGCATCTAGAGGTTTATGACAAATTTAATACATGACATATAAGATCCCTTACAATATTGCATTACAATTTCACTAGTATGCATTCTAACCGAATACTACTTATCAAATCCTCATACATAACATATTTTCCTATAATCACATTCAATCATTTTAATTAATTCCTTGAATTAAAGCTAAAATGGAATCATGCACACCCCAACAGTGAGATGGATAAAAAAACCCTTAGTTATTTTCATTCAAAGTTTAGATAGCATGTGCAATGGGGAGACATGAGCTTGAATTTATCATTCCAACTCAAATGCTAGCACTGTCATACAACATTAAATCCCCATGAATTAAAAACCTATTATAGAATGACTCAAAACCTAAATTGCATTTCTCTCTAAAACTATCATACTTTACAATTTCCTTTGCAACTTCACCTAGAATCGACAAAAATTATCTAACTTGCTAACCTATACTTCTAGCCTTGAAATCCTTCTTATAGAAAGTGAAGGAGCAAACAAGCATTGGACCAGAAAGTACACGTCACCATCCAATTGGAGCACCTGGTGATATTCCAAAATTTTATACAACAACCATCACCCTGGAGAATATTTTTGTTCATCGTGTCAGCTGAGGAAACTTGATGCAACAAAAAAAACCATAAGAAAACCTATGCTAAGACTACCATCAAAGAAAAATTAGAAACCATTGTAACCACAACATCTGATTTGCCACCTGTTAGTAGTCCATTCTTTTTAGTCTTCCTCAGTCAAATATTTAGTTGCCCATTTTTGGTATTCTTCATGAGTCATCTAGTCAAAATTAATTACCTCATTCACCTTGGCATTATAAGGTGTGTATTTTACTGCTACCTGATTTGCATCCCTTTCAAAAGATTCCAAAAATGAGCTGGTACTAATGATTTTATCCATTCAACTCACTAATAAATCATAATCTGAATCATCACAAATTAAATTAATTTGATTATTTATGACCTCACTTGCTTGATCCTGCCATTGGTGGAGTGACCTGATTTTCCCTTGCTCATCAATTATATCAGGTAAAAATGTGTTACCCCAATCATTGAAATTTTTCACCAACTCCTTGATCTTCCTACTCAAATCATCTGGTAGGGTTTGAAAGCCCTGTAATGAATTAGCTAATAATTGAGTAGGATTTAATGATTTGGGCCCATTATTTGTGTCAAACCTTGAGGCCTTATACACAACATCCAAATCACTAGCCCTAGGGATCCAATTTTCAATCAATGGTGTCACTACCTCCTGATCCCTATCAATATTCTTTATTGCATCTAACAAAAAAAGATAAAGAAAGTATATATAGTAATTTACTATCAACCTTTTCATTTAAATGCGTCAAAACAACAGAAACAATCTCTTTTTTGCCTTGAGAAAGATCCCTCCTAACTTACCCTCAAAGATGCCCACAATTCATTAATCTTTTGCACGAGTTGTTTCTTTGTAGGATCAACAAAGCACTTTTTTTCTTCATCAATTTGTTCTAAAGGAAGGGTGAGGGAAAGATTTTGACTAGGAGATGCTGGTGTGGAAACAATTGGAGAATAAGGAGGAATTAACACTACTGTGGAAGGTAATGTACTAGTCCCTGGAGCACTTGATGTTTCCCCAATCTGTTTATACCTAAACCTTTCCACCTCAATCTACAACACAACATTCTTTTGGTGCATCTTGTTGTATTCCTTAATCAAAAGGTTATACTTCTCCATTAGGCTCTTCTTTTCAACCTCCTTCCTTTCAACAACCTTTTGGGAAAATTTGGCCACATTCATAGCCAAATTAGTGGCCTCAGTGGTTGAGGTCTCTGAAGCTCTCTTTATTATTAATCCTCCACTGAAATTTGGATTAATATTAGAAACATATGGTTTTATCCCTTTTGGGGCCAATGCACAAATTGCCAAGGTTTCATACTCTTCATTGAAAGTAGAGTCTTGAAGTACTACCTTGACTTCTTCTTCAGAGTCTTGCAAGGGATGGTTGGACTTTAGAATAGCATTAAATGCTACAGCATCTGCAATGTCCCATTTAGGAAGAATCAATACTCCATCCTGACTCACTAGTTTTCTTCCTTCTTCAGGAGTGATGTTCTTGAATTCTTCCATTAATTCAACTTTTACTCCCTCATCATTCTTCTAGTCTAACCTGTCAGGCCTTAGTTCTCTTCTCTGCCTACATTTATCTTGATATTCTTCAAATTTCATCCTTGATACCAATTGCAAGAATACAAGAGTTTTCACAAATATATTGTCATCTAGAAACTCCTTGCATTTTTCCATTCTTGCATCTTGTACACTTTCACCTTTCATATCCAAAATAGATAAAAGCAATTCAACTTGTCTAGGAGGGGAAGGTGTAGAAAACTACATGTGATGATCAGTAACAATAATTTCATCCATCAAGTTGTCTTGTGGTTGAACAATTATTTGTCTTTTAAGGCTTGGCTCAGATGGTGGTGATTGGGGACTATCTTCTGGTGATGATTCTAAATCAATGATTTTTATTGCTCCAGGCACTTTGAATTTTAGACCTAGGTGTGAAGGAAACTTCATTATTTTCTTTCCTTTTTTGTCCATTTCTTCCTTATCACTGTTGCTATCCATTTTTCTCCTATAAATGGGCCACCTTTCTATAGGCTGGTATGCTGACCTTGTTTCAATTCGTCTAGCACCTTGTTCTTGTACACCCAAACTAAATTCTAAGTTTATCTTCTTGGTTCTCAAGGTTCCCATAATCTCCTTGAAGTTCTTCATTAGAAAGTAAATTTTCCTGTGGTATGGGTTGAACTCCAACAATGGATCATATTTTGGATCTATTTTGTAAACAACATTTAATAGCTTACAATAAGCTATCCATTTCTCCTTGTTCAACTCCTATTTATTTAGCTCAAACTCATTTCTAATCAAGTCATCAGGAAAGTTGAATTCATGTACATACATGCCAACTTTTATTCTTTGTCTGAAAAGAGAAAAGAAACCTTTACGATCATGCTACCACTTCAAACCACACCTCAAATGGTAATCATCAAAGAATTTTTCAAAATGCATCCAACTTCCATTTGAGAGGGAAATATTAGACACCACTGTATAATCAAAGCAAACTATTAACTTACTCGTCCCAGTGAGGTTGTCCTCATGAATACAATCTATTTTCCACATAACTTCTGCAAACCCCACTCTTGGTGGTACATTGTATGGTAGTATATGACGGGCTCCTTGAAAACCATATACCCTCAAAATAGTGTTGACTGGGTATGGGAGAATGTCACCCCAATTATGGTAGAATTTTAATTCTAGCTTCCTCCCCTTTGGCATGAGAAAATCTTGTAATTCTTTAGGGATCCTAGGTACATTCACCATCAATCTAGCCCTCAATTTGGAAGTAAAGTAATTATCAAATTGCACATAACTAGTACTTTCCTTATTTCAAGATAAATCTGTAGCCCATATTTGTACTGACAATCTTTCTCCATCAACTGATTACCTTAATTTCATCCTTTCAGAGAAGAAATCAAGATTCTTGAACAAGAACATATGCATTAGCATAGAATACCAAAAGAACTAAGTGTCGGTATAATTTTTCTGCAGCTTTAACAACCCTTCATGTATCCTTTTAGCTAGGAAAGAAGCAAAGTCATAGGTCACAAAGAAGTTTGGGTGTTGTATTTGCACCCCCATGAACATATATGTAATGGGCATAACCGCACCAGGACCAAAACCAAAAATCTGACAAAATTAATAGAAAGTAGCCAAGAAATGATTCACAAAAAAATTTAATCTGAAAGCTTCCTATTCACTCGGTCTGATATGAACTCTCAAACCTCCTGCCCTAGCCAAATGAGATGGAAGCAACTTAGCTCTAAAAAGAGACTTCAACTTTTCATATTCTTACTTCATTTCCTCAAGATTGATAGGAACCAAATATTCACTTGGTTCACTCAAGTAAATAATATGTTGGATATCATCTTTGTTAATGCTTAATAAAACCCCCCCATCATTATCCATAATTACCCGTGTGATAGGGTGATATCTTGCAGCCACTACCCTAAGCAAGTCTACATCAAGGAACACATTTGGTACCACCAGCTTTCCCATGTCATACATCCAACCATTTCAAAAGGGGTGAGGAAAATTCCTCTCTGCATACCACAATCTAAACATTTCCAAGAATGTGAAGGGAACCCTAGCATCGACTATGTTGGAGCAATTGTATACTAACCCTTCAGCCAAGATTTTCCCTTACATTAGAATCAATCCCTTCCTCCCATCATTTTCTGACAAGGGAAATTGATCTAGGAAATAATCGTACATGTTTCTTTTTAAATAGTCAATCTAGCCCAAATGTTGCTTGGGTGGTACCATCTCAGACAAACTAGGGCTTCTTTACAACATTACACTTCAAATGTCTAGGACTAATCAGTGATAGGAAATTATAGAATGACACACAATAATTTCTTACAAATATAATTAAACTATAGCCATGACACATTTATCAACAAGCTCAATGACAAGCACAAGAAATATTTTCCTAAATTCAAGTGTAGAAAGACCAAAATACAGAGAAATTAACTCACATTTTTGTTCAAAGAAATCCCAAATTTTGGCTGCAATGATTCACAACTTCACTTTCTACTCTGAAACTACTCCGCAAAATGATTGGATTCTTTGCGATACACATAAAGCAAGAGAAATTATTTTATTTTGATCAAATTGTGCTAGTAAATGTCTCATCCACCATTAAAGCTCACTTATGCCCTACACGAATGACTCCAACCATATTTGATGCAAATCTAAAAATTAGTTGTCAATCCTTCAGTTTGATCAAACCATCTAACGACTACCTTCAAAATAGGCTAACACAATCACAACATGGCAATAAGGGGCCCACCATACCATATACTACCAAGGAAGTCCACGTGGCTATTGCCCATGATATCACAATTGGTAAAGATCCTGCAACTTTCGATCACGCGATGGTGGGAAACCATTGATCTTGAGCATTAGTGATCTTGTTCCTTCAACATGGTCACAAGCCTTATCATTAGCCATCGAGCAAAATTTCTAGCAAGATTAAAAAATACCCATTGATTTAAAACATGTGCATCTCAAGAACACTTTAGTAACCTACCTTTTAATGCATTAAGGTCAGATTACTTTATCGTAGTATTTCCATTATTCTTTAAGCTTTATTAGATGAGACACATGGTGCTCGTCTGTGATATCGCAATTAGTAGCAATCTTGTAAATTTTGATTATGTGATGGTAGGCAACCTTTGAGATCTAATGATAAATGATCAACGATCAACCAAACCTATCTCCTTCAGCCACATAGAAAAGGCCACGTGGTGCCTACCCATGATATCGCAATCAACCAAATCAATATGGTGGGGCCATCATAGGATGGAAAGGAATGACTGAGATCAGACAATATTTGATCAATGGTAGCACAAATTTGATCCACTGAAAAGGACACATGGTGCTCACCCGTGATATCACGATCAATAAAGATCGTACAATTCCTAATCACACAATGGCAGGCAACTATTGATATCTAAAGGAAATTGATCAATGGTAGCATGAATTTCATCCCTCTGCAAAATAAAACATTCATTAAAAGGACAAGGGGACATTACTAAGCCAATGGAAAACAATGACATAAGTTTTTTTTAAACGATGAAATATAGGGCCAGCTAAGACTTAGGGAAAATAAAACCCATGGAGGAAATAAAAATTAAGACCAAAGGGATTGAGCTTAGACAGAAAATAGGAAAAATATGTTTTGAAACCCTCTCAAAAGTTAATAGAAAAATAGATCCAAACCATGGCATAAATTAAACACAAGGGTTTTACATGCTAGAAAAGCTAAAATCCCAACCCTAAGAAATTTCCAACACCAAGAAAGACCAATAACACCAGGAAAGGTAGGAATGGACCATAATGAGCAAAAGTTTGAAGTTCCATCAGTGGCTCCAGTTGGGGATGTTCATTGCATTGGAATGAAGCAAGAATTTAGAATCTCAAGTAGAGGAGACCAAGATGTAGAGATGACCAAAAAAGGACTATTTGGATAAACAACCCAAACTATGTACAAAATATATACAAAATATACAAACCTAAACTACTGTTCATGGAAAAGAATACTTCAAGTGAAGTATAACTTCAAAAACTATCCATGAACTAGCAATTCAAGAATATCCCCTATCATATCTTGGAGGAAGTATGAATCTTCACTGCACTTATCATTTATCAAAAATGGATCCAACCAGATTGCATCAAATTTCCCATGTTTCCTTTTATCTTCTAGTCTCACATTCCACATTAAAACCAAATCTCCATCTTTGAAACTCCTTACAGTTTCCCTCTTGTCATACAAATTCTTTATTTGCAACTACAATTTTTCATTTCTATTTTGTGCTTCCCTCCTCGTTTCATCTAATTCTATAAGAGCTTCCACTCTCAATTGCATCTCATCATAAATTTCATTATCATACATCTAGACAAACTTATACATTTACATTAAGTTGTTTTGGGGCAACCTGTAATTTATCCCATAAGCCAAGTCAAATGGGGCACAACTTGTTGCCTTCTTCATAGTTACCCTATCTGTGTAGAATGCGAATCTCAACTTAGAATCCCAAGCCCTTTTATTGTAATCCATGATTCTTTTAATGATCTTCATCAAGCTTTTATTGCTTAATTTTGCCTATCCATTTCCCTATGGGTTGTATGGTGATGAATAAGAAATTTGGATTCCATGCTTCTCTCAAAATTCTATGTATTCTTTAGATCTAAAACACATTGCATTTTCTGATACAATCCTTTCTGGACATCCAAATCTAGTCAATATGTTGCTCGTCAGGAAGTCAATTACCACTTTACTTGTAGCTTTCTTTGTTGGATTTGCCTCCACCCACTTGGTGAAATAATCAGTGGCTACCAATATCCATGAGTGAACTCCACTAGATTTACATGCTATCTCTCCTATAAAATCAATACCCCACTGTTGAAATGGAGCCTGTACTATAACTAGTTTTAGAGGAAAGTTACTAGAAAACTTTAACTTACCAGAGAAATGTTGAAAGGAATCACATGTCTTCACTAGTTAGAGTGCATCCTTAAAAACTATAGACCACCAAAATCCAGCCCTCATTATCTTATGTGCAGTTGTTTTAGCCATATAATGTCCTCCACAAACTCCACCATGCATCTCACTCAGAATTTCTTGTGCTTGATCTTGTTCAACACACTTCGGCATGACACATTCTCCATTTATCCACTAGAGCTTTCCATCTACGATAACATATTTGATAGCATTCAACTTCAATTTTCTTTTCTCATTTTCACTCAAGTTGTCAGGACATTTAATGTTTTGCAAATAATATATCACATCTCTATACCATTCAAAATCCTCCATATCACATATGTGTGATCTATTTTCCTCTTCTAGCAAATTTGTCTGATTTGCTTCTAGATTACTTTGGGCCATCCTCTCACCAGTTTGGTAATCTGGACCTTAATATTGAATTCCTAGATCCTATTTATCCACCTACACCTTCTTCTTGACACTTCGTGTTGTGTGAAAATGTCCTTAACAACAAAACTAGGTACATATGCAATTACAGTAACTCCCATTAGATAAGGCCTAAAAGCTTTTACTAATTTTACCAACACATACACTTTTTTTTCATTTATATCATACTGAAGCTCTGCAACTTGTAGAGATTTGCTAAAAAAGGCTATAGGCTATTCAAAACCTTTTGCATTCTTTTGCAAGAACCAAAATGCAATTGTGTGGAAAGAAGCAAATGAGAAAATCTATAAAGGTTTAAAAACACTAGGAGTTCCTAACATAGGATCCTCCTTTATTGATTGCTTAATGGTTTGGAAGGCTTGCAAAGACTCCTTATCCCATTCAACTTTGGCTCCTTTCTTGAGAATTTTGGAAATAGGGTGAACTATCTCAACAAAATTTGTCATAAACCTCCTTAAGAAATTTATTTGTCCAAAGAAATATTGTATTCCTTTGACACTTTAGGGTTGTGGAACTTTATCATTTGAAATTACCCTTTTTGGATAAATTTTTACTCCATCCTTGGAAACTATATGTCCCAATAATTTTCCTTCTAGTACTCCAAACATGCATTTCTTTGGATTCAAATAAATACCATATTCCAAGGCTCTAATGAATATCTTCTCCAAATGCTCACAATCATCCTCTTCCTTTTTAGAAGATGTTGTTAAGTCATCTTGGTAGATCACCAAAAAAAAGTAAGTGAAATTTGAAAATGCCACATCCATGGCTCTTTGAAAATTATCTCCTACATTTGTTAGACCAAATGGAATTCTTACATAAAAATTTGTTCCCCATGGTGTGGTGAAAGCCATCTTAAACTACCTAGAATCCTTGATCATAAGTTGGTTATAACTAGAAAAACCATCCATCATAGGAATTAATTCATAACCTGTCACTCCTTGCAACATGGCTTCCATATTGGGTAATGGATAATTTTCTTTTAATGAAGAAACATTCAAATTTCAGAAATCTACACATAACCTGATGTCTCCATTTTTCTTCCTTACTGGTACCAAGTTTGATACCTAGGATGAATGTCTGATTGGCTTGATGATTCCTACATCCCTTAGTTTCATTAATTATTCTTACATTTTGGGGGCTAAAGTGGGATTAATAGTCCTTTTCTTTTGTCATAATGGCTTGATCCCTTAGTTTCATTAATTATTCTTGCATTTTGGAATCGAAAGTGGGATTAATAGGCCTTTTCTTTTTTTTGAATGGCTTGGAATCATCACGCAAAGGAATATCATGTTGGAAAAGATCCTCCCTGTATGCCTTAAGGTCATCATAGGACCATGCAAACACATGACTAAGCTTCCTTAATAAGTCAATTAACATCCTTCTCACCTTTGATGACATTTTCTTTCCAATATACACCTTCTTTGGGGATGCTTTTGTTCCAAGATTTATCTCTTCCAAGTCATCCAGATGAGAAATAGTATGATTAGCCTTTGTCTTATCCTAATTATCAAACACTCTTTCTAATATAACCAGAACCTTGGGAATTGTGTTTGTCTTTAACTGAATGACCTCATTTCCAAATATAGTATCCTTACCATTAACATTTTCAACAAAAGCTCCAAAGTCAATTTCTTGATTCTGATACTCTCCCACACAATTCAAAAACCTTAATATATCATCATCATTATCAAAAACCTACAATTTTTTTATGTTATTAGGGATAGATGACCTAGTTTGCACCTCAACCTTTGAAATTCTAGCATAAGTCATATCATCTGGTTTTAATGCAATGTTGGCTAATAGGTCTGCCACTTTGTTTTGACCTCTTTCCATCAATCCTATCCCAAATGCATCAAAGCTCTCCAATTCATCCCAAACAACATTCCTATACTGTTTCAACCTCTTGTTCTTTGATACAAAATTGGATCTAACTTGGGAGATTAGAAGCTCAAAATCCTCAATTGCCTTGAGCTTCTTGATCCCATGTTTTTTAGCCAATCTCAACCCTAATAACAAGGCTTCATACTTTACCACATTATTTGTGCATTCAATTGACAGTGTGAAAGAGAACCTGAATGTATTTCCACTTGGTGATCATAATAAGGCACCTGCACCCAACCCTTCTTTTGAACTTGCACCATCAAAATACATTGTCTGCAAGTCATTAGATTCTGACAATTGTTTTATTTTTGTATCAATCAATGCAGTAGGCTTATCACAATTTCTAGGGAATTCCTCAACCCTAAATTCATCTATACCACTGTCAATAAAACATGTCATATTCTCAATCGGGCCATGATCAATCATATGAGGTACTTTTGATTCTCTTTCAATTTTGACAACCTTACCATCAATAGAGAAAGTAGCAAATGACAAATCAAATTGCATATTATCCCCCATTGATGCACTCCATTTAATAAATCCTTGTCAGGGTACTGAGTCAATTTATAAGGCAATGCTCTGATAGTTCCAATAACTAGCACTTCTCTTGAATCCATAGCATAAAATTTACCTTGAGTAGTATCTACTGTCAATCCCATTGCCTCCATTATCTTGATTGGCATAACATTATTTGATGCCCCTAAATCTATCATACAGTTCCTTAAAGTTTTCCCATTTATATCCACACTTAAGAAAAAAGGGGTTATATTTTCAAGGAAAATCTTAATAGAATTTCCTAAATACACATGGGGAATTTGTGACACAATTACCTCCACTTCCTTTTCTTTCTCCTTATCCTTCACTTCTTTACCATTTCCTTGTTTAGTCTTATTACCAACAACATCTGTGATCAAGGCTATTGTCTTTTCTTTGTGTTCATTTATTCTCATAATTTCTAGCAAAGGTAGAGTTACTTTAACCTGAGAAAGAACATGAAACATATCCATAGGTGTATATTTAGGCAAATTAAACATCATACCTTCATCATTTTCCTTTCTCTCTAGTTGATTACTTCCTCCTAGCTTCATTTGCTTTGTATCCTCTACAATAAGTTCAACTTTGTAATCATAACATCCATTTTGTTGTCAACCTTAACACATTTGTTTTTATCCTTTATCTATTTAATTAACAATCCAACAAGTTTACCCTGCTCACCATCCATAGTCCTATTTCTCAATTGAAGTGAACTTTTCATTTGAGCAACCATTTCTTCAGTCAATCTTGCAACCTCTTCTTTTGATGGTCTCCTTAAGGACACTGAATCTTTAGCCTGCTCCATATTGCAAGCATTATGATCAAAATCGCCTTCCTCTTCAAAAAAGACCTATTGATGATACATATCACTTCTCTTCCTCTGATTATCCACATCAGCTTCCTATATTTCATCATCAGAAGAAAATTCTGCTTCATCAATGTATGATCTATCCATACAAACATCTACATCATCCTGCTCATATTTCGATCTCTGCTCATGAGCAACAAGAAATTGAGCAACACCACAATAATTTTGATCATGTGGATGCTCACACACTTCACACCATGGTCTATTTAGTACTAGATTTACTAAATGTTTCTGCAAGGGGTCTAGTGTATCCTGATCATTTTTAAGCTTCTAGCTAGGCAAGATTGGTTTTCCATCTTTCTAATTTGTATTGTAAGGATAATTTTGCAATCTAGGATACCTATCATTTTTATTATAGGATTTCCTTTCATTTCCTATACCCTTCTCTTGCTTAGAAAAAGTTTACTTTATGTCTTTCAAAGTATTGTAAACCTTTTCCCACTTTTCATCATCTTTAGGCTTTGCAGCTAGAACCTTCTCAGTCTTATTCTTAGGATTTCTTAAAAGTGTAGGTTCTTCTCTCCTACCATATTTCGTAGAAGTTCTTCTATTACTTTCAATATTTATATCCACCCTAAAGTTATCCCTCATAGTGTGAGGGTCTTTATCTCTGAGGAGATATTCCATTTTAGCATCAAAAGCATTGAAATATGTAGTTAAAGAAACATTTTCACCAAGCCTTAAAACCTAGAACAACTTATACATTGATTTTTGAAATCTTAAATTAAAATCTGTCATAGGATCATTCAATGACTTCTTGATGTTATTAAACTCATTTAGCTTGAAACTTGCATTAGTTTTATCACCATACTGCTCCTTGAAACACTTTTCAAACTCATCCCATGAACCAAGACTACCATTAGATAGACCTCTATACCAATCCCTTGTATCCTCTACTAGAGATTGTACAAAAAATTTCACTACAACATCTCATGTTCTACCTCATAATCATTTAACATATCCATGAAATCTTTTAGTGTTCCTTTGTTGTCACAACATTATTGGCAGAAAAATTACTCATCTTTTCTCTCAAGTTAGTAGGGATTAAATTTGGATAACCAAGGATTCCATGAAAAAATAATGGCCTATACCTTTCCAACTATATAGGTCATTGTTGAAATAATCCTTCATTCTTATGAGAATCATCACTAGACCCTAAATCTTGTATCCTAGGACCATAACGACTTGGATTTACAAACCTAGTTGCATGAGTCTTCAGGTCAAAACTATTTGGAGTAATTTTATGATTATTATTTAAGGCATCTTGTTGATTTGATGAGGTTTTAGCTTGTGTATCCTCATCCATATTTGACATATTTATTAAACTTATTTTCCTCTTCATTTTTGCATTTGCAGCCTCAATATTTGTTCTCTCCAACTCTTCTGCCAGAGCTTAACTCTCCCTTTTATCTTTTTCTAAGGAAGATTTTGTTTGAAATGACACATGTGGCTAGAGATATCTTTGAGTGGAATGGGGAGTCACTTTCTCTTTTATTTTTATCCCCTCAACCTTTTTCTTTACTTTTTCCAAGGCAGCATTAAGGTTTGTATTACTCAATTGAGACTTAACATGATTTGAGGGCTTTGGGTCAACAATTTTGGGTTGGACATCAATGTGGCCTACTGGGTTTTCTTTAGAAACATGCTTTGTTTCCTTATTAGCAATCTTATGAACAACTAGACCCTCAACTCTTGGTTTAGGTTATTCTTGGCTCATGAACTTCATTGTTGCCAACTGTCTCATCAACCTATCCCTTTCAATCACAAAATTCCTCAACTCTGCTTCCCTTTCTTTATCTCTTTTCACCTTGACCTCAGCTTGCTCTTGGATTTCTCATTTCAAGGAGTGAATGTCTCCAAAAACATCGTCAAGGTCAGGAAAAGTCACATCAAAACTTGATGTATCATCTAGATCTATTAAATTGACCCCTTCCTGTACATGTTCAGACAATAAAGGGTTTACATTATTTTCAATAGGAGGAGTCTAGGCACATCACTGGTGCATTCTCTGTGATGGATTCAACTTCTACTCTTGCCTCTTCTCTTTTGAGCATATTTGACACTAACAAGCCCTTTATTTTGACATGTCACATCTTCTTGAACCGGTTTACTAAATAATGAATCAAAAAATCCACCACCGTTTGACTTAGAATTTCTAGACACCTCTTCAAGATTCTCAAGGATAGGGTGCAAAATCTTACTCATACCTTGGTGTACAGGGTTCCATAATGCAGGAGCAATAGTACTAGATTCTAGGTTTTTCTTTATCTAATCCTTCTTCACTTTGGAAAGTTTACCCTCCAATTGTTGTTCCCGATGATTCTTCATGAATGACCTAGTGTTCATCATTCTTTGTACTAGTCCACAAGTTTTTTCCACTTATAATAAATCTTTTAAAATAAAATGCACATTGGTTTAGAGTCGCCACCCTAGTTTCTTGGGAATACCAAATATCTAAAGACATGTGGTGGAATATAAAAACTTTTGGAACCTTGTACTAACAACACACAAAAGTTCTTTACAAAATAACTCTTAATACTTATGAAAATAGAAGAAGTGGACAAACCTAACACAAAATTTTAGCCTCAACCTCCAAATCATAGAAATACTATGAAAACTCTATGCAAAATGGACAACTGACACACTGACAAGAAATATTAAAATTAGCTTCCCTAGTAGAGTCACCATTTTGTTGGTTCCTTTTTCACAATGCAACTAGGTTGGTCTTCTAATCTACCTATGGAATTTCCAATTCCAATCAAAGGCAGCTCAAAGTACCTAGACCAACTGACGAGGAATTTAAAAAAGCCTCCTACACTTTGGGCTCTACAAGACCTAGGAGGGTGATCCCTTAATGTGCTTACAACCTCTGGACCATTATTATAAATGACATTAACAATAGAAAATAATCTCACTTAATAGCTCAACACGATAGGATAATATTGATTATAAATGGTTATTCCTCGACAATATCAACTATCTGGAGCATGAGATAACCAAATGCAATCCATAGTATGAGATAGTCATTGATTTTCAATTTGTAGCAAGCTCTAGGAAAACACAAGCAACTATTGAACTACACGAATAAGTACAACCTATATTAGTGCCATTTATCCATTGCAAGAGTCAAATTCATAAGCATCTAGAGGTTTATGACAGATTTAATACATGACATATAAGATCCCTGACAATATTGCATTACAATTTCATCAGTATGCATTCTAACCCAATAATACTTATCAAATCCTTATAAAGAACATATTTTCCTATAATCCCACTCAAATGTTTTAATTATTTCCTTAAATTAAAACTAAAATAGAATCATACGCACCGCAATAGTGAGATAGATAAAACAACCCTTAGTTATTTCATTCAAGGCTCATATATGCATGTACAAGAACATTAAATCCCTATGAATTCAAAACCTATTACAGAATGACTCAAAACCTATATTTCATTTCTCTCTAAAACCATCAGACTTTACAATTTTCTCTAAAACTTCACCTAGACTTGAGAAAAAATATCTAACTTGCTAACCCATACTTCTGGCCTTGAAATCCTTATTATAGAAAGTGAAGGAGAAAACAAGCATCAGGCTAGAAATTACACATGTCACCAACCAATTGGAGCACTTGGTGATATTCCAAAATTTGTTACAACAACCATCACCTTGGAGAATATCCTTGTTCATCATGTTAGCTGAGGAAAGTTGATGTAACAACAAAAACCAGAAGAAACTTGTGCCGAGACTGCCATCAAATAAAAACTGGAAACCATTGTAACCGCAACATTTGATTTGCCACCTGTTAGTAGTCAATGTTTTTTACTCTTCCTCAGTCAAATATTTAGTTACCCATTTCTAGTATTCTTCATCAGTCGGCCATTCAAAATTAATTACCTCATTCACCTTGGCATTATAAGGTGTGTATTTTACCACTACCTTATTTGAATCCCTTTCAAAAGATTCCAAAAATGTGCTAGTACTAATGATTTTATCCATACAAATCACCAACAAATCATAATCTTAATCATCACAAATTAAATTAAATTGATCATTGATGACCTCACTTGTTTGATTCTGCAACTACAGAAGTGACTTGATTTTCTCTTACTCATCAATTATATCAAGTAACAATGTGTTACCCCAATGATTGAAATTCTTCACCAATTCCCTGATCTTCCTACTCAAATCATCTGGAAAGGTCTAAAAACCTTGCGATGAATTAACTAATACTTGAGTACGATTTAATGATTTGGGCCTATTATTTGTGTCATACATTGAGGCCTTATAAATGATATCTAAATCACTGGCCCTAGGGATCCAATTTTCAATCAATGGTATCACTACCTCATGATCCCTATCAATATTCTTTATTGCATCTCACAAAAAAGAATATAAAGAATGTATAGATAGTAATCTACTATCAACCTTTTCATTTAAATTCCTCAAAACAATATTAACAATTTCCTTTTTCCTTGAGAAAGATCCCTCCTCACTTACCCTCAAAGATGCCTAGAATTCATCAATCTTTTAAATGAGCTGCATCTTTGTAGGATCAACAGAACACTCTGTTTCTTCATCAATTTATTCTAAAGGAAGGGTGAGGGAAATATTTTGAATGGATGACCCTGGTGTGGAAACAATTGGTGAAGGAGGAGGCATTGAACCTACTATGGAGGGTAATGTACTAGTCCCTAGAGCACTTGATGTCTCCTCAATCTATTTATACCTAAACCTTTCCACCTTAGTCTGCAACTCAACATTCTTTTGTTGCATCTTGTAGTATTCCTCAATCAAAAGGTTATACTTCTCCATTAGGCTCTTCTTTTTAGCCTCCTCCACTTCAACAGTCTTTTGAGCCAATTTGGCCACATTCACAGTTAAATTAGTGGCCTTGGTGGTTGAGGCCTCTAAAGCTCTCTTCATTATTAAAACTCCTCTAAAATTTGGATTAATATCTAAAACATCTAGTTCTCTTCCTTGTGGGGCCAGTTCCCAAATTGCCAAGGTTTCATACTCTTTACTGAAAGCAGAGTCTTGAAGTGTTGCCTTGGCTTCTTCTTTAGTGTCTTGCAAGGGATGCTTGGACTTTAGAATAGCATTAAATTCTATAGCATATGCAATGTACCATTTAGGGAGAATCAATACTGCATCTGGACTCACCAATTTTCTTCCTTCTTCAAGAGTAATGTTCTTGAATTCTTCCATTAATTCAGCTTTTACTTCCTCAACATTCTGCTAGTTTGACTAGTCAGGCCTTAATTATCTTCTCTACCTACATTTATCTTGAGATTCTTAAAATTTCATCCTCCATACCAATTGCAAGAATAAAAGATTTTTTACAAATGTATTGTCATCTAGAAGTTGTTTGCATGCTTCCATTCTTGCATCTTGTATACTTTTACCTTTCATATCCAAATTAGATAAAACAAATTCAGCTAGTCTAGGAGGGGAAGGCATACCAACCTGCATGTCATGATCATTAACAATAATTTCATCCATCAAATTCTCCTGTGGTTGATCAAATCTTGGCCTCTTAGGGCTTGGTTCAGATGGTGGTGATGGAGGACTATCTTCTAGTGATGATTCTAAATCATTGAATTTTATTACCCTAGGCACTTTGAATTTTGGACCTGGTTGTGAAGGAAACCTCATTATTTGCTTTTCTTTTCTGTCCATTTCTTCCTCATCACTGCTGCTATCCTTTTTCCTCCTATAAATGGCCCACCTTCTATAGATTGGTATGCTAGCCTTGTTTCAATTGGTTTAGCACCTTGTTCTTGTACACCCAGACTCAATTCTAAGTTTATCTTCTTATTTCTCAAGGTGCCTATAATTTCCTTGAAGTTATCCATTAGAAAGTCAATTTTCTTGTGGTATGGGTTGAACTCCCATAGTGGATCATATTTTGGATCCATTTGTACACAACGTCTAATAGCCTACTATAAGCTATCCATTTATTCTTGTTCAACTCTTTTTTATTTAGGTCAAACTCATTTCTAATTAGTTCCTCAAGAAAGTTGAATTCATGCAGAAACTTGCCAACTTTTATTCTTTGTCTAAAAAGAGAAAAGAAACCTTCAGGATCATGTTGCTGCTTCAGAAAACACCTCAAATAATAATCATCAAAGAATTTCTCAAAATACATCTAGCCTCCCTTTGAAAAGGGAAAATTAGACACCACTGTATAATCAGAGAAAAATGTTCCATTACCCCTCCTAGTGAGGTTGTTCTCATGAATACAACCTATTTGCCACATAAAAACTGCAAACCCCACTCTTCGTGGCACATTGTATGGTAGTATATGAGGGGCTCCCTAAAAACCATATACCCTCAAAACAGGGTTGACTGGGTATGGGGTCATGTCACCCTAGTAATGGAAAACTTTTAATTTTTGGCTTCCCCCCCTTTAGCCTGAGGAAATCATGCAATTCCTCAAGGATCATAGATACATTCCCCATTAGTCTAGCCCTCAAGATTGAAGTAAAGAAATTATCAAATTGCACATAACTGGTACTTTCCTTATTGCAAGATAAAGCTGCAACTCATATCTAAACTAACAATTTTTCTCCATCAACTGGTTGCCTTAATTTCACTCTTTCAGAGAAGAAATTAGC
The DNA here is from genome assembly GCA_007258455.2 of Sequoia sempervirens. Taxonomy (NCBI): domain Eukaryota; kingdom Viridiplantae; phylum Streptophyta; class Pinopsida; order Cupressales; family Cupressaceae; genus Sequoia; species Sequoia sempervirens. The sequence continues at coordinate 642,961,351 of VDFB02193867.1, read as the reverse complement.
ACTCTTGAACAAAAACATATGTGGCAGCATAGAATACCAAAATAATTGAATTCCAGTATCATTTTTTTGCAGCTCTGAGAGCCCTTCATGTATCCTCAACGAAGAAAGAAGCAAAGTCATAGGTCACATAGAAGTTTGGGTGTTGTATTTGAACCCCCATGAAAATATATGCAAAGGGAATCACCGCACCAGGACTAAAACCCAAAATTTTACACAATGAATAGAAAGTGTCCAATAAATGATTTGTAAAACAATTTAATCTGAAAGGTTCCTAGTCACTGGGGCTAATATGAAATTTTGAAACTCCTGCCCTAGCCAAATGAGGTGGAAGCAACTTAGCTTTAAAAATAGACTTCAACTTTGCATATTCCTGCTTCATTTCCTTAAGATTGATAAGAACCAAATCTTCACACATTTCACTCAAGTCAAAAATGTGTTGGATATCATCTCTATTAATGCTTAATAAAATCCATCGATCATTATCCCTAATTACCCGTGTGACAGGGCCATATCTTGTAGTGACTGCCCTAAGCAGGTGTACATTAGGGAACACATTTGGTACCATCAGATTTCCCATGTCCTACATCCAACCATTTGGAAAGGGGTGAGGAAAATTCCTCTGTCCATACCACAATCTAAAAATTTCCAGGCCTATGACGGGAACCCTAGCATCAGCTATGTTGGAGTAATTGTATACTAACCCTTCCTCCAATATTTTCCCTTGCATTAGAATCAATCCATTCCTGCTATAATTTTTTGACAAGGGCAACTGATCTAGGAAATAATCGTACGAATTTCTTTTTAAATAGTCAATCTAGCTAGAATGTTGCTTGGGTGGTGCCATCTTGGACAAAATAGGGATTCTTTATAGCATTACACTTCAAATGGCTAGGACTAATCAGATATAGTAAATTACAGAACAAAATACCATAATTTCTTACAACTATAATTAAACTATAGCCCTAACACATTTATCAACAAGCTTAATGAAAAGAACAACAAATCTTTTCCAAAATTCAAGTGCAGAAAGACCAGACAATACATAAATTAACTCATGGTTTTGTTCACAGAAATCCCAAATTTTGGCTACAATGATTCACCTCGCTTTCTACTCTAAAAATTCTTTACAAAATGGTTGAATGATTTGTGATACACATAAAGTAGGAGAAATGGTTTTATTTTGATAAAATTATGCCAGTAAATGTTTCATCCACCATTAAAGCTCACTCGCGCGCTGCACAAATGACTCTAACCATATTTGATACAAATTTAAAATTTATCCATTGATCCTTTAGTTTGATCAAATAATCTAACAAATACCTCCAAAATAGGCTAACACAATCACCAACATGGCAATAAGGGGCCCAAAATACCATATGCTACCAAGGAAGTCCACATGGAGGTTGCCTGCGATATCGCAATCAGTAAAGATCCTGCAACTTTCAATCACGCGATGGCAGGCAACCATTGATCTTGAGCATCTATGATCTTGTACCTTCAACATGGTCACCAACCTTATCATTAACCATTGAGCAACTTTTCTAGCAAGATTATAACATACCCATTGATTTAAAACATGTGCATCTCAAGAACACTTTAGTAACCTGCCTTTTAATGTATTAAGGCAAGATTAATTTATCATAGTATTTCCTTTATTCTTCTGAATTCATCAAATGAGACATAGTGCACCTACCTATGATATCACAATCAATAACAATATTGTGAATTTTTATCTCACGATGGTGGGAAACCATTGAGATCTTATGATAAATGATCAATGGTCAACCAAACCTATCTCCTTTGGCCATGCAGAAAAGGCCATGCAGTGCCTGCTCGTGATATCACAATCAACCAAAGCATTGTGGTGGGGCCATTGTGGGATGGTGGGGAATGACTGAGATCAAATGGTAGTTGATCAACGGTAGTGCAAATTTGATCCCCCAAAAAGGACACATGGCACTCACTCGTGATATCATGATCAATAAAGATCATGCAATTCCCGATCACGTGATGGCTAGAAACCATTGATATCTAAAGGAAACTAATCAATGATAGCACAAATTTCATCCCTATGCAAAATAAAAAAATCATTAAAAGGACAAGGGCACATACTAGGCCAATGGTAAACAATGACATAAGTTGTTTTTAAATGATGAAATACATGGCCAACCAGGACTTAGGGAAAATTAAACCCATAGAGGAAATAAAAATTAAGACCAAAGGGACTGAGCCTAGATAGAATGATAAGACATAAGATGTTTTAAAACCCTTTCAAAAGGTAATAGTGAAATAGATCCCAACCAAGGCATAAAACAAACACAAGGGTTCTACATGTTGGAAAAGCTAAAACCCCAACCCTAAGAAATTTCCAACACCAAGAAAGACTAGTAACACTAGGTAGGGTAGGAATGGAACATAACGAGAAAATTTTTGAAGTTCCATTAGAATGTAAATTTAACATCCATCTGATACACTTTAAATCATTGATACATTGAAAATGTAGGAAGCATTTTAATTGATTCTAATCTTTCCATATATGCAAATGTTTATTCAAAATCAATGCCTTCAACTTATGCATACCCATTGAACACTAATCTTTCCTTATTTATTCCTACAACTCCATGTTCATTTAGATTTTTTCTAAAAACCCATTTAGTTCCAATCACAATTTTTCTTGGGGTTCTAGTAACTAACTCCCATGTTTTATTCTTTTGAATATGATTGAGCTCCTCCTCCATGGCCTCAACCAAGTTCTCATCCTTGTTGGCTTTAGTAAAACTTTTTGGTTCAATTTAAGATAGGAGAGAAAAGTTAACTTTTTATGTGTTTCTTACAAGTCTCCTCTTGGTCTAGAATCCTTCATTCTTGTCCCCAATTATTTTATCCACTAGGTGATCCTTCTAAGCCTTTCCTTTAGATTCTTCTTTATTATCTGCGACATTGTCTTCAAAATATGAATAATCTTCAAATTCATTTTGATTATATTTGATATGCTTTATACTTTCATCAATCTTGATATTGATGCTTTCCACAATCTTGTACGGTATTTTATTGTAGCATGTATATGCTTTTCTTTGGGTGGAATATCCTAGAAATATTCCTTCATGACTTCTTGATTCAAATCTTCCCAAGTTATCATCTTCTCTTTTAATGTAGCATTTTCTTCCAAGCACTTTGAAGTGCTTAACAAAATAAATCCTACCATACTACAATTCATAAGGTGTGCTATCACTATGTGCTATGATTTGTACTCTATTTAGAATATGTACTGTAGTATGAAAAGCTTCTCTACAAAACATATCAACTAATCTAGCCTCATTTAACATATTTCTAGCCATTCCCTTGAAAACTCTTTTATTTCTCTCAACAACCCCATTTCAATGTACAGTTCTAGGTACAAAGTACTATCTCTTGATTCCATGTTCCTCACATTATTCAACAAATTCACTTGAGGTAAATTCTCCTCCTTTCTTCGATATCAAACATTTAATTCTTCTCCCCAAGTCCTTTTCAACCATCTTCCTAACTATCTTAAATATTTTAAATTCTTATAACTTGTCTCTTAGAAATGTTACCCATGTCATTATTGTGTAGTCATCAAATAGCAACATAAAGTAACCTTCTCCTATTAGTCTTGTTTCTCTTGTAGGTCCACACAAATCATTATGAACTAGTTACAACAGTTTAGTATTTGAATATTATTTAGTTGGAAAGGTAGCCTTTATTTCCTTTCCTGCTAACATTCCTTGTATATGACATTTGTAGGCTTGGTTATTTTAGGAATGTGTCATACTAGACCTCTTGAACTTACCTTCACCAAATTATCAAAGTTTATGTGGCCTAATCTTCTATTGCATAAAAAACTTTCATGTGCATGTCCTATAAAATTTTTTTGACCTTTCACTTCATAAAGTTATAAAGATTGTTGTCAATTCTCAATCCTTGTGAAAATTTCTTTCCATTCTTTCTAATTTTGCAACCTTCTAAATCAAACATGAATTTATACCCATTTTCACACATCTAACTCACACTTAGCAGATTTTTCTTCAATCCTTCAACATACAAGAAATATCTTGTGAGATTCTTACCATCTAGTATTCGTATTCCTTTTCCACATATTTTTTGACTACTATGTTGTCACCCAAACTCACTGTTCCTCCATTCCACTTCTTGAGTTTGATGAATTTTCATTTTTCTCCAGTCATGTGCTTGGAGCAGCCACTATCTATTGCATATAGATTTTTCTTCTTGGCATGAATTGTTGTCTGTCCAATCATTGATTGTGTGGAGTTTTATCCTTTTTCTTTCCATACCTTCTTATCTTTCTTTTCTATCTTTTCCTCCATAATTTTAGATTCTTTTTTTTACTCTAGGAGGTGGATCTTCTTTTTTCTCATTCTGAACATTTGGTCTTGTAAACTTTGTTCTACAATTTTTAGCTATATGACCAAAGTTATTATATTTATAGAAAACTACATTCATATCCACTAAAGGAAAAAAATGATTATTTCTTGAAAAATTTTCACTCCTCTTAGAAATGAATACATTCTCTACCCCTATGACCAAATTGATTAAAGGGTATGTGCAGGATCATGATGGGCCAAAAAGTGGTGATATGATGGGTATGTGTAGGGTATATGGCTGATGACTTCTTTTTAACCCAAAATTGATGAAGCAAAAAGGGTTTTTAAAGGATATTTTCATATTTCCACCAATATAAATTATGTTGTACTTTGAATTTAAAAATATTTATTATTTATTTTCTATTTGAATTATGACTAAATTCTTGATTGATAGATTGATTGAAAAACATCTATAACTTTCAAACTGTATTACAGTTTTTTTAATCGAAAGCATGCGTCACATTCTAAGCTTCACATACTATAGGATTAAAAAATAAATAAAAATTCATGAAGTTTTGACCAAGTTCAAGTGGTCAGACACATGAGTTTTTATAAATTTTAAAAGTTTTAATAAAAAAATCTTAATTAATTATTTACTTGGAAAAAATTTACAAAAAAATATGCATTACATCTAGAAATGAGTCATCTACTTATATCTAAAATCTTATAAAAAAATATTAACATTTTATTGTGGTTAGGGTGGTTAGATAGACACCTACTTCTTTTTTTCCCTAAAATTTAAGTACTATTGCATTGAAATTTCAAATTTTCACCAAATAGATTTAAAAAAAAAAAACCTAGTAGTTTAGAAACTAAATGCAATTTTCTATAGAATCTATTCTTACATATTTTTGAAATAATATATATCTTATTTAAATTTTTATGTCAAGTTTCTTAACTTTGATTTTTTTTATTTTTTTGCCACTTAAGGGAATGTTTTTTCCATGATGATCCTAGACATACCCTAAATGTATAATTGTATCCATAAAAGTATGAAGAATACTTGGTCATATAATTTCTTTCTTGATGAGGTGATCTTTTATGCATCTGATTTCTTGTGTCTCTCACCATAGTGAATCTATTAGCATTAATCATCCTGAAATTCTACCCTTTCTTCTAATGATTAGGATTATGTTGGTTATCCTTCTTATCTACAATAGGCTTCTTTTCTTCTTTAGTTTTCTATACCTCTAGAAAAAAAATTGTGAGTACACTCCCTTTGCAATCCCATTCATCAACTGATGAAACTTTTCTCCTACTATGAATCTTTCATACAAATTTGCAAAAGTGCCTATGAAGGTACTCTTACCTTTCTCAAGCCCTATTCTATATTTTCTTTATTTGGGGAATTTTGTGTGCTCAATAGCTCATCTAAAATATTTGAGCCACATTTTAGCTAGAGTCCTTTCTCTATTTTCTCTTTTACCTTTTCTAAATATTTTCCTAGAGAAATTATGATTTCTTTCTCAAGCTTCATACATCTGCCAGCTTTAGACTGTAGTTTTGATTTAAGTACATATTTTACCATTTTGGCTTCTTTCAATTGTAACTTCAAATCTAGCACACTCTTGGTAGATTCTTCTACATCATTGCTTAGTTTTCCTAACTCTTTTTGTTCAAGTTTCTTCGGTTGCTTGTTCTCCTTCAACTTCTCAATGGAATCTCTGAGATAATTAATCTCATCTAGATCACATATGAGTTCTCCTTGTAGATCAACCTCTCATTCTTCTAAACCTTCTTCATGAAGGTCTTTTACCTTTTCATCCTTTTGTTCGTAAGATTGTTTTTCCATGAAGAGAAATTCATTTTCTTTCACAACAAAAGCACAACTTTGTTCACCATCTGAGCTATTGTAGTCATCTGATACATTGCTATCCTTTTGGATGTATAAAATTTTCTTTTTCTTCTAAAAACTCCTCTTAGGGTAGTAGGGTTTCTTCATTTTATCATCTTCCTCATGCTCAGAGTTACCTTTCTTATTGTAGGGACATTAGAAAAAAAAGGACCTACCTTACCACATTCAAAACACCTAAAGGGAAACTTACCTTTGTACCTACATGATCCTCTTCTTACTCTCTTGATGAAGTTTCCCTCTTCATCAATCTCATCATTCCCAAATGTGATCATCTTAGTCTTGACTTTCTTAGGAGATACTTCATTTCCTTGTTAGCAACATTGAAAGTAGCTTCCTTCCTAGATGGTTTTGAATCTCCCATCCTCATTTCATATGTAGTGAATATAGCATGCAACTCATTAAGAGTAAGTTTGTCTATTTCTCTTCCTTCCTCTATTGAAAATATCTTAGGATCATATTTATTTTTCATTGACCTTAAAATTTTTAGTACAACAACATTTTCTTTCAATTCTTCTCCATATCCTTTAATAGATTTCACTATATCATTAACCTTAAGAAGATAGTCTGCAATCTTCTCTTCTTCTACCATCTTTAGGCCTTCAAATCTATCTCTTAGTACATGTAGTTTTCCCAATTTTACCTTTTCATGTCCATACATATTTTTCAATATATCCTAGATATCAACTATAGTTTTACAATACATAACCTTTCAATTCACGGATCTAGACAAACTATTCATAATAGAAAACCATTACTTTTTATTGTTCTCATAATCCCTTTTTCTTGGAGCAGCGGTAGGAGTTGTGGCTGGTGGTGTGTATCCATTCACAATAGACATCCACACATCAAACCCTAATGATTCCAAATATCCTTTCATAAATGAGTTCCAAAAAGTATAATTTGTTCTATCAACCTAAGGTGGCTTGATTGTGGAAGAACCTTCTTGATAGGCCATTGTACTCACTAAACCAAGGATATACCTAGGCTAATTAAGCTTCTTCAAGGGATCCTATTGCTTTGACACAAATTGTTGGAAATAAATAATTTATTGAGTTGGGGGGTGAATCAATAGATATTAAAATTTTAACTATTAAATGTTTTGAGCAAATTGACTTCTTAAATCAAATTAATGTGTCAATCAAAATATGAGATATATAAATTTAAACAAGCACACAATCAAATAACACATAACTCAAGATATATATGGAAAAACCATGATGAAAAAAACCACAGTGAGAAATTTTACTAGGAGCTACTGTCCTAATCCATCCTCACAAAGAAACCCTCTATTTACAACTTTTGAAGGTATCAACCCTAAAGAGACACCAATCCCCTATTCTGAGCACAAACTTAGTTATTTGATGGCACCGACCAATCAAATTTACAATATAAAGGATTAGTATAATTTGTTCATTTAGAACAAAAATCAATGTTACATTTTACTCTACAACTGCTCAAGTTTCTATTGCTATTGCAACAACTCTCTTCTCTACAATGCATACCCCTATCTTTCTCTACTCTTCCCCTTTTTCTTTAGTGAATTCTTTGTGAACCTCTAAGAGCTCAAATTACCCTCTGTACAAAATGCACATAGACTCTTCTCTAACTTCTCCATTTCAATTCACTCCTACCTTATTATGATCATATTTTTATGTTGTTACACACCATCGGTGATTTTCTCGAGATTCTCTAGCACATCCATATCTTCTATTAGGGTTCTAATATATCTTCATCACTGCCAGATCCTTCTATATTAAGTTGCACAACATTTAATTCTATTATAGAGAATTTTCTTGAGTTAGATATGCATTTAATTTATTCTCTATTTATTTGATCTTATTTTTACCTTAATATCCATCATGATCTGTACCACAAATTTTTGAATCAAATATACAATCATATTTTTTTTGGTATAGTTGAGCCAATTAACTTCGAGCAAAGTGGATTTTTGGTTGAGCCCCTATATACATAGAAATAAATATTGTGTTTCTTCATATTTAAATCTATATCACTAATCTCATCACTTCATTCCATGATCATCACACCTTTAAATCATCATCGTTAGATGAAACTTCCCTTAAATATCCATCATCGATCATGTCGATCTCATATCGATCCAACTCTTGAGTCACCACCATTCAATCATGTGATGTGTGTAATCTCAATGATTACCATAAGATCATCCACCCTTCAAATTTTCATCATCCCCCACTATATCACTATCAATTGAAACAGGCCCAAAAAATCCTAGCAAACTAGCGAGCTACTACCACCTATTCACCTTATATTGAACCATCCCATCACTTCACTTAAAAATAGTGATGTGAAGCAATCAAGAGATCTATGTCGACATGTGTCTACCAGACACACAAAATGCTTTTCCCTCCATTCAATCAAAATGCCATTTGACCTCCACCATTCCCCACTCAATCATGAGGTATAGATAGTGTCCCATCACAGGTGTTGTACGCTATGGAAAGAGTTGGGTCATCAACCTTTAATCACAACTGATGAACATGTTCCATTGCACATCACTAAAATAGAAGCCAAATTCAAAGAGCTTTCTATGATGCATGGGATCTTAGCAATAGCCATCAGATATGGAACTATTGAGCACAAACCATTTGATCTCTAAAAGGATACATAAACAACACAAACTAGAAGACTAGGTGATAGGGTTAGTCATAACATGATTTTAATGACATAATTTTGTGACTTATGTGACCTACAACCTCCACCAAGAAGTCAACAACAAAATTGAAAAAAAATTAGGATGCCATGACTAAAACCCTAGGGTTTAACTAGTAAACCTTAATTTTGATTGAGAGTAGAAATAATTCATTTTTTAGCATATTAAACATCCTCTACACCGACCAATTACATATCTAGAATGTACTTAGAAAACCCTCATCGAGACTATCACTAGATTTTCATTCAAATACTTGGAGGCCATTGTTTCAGAAAGATGACAACATTTTGTTGACATTACAACAATTTGTGAAACTTTTGCAACATCTCCAAAATCATTCTTCTTTCACCAACATCCTATACTAGTGCTTAAAGAACCTGATGATCCACATCTATCTTTCATTATGCCACTAGACTTCCTTGCATGCTATCTCAATTTCTCATCAATGAAAATGATATTCTAATAAATTTTACATTAGATGTGGACCATTTTCATTAAATTTAGGGTTATTTTAACTTTCATTAGTGAACATTTCATTTAGGATTTAATCTTGCATGTTTACATCATGCCAACTCATAAAAAATCAAAAAATTGCATAAGGTTTACATTAATGTTGCATTTTACGTCCATCAAGATCATTATTCAATCTTATAGGTTCAGATTTAGGTTCAAATTGCATTCTATAAATATTCATCTTGTTCATCACTTGACCTTATTTTCACTTTCATTTAGACACCCTAATCTATAAAACCCTATTACATAAATCTCAATCTATAACCAAAAACAAAAATCACATATAGAAGCCAAGAATTGAAATTTCAAATTTTAAAATGCTGAGCGAGCACCCATTCACCCATGGGTGAATGAGGCCCTCTATAGTCATTATAACTAGTTTCTAAGTAAATTTAAATCTCTATTTTAGAATCCTTTTTTTTTTGTTCAAATTGTATTTGAAAATTTTGAAAAATAGTTAGTATGTGCAAGAAAAGGTGTTATTTTGTCTCATTTATTTCAAACTCATAAAAAATATATTGCATTTCAATATTCAAAATCATTAAACCTATAGGACAAGTGTTACACTCTAAATCATTGCACAAGTTAGCTCTACAGGCTCATTGGTGGGCCTCTTCTCATTTACTACTTTTGGAGCAGAAGCGGTAGGAGGCCATGAAGGTTGAGACATAGAGGATTTCTCATAGGGAACCTTCTTCCACATTCAATAGAACTGAGCTATGTGGGTACAAAAAGAAGCTTAAACATAGGATACTTCGACTTTCACCAAGTGGGCACCACATGATTCTCCTACAAACATAATACAAAATATAATGGTACCAAAGCAGGGTGAGAGGAAGCATCGGGTTGGACAATGGAAGAAGAAGAGGAACCTCAATAGCGCTTCTCTTCTTCCATTCCATGTGCCATAGTGACATCATTATCATATTTTAAGAAAGGCTTACGTGAAACATCATAAGGCGATGGAGGTTATCTCACTCTAGGAGTTAAGGACCCTTTCTTGTACTTTTGATATGTTTGGTACAAGAGGTCATTCCTAGGTAGGAGAGTACCAATGGGTGCCAGCCAAAAGTGATCTAAGGAATAACTATCATGTGGAAATGATAGTTTATAACTAGTGTCATGGAACACATGCACAAAAACCTTATGAATAAAATTCAAACATTTATGCACAACCGAGGGAACTTCATCCATAGCTACTACCCAACGGATACCCAACTTCAATCTAAAGATTTCATACCCTAAGATTATTTCAAAAGTACATTTATGGATTTAGGTCCAACAAGGACTAAACAAACAATGCTAGCAAGGGGAGGTATGGAAATCCCATTATGTGTACACATGGTGCTCATATGTGTGGCATACCAATCTTTATGCAGGAAGTTAATTAACATAATCTCCTCAATTATGATATTCAACTAAGATGCTAGGTAAACAATAAAACCTTCTATAGTGTTTTTGTTGATTCATGTAGGGATATAAAGAGGATATGGTTCTCTTAAAACCCATCAGCAAGTCCTACGAGGTGAAGGTTATACCTCAACCACTATTCACAAGCTTTGCAAAGTACAGGTAGATACAAGAAAGAAGCCATCATGCACACTAAAAAATACTCTATAAAATCCCCCCAAAGGTTCACAATCGAACAATGACCCAACTAAGGCTTCGTTACACAACACCTATAGAACCTTCCAACTACTCCTAAGTTAGAGGTCACAAGTTTGGTTGTAAGGAAAAAGGCCTCATAACACTCACACCTACAAGTTTGGTTGTAAGGAAAGGATCTTTCAGTACTATAGGAAAAACAAAAATGGTTCACGTTGACTTCACAAAAAATGTAAGAGAGGGAGACAAATCACATCAAGGCTCTAGGTCACAAATAACCAAGAGCGGAGGGATTCCCTAACTTACCTCACTCTAAAGGATGGGGATCAAGAGTGAAGAGAACTATGTAGTACTTGTGTCACTCTTTAGACTTGACTTTTAGGTTTAGGCTAGGTGAGTTGATTTTTGTAGTGGATACTATTTCTTCGAAAACTCTTTGTTTGAGGATGACAAAGTAGTTTTGGGATGAAAGCGTGGTGCATTGGCATCTCTTTTGCGTGTTGGCATATGCACAACCAAAAAAGACTAAGTACAATAGAAAATACAAAAATGCCTACTAACAACCTAGCTAGCTGATTGAGAAGGGAAAAATCTAGAATAATAAAATATATGAAATAGAGATGAAGATGATAAAATAGGTAAATGAGAGATAGGGTGGTGTAAGAGCACCTGATAGAGTTCATGCCTCCATGAGGAAAATTTACATTTTTTTAGTTTAAGGTTGATGTCATAATGATGTAATAAGGCCTAGGAGGCCACAATTATGATGTTATGGGTCCTAGGGAGTAATTTTTAATTTCATTTTTCAAATATTGCAAAATTCAAAATAATGTAAAAAATTGTCAATGTAAAAGTTACAAAAAGTGCAAAAAGGGAAAACAAAAGAGGAATATGAAGGGTCATAGGGAGTTTAAAAGGCAGTTTAAGTATTTTATTATGTTGGGGAAGTTTTATTTCCATTTAAAATTCTATTTTCATTTTATTAAAGGTAGAAGTGTGGTTTTAAGGAAGGATTTAATAAGAAACAAAGCTGATTTTTGTGCATTTCAAGCATTTTCTCTATTTGCAGGCCATTCTATGACCATGTATAGATATAAAAACCACTTATCTTTGATTGAAGGTGAAATTATTTTGAATATAGTTTCTAATGCAATTAGTTTCATCCCATTTCATTGAGTTATGCAAAAGATATGTTAATTTCTTTACAGGCAGCTTCAAAAATTTTGACTAGGGGCAGTAAGCACAAAAAAATGCATAACTCTCATTTCAACAAGTAAAAACTAATTATTTTTTGTTTGAAGGTATTTTTTAATATTTTATTTTAGATTCAAAAGTTGAAGGGGTGTATGTTAGTATTTGATAAGGTTTAAATGAGGCCCTAGGATGGAAAAGAGTGATTTTGGAGCAAATTCAAGAGCCACGAGGCTAGGATTTTGTGAAAACCAAGTGCTAAACCTTGGGAGATGATTAGAATAGCATGTGTAGAATTATTTAAATATTTTTCAAGCATTTGGAAGGTGTCCTGAGGTTTAGAAAGTTGACAACCATTAAACCCATATCTTATTTAGTCCAAAATGGCATGGAGTGAGGGTTTGATATTTTGATGTATCAAGGAGTCTTTCAAGCACTAAAAATTGATTATTGGGTAGTTTTATAACCTATTTCAATTCTTTCCGTGGTTATTTGAGGATTTTTAATGAATTAGGTGATACATGCTTTGCAAATTAGGCTTATTTTTTCCAAAGAAATAGTGCTTGAGTCTATGTTATGTTTAATAAGGCTATAATGGGTTCCAAAAAATGTATTTATTCTTTGTATATTCTATTAGGGTCAAAATATATACCCAATTTTTCTATTGTGGAATGCTACAAGAAATTGGTGTCATGGGTGCAAACAATTGAAATTTTGATAAAATAGTGTTGTAAGAAAGTATTATTGCTTTGTTTATATCCAAATCAATATGTTTAAAGGTGTGTTAGGGTGTGGTAAAGTTTGGAACCATGTTTCAATGTGTTTATGTCTTTTGGAATCAAGTTGTAAAGAAGTTGAGTTGTTGAAACCTTAGTACTACATCAATTGGTATCCGAGCTCAGAAGGTTTGGGCAAGAGAGTTTGGTGTTTGTGTGTTTGTGTTTTTCCAGGTTGAAGAGAAAACCTCATTGCCAAAAGACTAGGTACAACAATAGAGAAGAGACCTTGGCGAGGAAAAAAAAATTGGAAGCAAGGTTAAAGGGAGTTACTTGAAGAGAAGATGTTTGCAGACTGAGGATTCATAAAGGAAGAAGAAACAAGAAGAGAGGAAGAGATAAGAGTAAAAGAAAAAGAAAATAAAGATGGATCAATATATTAGAGAATTGAGGCAAGAATTAGAGGAATTTAGAGTGATGAGAAAAAAAAATGAGGCTAAGATGGAACAGTTGTGTAGGCAAGCTACAAGTTGGCCTTTGACAATTAAGAAGAGAAATGTCCTATTCAAAGGCTAATACAAAAAAGAAGACACATGAAGGAATTAGAATAAAAAAGTAGATGATAGAACCTTTGATAGAGGTAGGAGATGAGCAAGCCAAGACATAAGAAGAAGAATATGAAGAAAAATAATGGAAGATATAGGTTGCATCCATCCCCAAACATGAAGATGACATTGCAGTAGAGGTGAAGGATCATATTTTGGAGCGAAATGATGAATCCCTCATGAAGATAAAAAATGAGTTGAAGATACATGATGGTATTGTATAAAAAATATATCACTTCCTTGTTGTGATAACATTTTTATAAGGAAAAAACCAATGGACAAGATGCAACAAATGGGAGAAGAAGGACAAGGAGTTGAGACAAAGATTGTAACACATTAAAGCATGAAGGAATAGACTCAAAGAGACAAGAAAAAGTGGAGACAAGTTGGCATAGATGAACTAAAGAAAAAAGTGAAGATGAATATAGTCGGGATCCATTTCAAGGAGCAGAGAATGCAAGGAGAATCATTTAAAGATAAATACTAGTCATTAACCTCAATCCAAAAGGGCTTGGGAAATTCATTTGGCTGAGAGTATGGTGTAGAGCACCTGATAGAGTTCATCCCTCCATGAGGAAAATTTAGATTATTTTAGTTTAAATTTATTATCCTAATATGTAATAAGGCTCATGAGGCCACATTTATGATGTTATGGGTCCTAGGGAGTCATTTTTAAGTTGATTTTTCAAATATTGCAAAAGTTGTCAAAATAATGTAAAAAATTGTCAATGTAAAAGTTGTAAAAAGTGCAAAAAGAGAAAACAAAAGAGGAATATGAAGCATCATATGAACTTTAAAAGGTAGTTGAAGTAGTTTCTCACATTGGGAAAGTTGTAAATATTTTAAAAATTCCATTTGCATCATTGTAAAGGTAGAAGTGTGGTTTTAAGGAAGGATTAAATAAGAAACAAAATTGTTTTTTGTGCATTGCCAACATTTTATTTTTTTATAGGCCATTGTATGACCATGTAAAAATAGAAAAACAAATTATATTTGATCTTAGGTGAAATTATTTTGAATATAATTTCTAATTCAATTGGTTTCATCCCATTTCTTTGAGTTATGCAAAAGATATGTTAATTTCTTTATAGGCAACTTGAAAATTTTGAACTAGGGGCAACAAGCACAAAAAAATACATAACTCTCATTTCAACTAGTAAAAACTCATGATTTTTTGTTTAGAGGTCCATTTTAATATGTTGTTTGATATTAAAAAGTTTCAAGGTGTATGTTAATGTTTGATAGGGTTTCAAGGAGGCCCTAGGCTAGAAATGATTGGTTTTGGAGCAAATTCAAGAGCCACAAGACTAGGGTTTTGTGAAAACCAAGTCCTAAACCTTGGGAGATGATTGGAATAGTATGTGTAGACAAGTTTCCAGATTTTTGAATTATTTTTAAGGTGTCTTGAGGTTTGGAAGGTGAGAACCATTAAACCCCTTTCTTATTTAGTCCAAAATCACATAGAGTGCGGATTTGATATTTGGGTGCATTAAGTTTTCCTTAAAGAAAAAAATAATGATGATTTGGTAGTTTTATAACCTATTGAAATTATTTCTATGGTTATTTAAGGGTTTGGAGTGAATTAGGTGATACATTCTTTGTAAATTATGTCTATTTGAAGCCCATTTCTATAGGATAGTCAATTTTAGGCTTAATCTTTTCAAATCAATAGTACTTGAGTCTTTGGTATGTTACATAAGGATGTAATGGGTTTCTAAAAATGAATTTTGTCTTTGAAGATTCTATCAGGGTAAAAAGATATACCCAATTTTTCTTTTGTGGAATTCTACAAGCAATTGGTGTCATGGGTGCAAGCAATTCAAAATCTGATAAAATAGTGTTGTAAGAAAGTGTTATTGCTTTGTTTCTATCAAAATCAAGATGTTCAAAGGTGTATGAGGGTTTGGTAATTTTTGGAACCATGTTTTGGTGTCTTTTGGAATCAAGTTGCAAAGAAGTTGAGTTGGTTAAACCTTAGTATTGCATCATAGGATGATGAAGATAATCTCATACAAGCTCTAGTTCACAAATGAGCTCTACACATACATCCATATACACAAAAACAAGAGGGGAAATTGTTAGAGATGTATAGGGCCCTACCTCAGTTAGACAACCATAAAGCAATATAGTAGAATAAGCAATAAAGGAAAGAAAAGAAAGCAACATAGTAGAATAAGTGATAAAGGAAAGAAAAGTAAGAAATGAATAGTACAAATTAGTAGTATGCT
The DNA here is from genome assembly GCA_007258455.2 of Sequoia sempervirens. Lineage (NCBI taxonomy): Eukaryota > Viridiplantae > Streptophyta > Pinopsida > Cupressales > Cupressaceae > Sequoia > Sequoia sempervirens. The sequence continues at coordinate 642,945,546 of VDFB02193867.1, read as the reverse complement.
ACTTGATCAAATATCAAAGGAGAGGAGTGAAGAGTTACCACCTCCACCCAAAATCTCACTAGATAATGGAAGGAGAATGCAAGGTATAGAATTGGAAAAGTCACCATAGCCACAACAGTGATGAGTGGAGGTCTCACAAGACTCCAAGCCCACACTTCCAAAGTTTCCTCACACTTGTAATGTGGATTTTATGGAGCTTGAAAGCTACTACAATGCTAAAAAATGGATTGGTAGAATGTTGCTTGAGAGTGAAGAAGTGAATTTGAATGTGTAGAGAGATTGATAGAGACTGAAATGAAGTGAGAATGAATATTTTTGAAGGTAGAATGGGAAAAATAACCCCAATTAGGTGTGTAACACCTCTACTAGTTTTAGATGCAGGAATTCATCAAGGATTACAACATGTTGTGCAGAAATCTTTGTGTCATGCTTGCATCCTCAAAAAATATTCTATCATCAACACACAAGAAAGATGCCAAGTGGAATGAAGGTAGGTAGGTGATATGGAATTTAATGTTCAAATTTTATTTTCTAAGGTGAGGATATGTGAAAGGAGAATTTTCCTAAGGAGTGCAAATTCACTCCTATATAATTACTTTTCATTTTAGGCACATACTTAAAATTCAGAATATTAGTATCTTTCCTTTCAAAGTATGCCAAGAAAAATCTCATTAAGAAGCATTTATTTATTCTTACAATATCTTTCATAGATATGAGAGTCTCTTAGTGCAAGAGAGTGAAAATTTTGACACATTCTTTAGTTCCACATACCCTAATATCTCTCCTATTTGTGAGAATGTTTTAATGAAGATGTAAGCACACAAAATCATGAAAATCATAGTTTCTCTTCTCCCAATACCTTTCCTACTTGTGAAAAAGGTATCTTGGTGTTAGAAGATACACTCATTGAGTTTCATGACAATCTTGAAATATCCCCTTCTAAAATATCTCATACTTGGAAAGATATTATGGAAGAAGACAATGATATCATTACATTTCTTAACATCAATTTACCTAGCCTCCATTCATCTCTCACTTCTGAGAATATTTTAAAGAAAGAGGCTGTAATCATAGAAAATTATGACAATCACAATTTTTTTTCTCCTAATATCTTTCCTATATATAAAGAAGATATTTTTGTGTTAGTCGATACACTCATTGAAAGTTGTCACAATCTTTTTTCTCCCTCCCCTAATTTTATTCTCCCACTTGGGAAGACATAATTGAAAAAAAGGATGAAATCATTGATAAGAAAGAAAAGTGTAGGTATTCTTCTAAAACATAAATTTTTGGGACCCTATGGACTACTCTTGCACTTCTAGGGTTTTTCACCTAAAAGGAGAGAGATCGCCAAAAATGCTTATGTATCACTCAAATCAAGATGTATGCAATGTTGTTTAATATAAATGAACTTAAATAAATGTAGTTGACTAATCTAAATGACTAAAAATGAATGCAAAAGTGAGTTTTATGCCTTGTTTGAAAACATAGTGTGATATGCAAATAATAAAGAAAACAAAGGAAATGTGCAGAATAGAAAGAGATGGTTCAAATCAGAGTGCACCTAGGAAAATTATGTTGAACCTATAATGTATTGAATGCTAGCTAAGATCACTAATTTTTCATAGTGGGACTCATTCACCTAGGGTGGTGAATCAGTCCTCCTAGTGAAAAAGTGTTGGGAGTTGGTTTCTATCTTTCGAGATCTAGAATCTTACAAAATTCACAATTTCAATCCTAAGGTGGGACCCATTTTACACAAGTTGCAAATAAGTCCTCTCCCAAATTTCTAAAAAATCAAGAGATAACTCTGCAACACCAGATTTGGAAATGTCTGCTTGTTAGGTTACCGAAGTCAGTTTTGCATAAAACAAACAAATAACTCTCTCTAAGCTTGAATTTTACTCAAGTTGACTTGAACCACCTAGTTGACTTTGAAATTAATCTTCAACACCTAATAACCTATCACATCTACATTCAAAGAGATGAAAACAAAAATCCAATAGGGGAAAAGTGATTGAGGGTTAGTGAATAGGGGTTTTCCTTGGTCAAAACCCACTTTTGGTAATTAAACCATTGAAAAGGTAATGAAATGAAGGAGAAAGATAAAATAATATCATGCAAGTGCTATCAAATTACCTAACCCTTGATGATGGAAGTCTGAAGTAATTTCAATTGTTGCTTCAAAGTGCTTGAATAATGCTTGAATTGTTGATGTAAAATTCTTGAATGCTTGAGTGCATAGGTGAATAAGTGAACTTGATGAATAGGGATTGTAGGAGATCAAAATCACTTATTTATACATTTATGGTGCCTTAGTATCCATTCGTACCTCATCACAGGATTCCATCAAGTGATTTTGAATAAAATCCTGATAGGAAATTTAAAATATTTTGAATTTGGGGCCAACGGGGACTCATTCACCACCCATGGTGAATGGGTCCCATCTAGGACCTCAAAAAATGTGTTAGGAAAAATTTTGTATTTAATGTTATTCATCAGGATAACATTTAAAAATATACTTCATTACAACTTATGAGGGCATAAAGAGACCAAATAAAGCATGAGAAGGGTGTAAACAGTGAAAATATACCTAGAAGAATATGAAAGCTTGTTACAAGACTTTAAAAGACTTCAAAATAGAACTTATTATTGAGTAAAATGGTGGTTTTTAGGTAAATTTTATTAAATAGTGTCTATAAAAATGTAGAATTGTCTTAGAACACTTCACAACACCTACACAAGATGTCATTCTTTGAATTTTCATACATAAATAAGCATGTTCAAGCCATGTTACAACATAAATTAGAGCAACATAGTTCTGACACCATTGAACAAGACCTAAAAGGCCATGAAAATGACAAGTGACCATTTTTCTACGATACATTTAGCCCCCACTTTAGTGAGAGGATGAACTTGTTTCAAACTCATACTAAAGTAGCCATGAACATTGAGGGGAGGGTTCAAATACACTTACATTAGAAAGATGGAATGAAAATGATCAAGAAGGATGATCAAGCCCCCATGATGATCCCATGGCAAACCAAGCATAAGAACAAAGGAACACACAAGTTTTGAAAATAATTGGATGAAGCTTCGATCACCAATCCAACTAGCCATGGAAAGAGATCTAGGATGATTGTTTGAAAAAGATAATGTGTACTAACTTTGAGGCCACAAAACTTTAGGCTATCTATGGGGTGAGAATTCCCAACTATATAATCACTCTGGGGCCACAAAACTAGTTTCCAATGAGGTGATAAAGACCAAAAGGTAAGATACATATGCTAGTTTTCATGCATTCACAAACACAAAAGTGGCTATGGGGAGAAGTCATGCCACTAGGTGGGCTTCTTGCTCAACCATGTTAAATTTATACTACTTGATAACTTTAAGAAGTTTCCACAAAGAAAAATGATCATAAAAAGAAAAAGGTACCATAGTCATGCAAGTTGTGTTATGCAAGGTGGAAAAAAGGAATGCAAAATGTAAAAATGAAAAAATGTAAAATGTTAAAAGATGTTCAACGATTCTTGTTTAGTTTATGTAAGGTTAGTCACTTAGGAAACATTGTGTCTAATGTCTCCAAGAAAGTACCAATCAAAGAATTGTATATTCACAACTTAGGGGATGCAGTGCATCACATCAAGACACCAAGAGGATTGCAATATGTTTAGATATATCACACTTATGAAGGACATCACACCCAATTTCATCCAACAAGTGATAAATGCATCATGTAAATGACAAGCCTACACTAGGAACCAAGAATGTAAATGAATAAATGGTAATGTATGCCCCCCACTTTAAAGGAATTGCTATGCATCGTTCTATGAGAAATTACTTTAAAGTAGAGAAGAAAAAAAAAAAGAAAAAAGAAAACAAGGCATGAAAGCCCTATGCCAAGTCATATGTTTCAAAGTTAGGTTGCATCATGTCGAGGAAAAATGAAAAAAAAGAGAGGGAGTTGCCCCAAAAAAAAAAACCAAACACATAAGGGATCTATGGATTTGGGGTTAGTATGTTCGTTGTTGCATTCTTTTTATGAAAGAGCTCAAAATTTTCATCATTTCCCAAAGCACATAGAACTAGAAGAATGACACAAAGAGAATGAAAACAAAGGAAAGTATGTTTTGTGTCAACATGGAAGAGACATTGTGGTCTTGACACCTTGCATCATCCCCAAAAGGAAAATACAAGAGAAAAGAAAGAAAATGAAAATGCGAAATAAAAGTGAAAAATATTTTGGGTCAACATGAAGTAGACATTTCAGTCTCGATGCCTTGTGTCATCCCCAAAAGGAAAAAAAAAAAAAGAGAGAAAAATACAATGACCTTTTGGGTCAACATGGAAGAGATATAGGGCATCTCTATGCTTTTTGTCATCTTTGAAAGTTAAAAAAAAAAACAAAAAGAGAAAAATAAAATGCATGAAAGATAGAAGAATAGAGGTACAAATAGAAGTGTCAAAAGAGAGAGAACATCAAACACATGATAAGGGGGAACACGATACACACATGAAAAGGAAAAGATAAAGATAAAAGAAAAGAGGCTAGTTAGGTGAATGCAAGTCAACCATCTAACAGGTCATCCGCCTCCCAATCATGTTTAGTGTAAAGAAAGGGTAGTTGACTGTCCAAAGGAATAATTACAAGCGCCGAACTAGGAGACATACTAGGTTCTTCACTTAGTGGAGAGGATGTATCATTTAAGCCTATTGTGGATGAAAACAAAGAATTTTAAATTGTTATGCACTTCATCTATTTTTTCAATCTTCACATCATCATCATCATCATCATCAATATTAATGATAATACGAGGATGAAGGGCGATTTCTAAAGATGGATGTATGAAAAGTTGAGGTTGTTGGATTGGTTCAATTTGTTGTGATTGTTGCACTGGATTATCTTGTGGTAGGTTAGGAGAAGGATGGTGGCCATCTATTACTTCTATCAAAGGGAAAGGTTGATTTTCTTTATCTTCTTCTATCTGAGATTGACGAGCAATGAGATGACGATGATGCCTATGTTCCCTAGCACTGTGGTTTTGTTTAATTCTATTTTGGAGTTGTGGAGGTGTGAGAGTGGATTGGGTCATCATATGTTCTTCTACTTTTGAAGGGGGAAGAATGAAAGAAACTAAAGAGGATGGATCAACCAATTTCTCTTTAACTTTATACACTTTTTTAAGGTGAGGAGGTTGAGTAGGATTTGTTTCATGTTCCCTTGGTCGTTTAAATGATGATGGGTAAATATCAAGGGGTGGAGGTTTGAGGTTTTTATCAATGTTAGAATCAAGTTGAAGCATGGTTTTTTCTATGATAGGATGTGTGGAAGTGGATGGGGATGTGTTCCAAAGAGATAATTCAACTATCTTTTTGGATTTAAACTTTTGATAAGCTATGAAAAAGAAGTCCTTGCTAGGGGTGATAGGTTCCATGGGTTCAGGCCAAAAGGCTTCTAATGAGAAGTTACCTTTGGAAGATAAAGGATTAAATCCACTATGGTGTATGGTTACTATCTCATTTTCATGTGGAAACTTCAAGAACTTATGAGCAACTGAGGGGACTGCTTTCATTGAGTGAAGCCAAGGGAGGCCTCACCACAAACAAAATTGGTCAAATTTTGGAACAATGGAAAATGTCACATCCAAAGTCTTAGGTCCTATTTGTATAGGTAGCATGATCGATTCAATTGTAGGGAATGAAAAACCATTATGTGTTTTAATACATGTAGTGGGTTTATGATAATCATCTTGATATAGCTCATGTAATACCAGAAACTCCTTTGTGGTTGGAGTGGTTTGACCTAACTAATGGTGGAAAGTTGTTGTTGCATAGATGAAATAGTGGTAAGGTGTTTTGTAATAAGGGGATTAGGGTATGTGGTTTGAGGTGGAAGGGAAAATGGTGAAGGAGCATAAGTAATGTTAGGGGAAGTGAAAGGAATGTTGCATTGGATGGAAAGGTGAAGGCATGGAAGTGGTATTGTTAGGGCCTAATGCACCATTGACCATATTAGGAGTAAGAGCTTGTGAGATCCCAAGGTCCACAATGAAAGTACTATTGTGAGATGCCATGAATCTAAAACTTCTTCTCACTAAAGTATTATTAATGGGGCACCAAACACTCATACAAGTACCACAATGGATGGGTGAATGAAAATCCAAGTAATCTAAGAGCTCTAAAATGAAAATAATAGAGATTATACTAACTATAATAAATATCTAACTATAGAAAATATAAATGCAAACAAATGCTAGAAAAATGCCAAAAATGATGTCTAAAAAGTGCAGAGGGACTGATTCATTCGAGGTGGTGAATGAGTCCCACTATGGAGTTTTTTAGGTTTTTTTCAAAAATTTAAAGATGATTTAAATGCTCTACAGAATGAAATTACAGATGTATAATGCATATTTTGACATTTTTTCAATGAGATTTAATACAAAATTGAAATCTAAATGAAGTTTCCACTAATGCAAAAAAGAGAGTCCTAGAATGCAATAACAAATCAATGTTGTAATTGAATGCTAATGAAAATGGAAAATGAGATTCAATGTGTGAATGCAATTAGAAATCCAAAGTTCTCAAAAGCAAGGTTCACCAAAATGAAACATAGATTTTTGGGAGGCTATGGACTACTCTTGCACTTCTAGGGTTTTCACCTAAAAGGAGAGATATAGGGCCAAAAATGCTTATGTATCACTCAAATTAGGATGTATGCAATGTTTTTTAATGTAAAAGAACCTAAATAAATGAAATAAACTAACCTAAATGACTGAAAATGAATGCAAAAGTGAGTTTTATGTTATATTTGAAAACACAGTGTGATATGTAAAAAATGAAGAAAATGAATGAAACGTGCAGAGTAGAAAGAGATGGATCAAATTAGAGTGCACCTGGGAAAAATATTATTAACCTGGAATGTCTTGGATGCTAGTTGAGATCACTAATTTTTCATAGTGGGACTCATTCGCCTAGGGTGGCGAATCAACCCTCCTTGTGAAAAAGTGTTGGGAGCTAGTTTTCATCTTTCAAGATGTAGAATGTAACAAAATTTAGATTTCCATTCCTAAGGTGGGACTTAATCACCATAGATTGTGAATCAATCCTCTCCCAAATTTCTAAAAAGTCAAGAGACAACTCTACAACACCAGATCTGAAAATGTCTGCTTGTCGGGTTACCGAAGTTAGTTCTACATAAAATAGACAAATAACTCTATCTAAGATTTAATTTGACTCAAGTTGAATTGAAGCACCTAGTTGACTTGGAAAGTAATCTTCAACACCTAATAACCTATCAAATCTTCATATAAAGAGCTGCTAACAAACATGTAATAGGGGAAAAATGATTGAGGGTTCGTGAATAGGGGTTTTCCTTGGTCAAACCCCACTTTTGGTAATTAAACCATTGAAAAGATAATGAAATGAAGGAGAAAGATAAACTAATAACATTCAAGTGCTATCAACTTACCTAACTGTTGATGGTACAAGTTTGAAGTAATGTCAATGGTTGCTTGAAACAGCTTGAATAGTGCTTGAATTGTTGATATAAAATGATTGAATGCTTGAGTGAATAGGCAAATAAGTGAACTTGATGAATGAGGATTGTAGGAGATCAAAATAACTTATTTATACAATTATTGTTCATTAGTATCCATTCTTACCTCATCACAAGCCAACATCAAGTGATTTTGAATAAAATCCTGAAAGGAAATTTAAAATATTTTGAATTTGGGGCCAAGTGGGACTCATTCACCACCCATGGAGAATGGCTCCCACCTAGGACCTAAAAATATGTGTCAAGAAAAATGTTTTATTTAGTGTTATTTGTCAGGATAACATTAAAAAATATACTTAATTACAACTTATGAGGGCATAAAGAAACCAAATAAAGCATGAGAATGGTGTAAATAGTGAAAATATTCCTAGAAGAACATGAAAGTTTCTTACATGACTTTACAACACTCTAAAATAGGACTTTTTGATGAGTAAAAAGGTGGTTTTTAGGTAAATTTCATTAAATAGAGTCTAGAAGAATGTAGAAATTTCTTACAACACTTCAAAACACCTACACAAGACATCATTCTTTGAATTTTAGTACCTAAATAAGTATGTTCAAGCCATGTTACAACATAAAATCAGAGAAACTTAGTTCCAACACCATGAAACAAGACCTAAAAGGCCATGAAAATGACAAGGGGACATTTTTCTATGAAACATCTTCTCTTGATTCCTCCCCTACTTGTGATGAACTTAGCTTACAAAATATAATCATGCAATGTGATGAACATCTTGATTTCTCCTTTCCTAAAAGCTATCCTACTAGAGAAGATATGATGGTGTAAGAGGATGATAGCATTGATACATGCCTTTCAAATAATAGAAATTTGTCTTCCTTAGATGAAGATGATGAGGTAACATTAGACTCTCCTTCACTAAAATATCATCACAATGAGGATAAATCTTGAGTTTATGAAAATTAGATATCCGTTGAGTCCTCCTATAAGTCCTCTAATTTTTCAACTCCCAAGTCATTTGTTGAGCCACTTATTACCATCTACCCAAGCTCACATTGGCCTCAAGTGCAAAAAGCCCCCATACTTATCATAGAACCACTGAAAAAGCAACCATTATTCCTAGGAGATATCTTGAATTATACAATGTAACTTGATAGAAAAAATGTTTTACAACAACCAAGTTACAATACCATTGTTCACACATATATTACAAGGAACAATAGGCAACAAAAAACAATTCTTTCTTCATTACCATTGCCTCAACCAATTTTTCCTGGTGCTCCTCATTTTCCTTCACATAGTGGGAAGTAGTATGCCCTATTTGAACAACATAAAAAGACTCCCAATAAGATATCCTTATGGTATCTTATTCAAACCTCACCTAATTATCATAACATTCTTCAAACTAACTTGCAAAAAGTTATGGTCCCTCCTAGTGTGAAACCAAATGATGTAACAACCCTAATTGAAGGTATGAATTTGATCAACTTAGACATTGCTTTCCATCAAGATGAGTTTCCTCCATTAGATGTGTAAAAAAAATGAGGCTTTCATGATAGTGGCTTGCATTAATAGATGTGGGATAAAGCTAACCCTTGTCAATAATTTCTCAACCCTTAACATTTGTAGCATAAACCTTTTGGATAAAATTAGAGTTGAAAAAATCCTAATACAACTGGACTCTTTATCTATTCATGTTTTTGATAATGTAGGAAAAAAAATACATGGTGTGATCACATTACGTATTATAGTTACAAAGGATGCATTAAAAATTCATGTCCATGTTATACCCTAAGATCTTTCATACAATCTTCATTTGGGTAGATGATGGATTCATGAGATGAATGTTGTACCTTTAACTCTTCATTAATTAATGAAGTATTTTTACAACAACAAAGTCTACATAATTAAAATTTATCCTAATCCAAAAATTTGTTCACACACTAAGAAAGACAAGGAAATTCCTTTGAAAACATTGATACCAACTTCAAAAGTAGAACCCACTCAAGATGAACAAAAGGAGAACAATTTTGTAAAGTCACAAAGCTATTGGATGATAATTGGAGTTCATTATATTTCACACCTACATTCATGGGAGAGTATAATATTACACACAAAATAGGAAAAGAGAAAGAAACACACATAATATGAACACAAGTTGAGTCACCAAAAGCAGGTGATTCCACAAATTTTAGCAAAGAAGAGAACACAAGTTATACATCCACATATGAAGAGTCTAATAATGAGAAACTACCAAATATTAGAGAAATTGAGAAAAATTTATGGAAGAGGCTATGAACTTTTGAAACAAATTCACTATAGTGGAAAAGGATGTGGTGCTAGAGAACAAGGTATTTTTGTCCCTATAGATCCTAATACACAAGAAACAACTAGTGTTCTTTGTTATTACCCTTCAAATGAAATAAAATCATAAAATAATCTTTCACTCAATACCAACAATATTACAAAAGATTCTTCTAAGACAGCTTTAACCTTGGTGCATCCTGAACCGGTAGAAACAACTAGTGGTCTTGGTAATTGTACCTCAAAAAAATCAAATAACCAAAGAAACCTTCACTTAATATCAATATCATCATGCACAACACTCCTAGGACATCTTCAAAGACATGCCTTAGTAATGATTGGGGTTCAATATATTTTACACCCTCCTTTAAGGGAGATTATAAAATCTCACAATCTCAAGAGTCTTGTGTATGTATGACACCTTTTACTAAGAAAGATATCTTTTTCTAAGTATAAATGATCATATTTTACTATTGTTGAAGGGAGTATCTTATCATGACTTCTCAAAGATCACTTGGCATCTCTCCCTCCAGGAGCACAAAAGAAATTTTACAATAAAATTTCTTTTTGTGCATATCATAGAGTTAATGGTTATTCTACTAATTAATGTAAGGATTTAAGTGATAAAATTAAACATCTTAAGGATTTTTGTCCTCTTCCTTGTACTGATGCACTTATTTCCTCTAATTGATACTATTTTTTATCATAACAGGTTGCTCATCAATATGTGGCATTAGTAGCTTTATGTTTCTTTCTCATTTCTATTCACAGTGATACAATAATAGGTGCAACCATATTTATTTTGGTAGCAACATGATAGTTCTTGGTGGTTGTCTCTATCTCTATTAGTGGGGGGCAAGGATAACTAGTTTTCAAAGGTGTGCATTCTTTTCAAGGATAATCTCTTTCTCTCTTTCTACTTAAAACACCAACATAGTATGTATGTTGACATTTTAAGTGGAGACATATGGTCCCCTATTCATTGTTGTCATGTTACCTTCTTAGTGATGATAGTATACATCTACTAAGAAGTGTAAGGAAGGGGGAAATTTGTGAATAAAGATGGCTAAGACCAAGTAGCAACCACTCTACCTAAAATCTAAGGAAAATACCAAATCCAAAACAAGAAATCATAAATGATAGAAGAAATAAAATAAGTATGAAAAAGATAATAACAAACTCCACTCTCAAAGTTCATTATCTTCTCTGTTTCTCCTCCATTCTTTCTAAAGTTGAAAATTTTTTTCTCAAATTTTAAACTGTTTGAATACCTACAAGTTAAAATGACAATACATCAAGAACTTTTGAGAATGTGGTTATAAATCAAAAATGAAACTAATGACCTTTTATAGAAAAACTTCTTAAATGGACAAATGAGATTGAAAGTCTAAAACATCAATATTTGAGGTTTCATGCACCACATAGTAGTGGGCTAGGGATGTCTAAACATAGATGGCCAAGATTCTTTGAAAATTGAAAGTAATCAAGGGTGAAGATTCAAATTAGGAAGTGGAGGGAAAGGAGTGTTAAAAATTGGATACTATAATTATGTAATTTGGGAGAGAATGTGGGCAGGAGGAAATTGGAAAGAGACATTATATAATTATTTTGGATAAATTATTTACTAATAGATAGAAAAGGCCAAGTGAATAGCTACATAATTAGAATAATTATTCAACTATAGATGATGGGTGAAGAGTGAATAATTAAATAAATGGAAATTTATTTAATTATGGAAAGAAATGTTAGAGAGGAAATTAAATAAATATTGATTTATTTAATTAATCAAAAGTATAATAAAGAATGGAAGATGAATTAAATAAATAATTAGAATTATTTAATTAATAGAAGAATATTATTAAAGAAAACAATTAAATAATTAAAAAAAATTAATTACATAGGGTAGAAGGGGGGATTGATAGGGAAAAATGTTGTTAATAGAGCAAGTCATTTTTCATTGTCTACATTTTGCTCCTCTTTCACATAATGTGATTGAGAGTGTTGTGTGAAAAAATAATTAAGAAAATAAGGTTTATATCATGCCCTAGTATTCCTTGGTGAAGGTGGGATAGATCCGTGCCCCCTCAAAATTCTTTTTGTAAAATTTGATTTTTTTTGAAAGATGTGAACAACATTTCTGATAGGTTGATTTACGGAATTGAGAGCAAAAGGATTCAATTTTAGGCCCCTAGAAAGCACATATTAGTTTTTTGGTTCAACATTTAGCATAGCCAATGAAAAAGGGGTGGTAAAACCCCATTTTAGAAAGTTATAAATATAATTTAGTTTCTATAATAGTCATTTGTGAATTTTATCCTTGACTAAATAGTGAGAGAAAAAACCTATTGCAAAGCTCTTGTCAAAATGTATCTAGTTCCACATGTTGTGCATTGCAAGTATTAGGTCCGGACATATAGACAACTAGAGGGATTGGGGGACGCACTACATACACTATCCTTGCCTTGTGATTTTTTAATTTTTTTGGTAGATATAGGGCTCCAAAAAAGGGTAAACAAATATGAAAACCTTGTTCGCCATTTTTCTTATCATTTATGCCATAAGTGAATGTTGTTCATTGTATTTTCTCAATGTGATGCAAGTGATGGGGATTAAGCCACAACAAATTTTTCATGAGGAAATTAAAAATTGTGATGCAAGTATAGTATTTTTCAATGATTGTGTGGTTGTAAGCATCATTTGTGATTTTAAGGTGCGATGAGCTCGAATATTATATTTGTAAAAATGAACTGCATTTGCATAAAAACAACATATTTGACTAGTGAAATGTATATACTAGATAGTGTGACACATTTTCCTATTTATAATTTTCCCCCAATTTAGGTAAAATTTTATACGTAATGAATTTCAAATAAGTTGAATTAGGGTTTATGATTGACATAATTTATTCATTTGTGATCATAGATTCCACTAGACCTTATTTACACATGAGATATTTTTCCATCAACTTTTAGACAACAAAAGTGGATGGACGATGAACAAAGGGATCAAATGTTGTCCCTGGGGTTATACTATGTCACTTTCATGTCGTGGTCTAAGCTAACATGGGTCTACTAACTGCATTGGTTGAGCGATGGTAGTTGGAGACATACTCTTTCCATTTATTGACAAGAGAAGCTACCATGACTTTGGAGGATGTGTGGTGCATTCTCAGACAACCCATTAATGGATATTGAGCGATGGTAGTTGGAGACATACTCTTTCCATTTATTGACAAGAGAAGCTACCATGACTTTGGAGGATGTGTGGTGCATTCTCAGACAACCCATTAATGGATATTTTGTGTCTTATGACCTAGATTGAGGATACAGTGCTACTATGTCCACTTTTGATCATGAGGATATTATGGAGTTGGATATGAAGGACTATCAAATTCATTTGGGAGTGTTTATGGAGAGATATGAGCTCCATCATTATCATGTGTAGTGTAATTGGTATAATTGTGTTCCCTAATTCATGGGGACATGGATTTCTGATTGGTTGGGGGAAGATACTTCTTGGCATCCATACTCAAGATGTAGTTTATGCTTGAGGTAATTTATGTTTCCCATGCTTTATTTTTATCTTCACAATGTCACCTATTGTGGGGCATTCAGTATCAATTGTTGTACTACTCTCTCTATGGTTTGGACCTAGGAGCACATCACAATGTTTTGTACACTAGTTCAAAGGAAACTTGGGGATGGTTTTCCTTATGTATTCATATATGGAGGGAATGTGACTTAGACACACATCACTAACATTAGTTATTTGAGGCATGCTATTAAATTATTAGATTCATTGACATGGAAACCTTATAGAGATTGCACTCCATTCAACGATGATGATGATCATTTTCCTTATTGTTGAAATACTTGATATTTTATTGGATGCATACTGCATAGCCAAAAAATTATAGAGAGGTAACTACTAGAGAGGGTGTTGCATCAATTTAGAGAGAGGTTGGCATTACTAGTGGGCATGACTGAGTTTGTATGATTTAGCAAAGAGATGCAATTGTAGTGTAGAAAAATGTATCTATTTTACATTTATACACTTTATTGGGTCCTCTTAGTTAATTTGGAATTAATCGTGCCTTAATTTAGTGTTATAAAATGTATTTATTTACACTTTCATACTTATTTAGGGTTTTTTTAATTAATTGAGCTAAATATTTACTTAATTGGCCCTTTAATTCAATTGCCAAGCCTATTTAATTACATTTTCTAGAAATTAAACCAACCATTCATTAATTCCTTAAAATAACACTTCTTGTTGAATAATTTGTGTCCTAGGTTTAGGGACCTAGGACTGATTCTACCATGGGTGAATCGGTTCTCCCTTATACCTAGGACATATATTTAAATTATGTTTTTTCTAGTATTTTAAGGTTTTCAAATCTATATTCAAATGTTAGGTTGTGATATTTGAATTTCAAGAAATTGAGGATACATACATACAAATATAAGGTTATTTACTATGTTTCACCTATAATATTTTAAGAGGAGCCATGTAATGTTCAAGAGATCAAGTTAGAATTCAAGAGAAGATTTATTAGAGTTTTATTGCAACAATCAGGATCTAATTTTCATATCAAAGTATTCTTGCATCATGCATGTTGTTGGAGATAATATGGTGATGTAGGTTTCATGACCCATTCAAGCATTCAAAGCCATTATTTCAAGCAATATTCAAGATTCAAGATACACATGCATTGAAGTTATTTCATACAAGAGGTAGATCAACATTCCAAGGTTTATACAAGGGTTTTTTGAACAATCACATTATTTTTTTCCTTATTCATTCCCTCTTTCATGTTTCACTTCATTTCAATGTTTCATTACCAAAATGAAATTTGACCAAGGAAAAACCCCATTCACCAAAAAAAAATGCTTCCCTCTTTATTTATGATTGCAAATTTAGGTGGAAGAAATCTTGAAGATCTGTTGAAGAGAAAAATTGAAGTTGTCAGAGTTCTCATCTTCTCACAGAAACTCATCTACAAAATTTATTTTGAGCTTTTTGAGAACCTAAAGCCTAGATAAGCTGGAAATGTAGAGATAGGACTATAGGATCCCTAAATTTATAGAAAAACCCTAGCCTAGGACCTAGTTGCCTCTAGGTGAATGAGTCCTAGATCAACTTCAAAAACTATCTTTTGGTGAAAGGTATATTTAGATCTGCCCATTTTTTATCTACAATTTGATTGCAAGTTATGTTAGTATTGAGTTTAATCTTATCATTCCAACTATTAGATTACATTTTGGTGATAGTTTACTATTTTTAGTTCTTCACCCCAAAGTGTTGTTTGACCTTGACTGCCATCCTTCAGTTATAAGGAAATATATAGATTCACACTTTGATTTGATTCACCTAAGGGTTGATAATCATTTTATTGTGTGGATCAAATTTCCTAATGAAATAGAAGAACATAGGTCCATTCCTTATCATATTAAGCACCCCACACTTTAAAACACCTTATTTTCCTTCATTTCATTTCATATCATTAAACACAATTTATCCTATCCATAACTAGTCTTTGATATCTTCCCTACACATGAAAGAGACCCATTAAAAGAACACATAATTACAAATCCACCCCTTCCTGAGAAAGGGAAAGGCATGATATTAGAAGATCCAATTGTTTACCATAATCACAATCACACTAATCTTAAAAGGAAAGGTTATTTTTTTGACAAGATCACTTGTAAACACCAACCAATGTCTCTTGAAAATTCTACAATTATCTTCCATCCTCCACATTCCCATCCAAAGAATAAACCCCATAAAATTTAAAAAAACCAAGAAACAAAAGAATTTCAATCCTCTTGAGGGCCTATTGAAGATATCCAAGACAAAAAATTATTTCTACACTCTTTTACATTGTGGATTAATTAAGCTACCTCCTAAAATTGAACAATTAACACCACGACAAAGTGATCAAAATGAAATATATTGTGCCTATCATAGATTATTTGGACATCACACCGATAATTTTCATGGTTTACAGTAATTATTGAATAAATTTAAATACCATAGGGATCCAACTTAACTACATTACATGAACTTTTCTCCTTGTCATGTAATAGTTGTAGGATCCTAGCATGCCCTCTATTACATTCTTTATATTCATTGCAAATCATTTTATTTATTGTAAGAATCCCATTCTCATCACGTATCTCAGCTCATCTTTTCCTTGCACGTAGTGGGGTAAAAGGTTAGTAGCCTTGTCCTAGTTTGGCACTTAATGTTATCCTTTGGCTAGCTATCCACCTTTTGCATATACCAAAAAAGATTGGGATGTGAATGACTTGCTATAGGTTGACTCAGAAGTGCCTTACTAGTCTTGTCTTCGTTACCTTTTCCAAGTTTTTTGTGCGATTGCATTTGTGTAATGTGATCCCTCATACTATTTTTGTTGTGTATCTCTCTTCATGTGCATTTCTATATTTGTGCCTACATTATTTTATATGTAGTCAACATTTATGTTTTCTTTGTCTTGTGTTTTCCTTTTTGGGAGAAGGCAAGGTGTTGAGACATTTAGGTCTCTTCCAAGGTGACGCAAAATATTTTTCTTTGATTTCTCTCTCTATGTTCCATTCCTCAAGTTTTACATGTTTTTGGGAATGATGATGTTTTTGAGCTCTAAAAAAATTGAACCATAGATTTTTGGTTCCTATGGGCTACTCTTACACTTCTAGGGTTTTTCACCTGAAAGGAGAGAGATACGTGCAAAAATGCTAAGGGTTTATTCAATTTATTTTATGCATTATGTTATATGAGCTAAATGAGATGATCTAGATGCAGTTATATAAACTAATTGATTGACAATGAATGCAAATTCTAAGAATTATGCTATGTTGGAAAACACATTATGTAATAAAAAATCAGCTAAAAATGAATGAAAAAATGTAACATAAATGAATCAAAATGAAAGTGTCCACGTAAGATATGCATGAGGATAGGAAATGACTTCTAGCATGTTGTTGATGCTATTTTTCAGGCTTGGTGGGACTCATTCGCCATTCTGGGTCAATCAGTCCCAGTCTTGCCAAACTGTATGGGAACCTATTTTTGACAAAAGGGTACCTAAAAATGTAAAAATCAAAAAATTGACCTTGGGGTGGGACTCATTCACCACCCATGGTGAATGAGTCCACTTTTGAATTTTTGGATTTCCAAAGGTGGATTCTGAAGTTTGTGATCTACACTTTGATGCCTTACAAGTGTTCACTTCTGAAACTCTGATTTACGGGTCTGAAAATGATATTTTGTTGATATTTTGACATGTTGAATGAGAAGAAGATTTTAGAAACCCTCGAACTTGATCTTCAATGATTTCAAATCTTCCAAAAGACATAAATCTATAAATACACATTGCAAGAGGGAGAGATGTCGAATGTTAGGGCATGGGGGTTTGCCTTGGCCAAACCCCATTTAGGTAATTAAACCAAAATGATGAAATAATAAAATGAAACATGAAATAATGGAATATATTACCTTTCCATGATGTTGATCTTGGATTTTTGCATTAATGGAGAAAGATTCAACCCTTGAATGTCCTTAGAAGCTTTCTTAATGTCTTGCAATGACAAAACCCTAAGTTGCTTGACTTGAGATGGGAGATTGGTGGACGAATATGTTAATTAAGCTAATGGATATAAAAAATGAGTGAAGAGAGGATTTTATAGGTAATTCACCTTGTTTTCTCATTCATTGGATCCCTAAGGCTGACATGGAGAAAAATAAATCTTAAAACCTAATTTTTCCCACTCAAAACCTTGAAAATGGCTAAAATGGGACTCATTCGCTACTAATGGCGAATGGGTACCACCTAGATTAATTCACAAATAATGGAAAATGGGTCCCATAGGGGCCATTTTTGCTAGTTGGAATGCTGAGAAGTAAGAAATTTAAGCTTACATGATGACTATGTCGATTATTTGATCAAATTATGCCTCAAGATGGACAAATATGGGTTAATAAGGGCCTATTAGTGATTATGTTAATGTAAAATAAGTCTTGGGACACATAAATCAATGTGAATGTGTGATTAAATACACTTTACAATACTAAAATGTTGTCCACATAGCCTAGGAAGGCACAAAACTCAATGTGAATGTGCAAGACACATTAAATCACTAGTTTAACATTAAGTTTATTTTAAAAACCTTCTAGATTGATGTAATAATGTTATTAAACACATTTAATAATTTTTAATTAAGGATAAATAGGTTTATTATGTCTAGAAAAGTGTGAAAGTCCTTTACAAGATTTTACAACACCTTTACAAGACATCGATAAAAGCATGCTATTCAATTTGCAAGGGTCCAAGACCTAGTGTGGATGCATAAAATGCCTCACAACACTATATTAGGACCTCATTAAGTCCAATTTATCATGAATTAATCCCATGTCAAGCAAAGGGTGGTTTTTTCTATGGCACATTTAGCCCTCACTTTAGTGAGAGGATGAACTTGCTTCAAACTCACACTAAAGTAGACATTCAAGAGAGATCCAAGTGTAAAGATGTAGATGAAAAATAATGAAAAAGATCAAAGGAGGTGGCCAAGCACCTATGATCCAAGATCCTAATTCAAGCCCCCAAGATACAAAATCATGCAATGGAAAGAATAAGAAAGAAAGACAGATGTACTCACTTTGGGGCCACAAAAATTAAGGTTTTCTATGGGGTGAGAAGTCGACATCATACT